>JBBKCR010000038.1:11698795-11713418 GCA_037577295.1 Ladigesia roloffi
CTATCTATCTATCTATCTATCTATCTATCTATCTATCGCTCTCTCTCTTTTTCTCTCGCTCTCTCTCGCTCTCTCTCGCTCTCTCTCGCTCTCTCTCGCTCTGTGGGGTTTTATGGTAATTGTGGTTCCTCCTCCCTCTGGGTAGAGTCTCTCTCTATGTGTGTGCGCCTGAGTAGGGAGGGGTGTGTGTCTGACTGTGTGTCTGTGTGTGTGTGTGTGTGTGTGTCTCCCCGCTCCGCTCTCATTCTCCGCGGCGCGCGCTCCTCGTTCAGAAGCTCCGCGTGTCTCGTGTCGGACTCTCTCTCGCGCTCCGGGCGGCGCGGAACGGCGCGAGGAACCAAAGAAAGGACGAGAGACGGGACGCTTTTTTCACAGTCCGTGCGAGTCGCTCCCTCTCTCCTCTCTTTCTCCACTCTTTACTTATCTTTATCTCTCTTCTATCCAGCCGTTTGTGAGAGCGAGCGTGCGCTCCGTGACCCGCGCGGAACCCCTTCAGCTCGGGCGGAAACCATAAACCATGCGCGCGCCGGCGAGCCGAGCCGCTCCGCCTCGTGCTCTCTCTCTCGGGCTGTAAGAGTGTGTGTGTGTGTGTGCGTGTGTGTGTGTGCGGGAGCTCTCAACATGGCGCTCGGCACGAACTGAACAACCGAGACGGACCTGAGGGAAACCACCACCTGTACACTCTATCTCTCTTTCTCACTCACTCTCTCTCTCCCATGTGTGTGTCCTCCCTCGAGCCGGAGTCGCGTGCTCCAACGACCCGGTGAAGAAGCTGAGAAAAAAACAGAAAGAAGGATAAAAAGAAGGCGCGAGCGTCCAAACAACATCAAACAAACAAACGGCCACGGAGGAGGAGAACGGAGCGGATCTACTGCGACTTTTAAACTCGTTTTGAGACATTTGTTATTTATTCCTCATTATTTGCCTTTTCATTTTTTTGTTATCGGGGATCCCAGAGGAGCAAACAACGCAACCAGACAAACACACCGATCAGGTAAGACATACATCAAACTATCGATCGCTTGGCTGTGCACGCGTGTGTGTGTGTGCTTTAAACAATAATAATAAAATCGACCGTGAGGCTGCGCGGAGTGTCGCGCTTGAAGTTGTTTGTTTGTATACATTTTGTTTGCTTTTTTCTGTCTCAGAGGTCTGTTGTTTATTTCGAGTCTCGCGCGTTTGAAGGAGGGCAGGAGGTCGCGATCAAACTTGTGTGTGTGTGTGTGTGTGTGTTGTTTTGTCCCGAGCCTCATGTGTGTTTAAAGGGGTCGCGCTGCGGGACTTTCCTTCACGCGTCTGATTCAGACCGTCACTTTTTTTACATTTGAAACATTTTCTTGGTTTCTGTACAATTTTTCCTCTCGTTTCTCAGAAACGCACGTGCTCTGTTTCGTTCCTGGCTCTTTCTCTGTCTTTCTCTCTTTCAAACCTGACCGTCAGCATCGCTCGTTTGACTTATTCTTTTTTTCGCTCGTTTGACTTATTCTTATTTCTTTTTTTATTAATTTCCCACCCACCGCGTACGCGGTGCTCCGTTGATATCTCAGCCTCGCCCTTTTTTATATCGACGACTTTTAGGTCACGCGGGGTTTAGAGTTAACACCTTTATAATACATGATATAAGCTGTATTTCATCTTTTCATCTTTGTTTTCCTAAGAGCGAAGTGGTGAACACGGGTTAATTGTTCAATCAATACGTTAATGTATTGCCTTTATATCTCGTTATTTATTCAGCTTTTTAAATTATTTTTATTTCAGAGTCTGGCCTCGCGCTCCGCTCAGGGCCGGGTGCGCTACAGCGCGAGACAATCACTCCGTGTGTGTGTTGGCGTGTGCGCGTGTGCGCACGCAAGAGCGAGCGAGTTCGCGAAGGCGTTCCGGTGACCGTTACCGCCTCAGATATTCACGCACACACACGGACAGTCACACACACACACGGGCGCGCGATGTGGTTCCTGAATTAGTTAATGGAATATAACCCCCTCCTCGCCCCGCGAGACCGCCCCCGGCCCCATGCGCGAGCGCTGCTGTTTAATCCGCGAGTTTGTGATTCTCTTTGTCCCACATTCGCCCGGGACACGCAGCGCTCCGGCAAAACAAAAGAGGACTGTGGACACTTTTCCTCGCGCATGCACGTATACATACACACACGGGAGTGTGTGTTTGTATGTATGTGTTTATGTGTCTTCTTTCCAGCCTGACCCAAGTCCAGTTGGGCCTCCAAGCTTGGCCTGCCAGCCAATCAGCAACCCGCTCGGGTTAATCTGACCCTGCACGTGTGCTTTGTCTCGACCCAGTAGGACTGTATCCATGTATCTTCAAGTTGGATGTTCCATTCCGGTTCCTGGAACGTGTCTCCCACACAGGTTTCTAATCCATCCACCCAAAGGTCCCAGGACACTCGACATCTGAGACCCCCTTAATAAAGGTGGCCCTGGTCACTTCGCTCAGATCAGACATCAGACGGGAGATTAACAACAAACCAGATATTCCGCAGGGCACCACCTCCGGTTGTGGGAAATTCCACCCAACTCAAATATTTTAACTTTCCCAACCGGTGGTATTTTATTTTAAAATAAAACATACTATCCTTGCTGATCCAGTCATCATGGCATCGCTTCTACAACTGCGATACTTTGACAAGGCCAGGGACGACTGTCCTTACCTGCTGTCAACATGTCAAGACCAGGCTTGGTCGCCTTAACCTCAAAAGGGGCAGGTTGATTTGTCGCCTGGCGACTGTCCAATACATGTCAGTCATTCGAGGTACACAGACGGAGGCTTTGTAAAAATGGGCATGTGAAATTATCTGTCAGAGGGAAGAAGGAAAGCTGAGAGAAATCGAGGATATGCGCTGTTTAGTATCGGTCCTGTCGCGATATTTCAGAGCTGCATGGTTCAACCGCGTCTCAGCTGGCCTGCCAGAAATGCAGCCGCGCAATTAATGGCGCAGCATACCGCCTGTGTGTGTGTGAGGTGAAACTCCACATTTTGACCGGGTCGTCTGTTGGCCGTGTGTGTGCTGCTCTCAGGGTTTGTTTATTTATAGCTGTAGCTCGTGCCTCTTTGCGCAGGCTCCGAGCGGCGGGCCAGGCTGGCGGACACACTCGGGCCTTTCAGCTTCAGAGAAAAGGACGAGGCGCCGTGCCTGAATGTTAATGAATGCGCCCCTGGACACGCAACGCGCCGGGAAAAGTCCCGAACAAGCTAGACGGGTAAAGACGAGCTTGGTTTAATGATTTTATGAACGTGCGTCCTTTTTCCAGATCATTGGTCCCGCTAAACCTGCTTGAGGGCTTTAAAAGTGACTGTGATTCCAAATGGACCGGGGATGATTGGAGATTGATGCGCTGGTACAGAGTGCTTTATTTGTCAAGAAGCATAAATAAATAAACAGATAGATGGATAGATAAACATTATGTGTCCGTGCTCTGACTGCCGGGGTGACTCCCATATAAGCTCACGCGCTGCTATACTCGCCCTTTTTTGCAGATTTTCAACGTGTTTCTTTCTCCTTAATTACTGTGAAATTGTAAATATTCCTAAACTGGGTTAGAGTGTGTCTTAACTCGTTTAAGGGTTTCCTGCTGGTTTTGCAGTTATATTGGGTTTGATAATATCAAGGTTTGTGTTAGGATTGCTTTTTTATGTAAGTTGGGGATTGAGCATTTGGTGTGAACAGAATCTTGGTTTTGGTATGAGCTGAATACTTGGTCTTTGGTTTGGTATTAGTTGTGTTTGCTCTTTTCTGGGTTTTGAATTGGCTGAGTTTTTGGTGTTGGCTTTGGTGTTAACTGGGTTTAGTATTAACTGGGTTTGGTATTGACTGAATGTCCGCCATTGGATTTGATATTAGTCGGAGTTTGGTTTGTTATTTATGAGGAATTTCTAGGGTTGGGATTGGTATTAGTTGGATTTGATATTAGTTGAGGTTTGGTTTGTTATTTATGGGAAGGTTCTAGGGTTGAGTTTGGTATTAGTTGGATTTGATATTAGTTGGGGTTTGGTTTGCACTTTATGGGGAGTTTCTATGGTTGGGTTTGTTATTAGTCGGGTTTGATACTACTTGGCGGTTGGTTTGTTATTTATGGGGAGTTTTTAGGGTTGGGTTTGGTATTAGTTTGATTTTATGTTGGTCGGGGTATGGTTTGTAATGTATGGAGAGTTTCTATGGTTGGGGTTGGTAATATTTGTTTTTTTTATGCATGGATATGGTTGGATATGGTATTATTAGGACTTGGAATGAGTTAGGATTGGTATTTTTAAAGTGTCTGGCGTCGTGTTTGGTATTAGCTGAATGCGCTGCGCCGGGTTTGGTATTAACTGTCTTTCGGGTTCCTCTACCGTCTCTCTCTTTGTCTCGCTGTCAGCCGTCTCTCTGTTTACATCCTGCCGCCAGTCGCCGTGCAGCACGAGTGGAAATTTGGTGTGCGAGCGCAGAGAGGCGCGGGGATCCGGTTACACAGGCGCTCGCGCCCGGAGACGCCGCAGAGTGATTGAAGTCTCTCCCTCCCAAGAGAGGGTCTCACGGGAGAGCGAGCGAGCGAGAGAGAGAGAGAGAGAGAGAAAGAGGGATGGAGGGGGAGAGGGAGAGGGGGGAGCTCAAGCTTCTTCGCTTCGGTGCGCTTTGTGTCCGCGGAGCCTCCACGCTGTTTTCTCTATTTTTTTCTCGTTCGAGAGCGTGAAGCAGTTGAAACGCGGTGCCGCGGCTCGCCCAGCGTGCGGGAGAGCGCTCAAACGCAACCATTTTATCGCTCCCGTTGCATCATCGCGTCCTTATTATCTCCAAATCAGCCAAATTAAATATTAATACAACACCCCCTAATCCTGTTCAGGGTCCCACACTGTGGAGGCGACGCAGTGTTAAAGGTAAAAGTTGGTAATGTGTTTTAAACTCGATACCCTTGATGTTGGTGGCGGTCTGGGATTCCAAAGAACCAAACCCAACACCAGACACCAAACCCAGCTGTCACCAAACCCAACACCAGAATCCCAACCGCAACAGGAACATCATCAGGCACCAAACCCAGCTGTTCCCTAACCCAACCCCAGAATCCAAACCGTAACCAGCCCAACATCAGACACTAAACCGAGTTGTTACCGAGCCCAATGGCACACATTTGTCCTTTTCTTTAAACCCCAATACTAAACTCCTAAACATCTAAACCGCTCTCCTCCAGCGGGCAGATCCTGATCTTATCAGTGCATCCATTTGATCCCATCAGGGCTCTGAGGGCCCAGACAGCTTAACGCCTCACACCCACACAGTAGCCTCGCATTTAGACCCAGCCGCTATCAACTACGGGGATCCCACCCTGTCCTGCCCCCCTCCCCCGCTCTGCTGCGCTGCGAAATGGTGGCCTGGCTTGGGCTGGACACTTTCTTTCTTTCTCTCTCTCTCTCTGTGTCTCTCTCTCTCTGTCTCTCTCTATCTATTTCTCTCTGTGTGTCTCTCTCTCTATCTATCTATTTCTCTCTCTCTTTCACTCCCTTCTTTTGGTTTGGCGAACACCTTTCTTTTATACTGCTGTCTTCATTTTACATTGTGGATATTGATTAGTCTTTCCTCCGTATATTTTCCTAAAATGGCATTAAATACCCTTGTTTTGTGAAATCATCCATAATACACTTCACATATCTAATCGTATTTTTGCTCTAATTTAATTGAACTGTAAATCCAACATTTCTATAAATTGTTTCATTCTTTTGGCTGGTTATTTCAAGCCAAATGATCTGAGAGTTGTTAAGAAATACGTTTATGGTCGAATCAAACAATAATTTAGCGTTGTTTCAAAAATCCGATCTTAATATTTTGTAATATATTATCTTGGTTTTCACCTGCCAGGATCTCATTCTTATTTCATTTTTTGACTTTGGCATGAACTATTATTGGAAATTCCATGTTTAAGACATAAAGCTGTTTTATTGGTAACTTGAGCAGCGTTTAATGACATTTTAACCTCGGCGCGGCCATTCGCCTATATGCTGATAAAGAAAATGCTGGCGAGTGTGTGAGTCGTGCGTACTTTTAACGGCCTGTTTGGTTCTGTGATTGATGGCCCCTTTGAGAGACTCTTTTTTTCCTCTGAACTCTTAAACCCCACCCCCCACAGCAACGCCCCCCCTACACTTGGTGATCTGCTCGAAGTTCTCATTAGCATGTGACGAACAGACAGAGTTTCAAGATGAAAGCTGGAATTTATAGTGTTTAATGGGAAGGCTTTTCATATGTGGGAAGTTTTGGTGAGGGGGGCCATAAAAGCTAACACACTGATAAGGAAATGTGAGTGTGCGCACACTCACGTGTGTAGGTGTTTCCTAAGGTGTCAGGCCATTATCGCCTGGCATGGGCTATGAGCCACATCCTGGCTGTGAAACGACTTTACAGGATTTAAGGCAAGGTGCACCTTTTGGGAGGTGAATCAAGAAAACCCTTAATGAGTTTTGCTTCTTGTAATTGGTTATTTTCTATTGTGATCACTCACGGTGGTCTATAATTTCCAGGCTATGAACACCCCTACCCACACTCCCCAATTTTCCAACCTCCTCCCTCTCCCTGTTTAGACATTAGCCCCTGTTGCTACACAGGTTGCCATGGAAGTGACGAAAAAGAGGAGGGGGGCAGTTAAAATGGGCCTCCTTGTGATTGATGAGACAGGGCAGTCTAGCCCTCCCTCCATCCCTACCGTCAGTGGCAGCAGGGTGCAGATAAGAGCCCCTGGCCTGCCTTATTGAAATCTGGGGCGTCAGTAACACGGGCTGGGTGGCTGCACGGCAGGTCGATTGCATCTTTTGCATCTTTTTCTCTGCAGCGCTGTGATGAAATCCATCCCCAGGCTTTTTTTTCAGGGGTAGGATAAAGAAGGAGGAGGGTTGGGGGTGGGGGTGCAGAGCAAGCAGAGGCATTTCTTATCAGAGCACTCACTCCTTGATAACGAAGTCACATGCTCTGTAGTCTGTATGCCAGCCATGCAAAAGCAGGCATGTTTTAGGGTAGAAGGACTAGCCTGGATGTTTGCTTTTCTCAATGTCTTTCCTTCAAAGATTGGCGCTGGGCCTCATCTGAACTCATCTGAAAATGAAAGAAAATTGTGAGTGCTTTCTGTTCAAATATTGAGTTCTTACTTTCTACCCATAGGAAGTTGCCCAAAAGGGATGGTGGTGATGCGAGACTCCAGCAAGAACTGACTGAGAAATAGAAATCATCCTTCAAAGCATGGTAAGATGCTGTTTATCAAGCTGTGTACCAGTAGATTCTCTGAAGATATCTGTTTCTTCTCCTCTTCTGGTCATTATTTTGCCATAATAAACCATTGCACCTACCTAACCTTCCTGATGCTTGTTAGTTCCCTGTCTGACAGCTTTTTCCTCCTAGTCATTTCCCCCATTGTTTACGTGCATAGATGGTTGGAGCATGCCAGTAGGATCAGTGTAATTTAGATCCCCGCCATCTTCTTGGCGTAGATACATGTCTCGGTCTCTCCCGGGCCCGATGGGAAGACGGATCTGAGCTGTCTGCCGGGCGTCTCCTAAAGCATACATCAAAGCCCTGTCTCCCCCTGCGGAAACCTTGGCGAGGCTGACATTTAAGAACGATCTTGCCGTCTCCCTTCTGTGACCTTGAGTGACGCGATATGTTGTGACTTCCGCACCGTTTTCCTTCAGCTTTTGCTCTCAACATGAGAAGTGAAGGAAAATCATGATTCTTAACATCGCATTTCAATATGACTGTGGGAAACTAGTTATGCAAAAGACATTTTAGACCTTGTTATTTTATATATTTAAAGTACATGTTTACTGATTTTGTACATGATTTTATTTCATTTTCACATGGGTTTGAATTAACTTTAGTATGGCCAATCGTTTTGTTTGCTGTCAAATATCTCTCTAACACTTGGGCTGTATTTTTTTCCCTCCCAGGTGGATGCAAGTGCAGCCTGCAGAATGAACCCTCTCACAGCGCTTGGCATCGATCGGAGCAGCCTGATGCGGGAAAGCCTCCATGTTCACGGGGGAATGGTTTATCCGCCAGGAATCCGAACCCTGCCAACAGAGAAGGCCTACATTGGAGAACGGATCCCAGAATTGCTATATAAACCTGATGTGTCACTGGACAGCAGAAAAGCCGCAAATGGTTATGTTGGACTTTATAAAAGCCCCCCACCAGGTATTCAGAAACCTCTGATTGTGCCAGGGAGTGGGGCAGACACTTTGGGCTTGGATAGGCGTGTTGGACCTGTGGATAAGCCTTCAGATTTGGGCTTAAATGGTGGAAGTGCTAGCGGCTATCTTCGTCTCCCTTGGATGAGTCCTTACCATGAGGCTGGAATATACCCTTTTCTAGACTCCAGCAAGTATGCCGCTCTGAATATGTACAAAGCATCATTCATGTCACAGCCCTCACCATACCTACCACAACATCTGGCCTACCAGTCACTTTGTGCAGGGGGAAGTGCTGCTGGTGCTGAGCGGTTGTTTTACATGCCCCCTTACCCCCCGGCTCCCATTACATCGCCTCTTCCACCTCCTTTAAGGATTCCTACTGGTACTGTGGCTCCAACTACACTGTCGCCACTAGTGCATCATCAGGACAAAACATTGCAGAGCATTGGGCCAAGGATTCACCATGAGCCTTCTGCATTTGGGCAGCAGCCCTTACATCAGCAAACCCACCAGACACAGTGTGAGAGGCAAAACACAAACACTGGAAATATTAGCAGCAGTAGCAGCAAGTCCACCCGAACACCTTCTAGCAAGAACTCAAGCAGCAACAATAGTAGTAACATTAGCAGTAGCAGCACCAATACCAGTAGTAATATTAGTAGTAGCAGCAACAGTAGTGGTAGTATTATTATTAGTAGTAATAGTAATAGTAGCACTAACATAAGCAGCAGTTCTACTACAAGTATCCCAGTTGACACAAGCCCCTCTCTGTTGATGCAAGCACCTCGTCCTGCTCCATGCCCCTCTCAGCCCACTGGTGCTCCCCCGCCACTTGTGGAAAGCACTTTAGACTTCCAAAAGTCCATATTTCGGAGTCCTTCATCCTCAATGTCATCCTCATCTACTCCAGTGGTCTCCCATCCTTTCTACATGTCCCAAGAAAATCGCTCTCCAATAAGACCTACCAGTCAGAAGCTTAAAGAAGGGAGCTCGGAGCAGCACAGGGGTGGGGGAAATGAGAGGAAAGTTTGTAGTTCCCCTGTTAAAACCTCAAGTGATAAACCTGCACAGCAGGGGCCCACTACCAAAGACCCAGCAGACAAGCCTTTAGACCTGTCCGGCAAGATCATGGAATTCGAGGTTCCTCCTAATGGATTCCCCCCAAAGCTGGAGGCTTTGGCAAAGCTGGGCTACTCTCCCAGCTCTCGTTATGGACTTCCCCCAAGTAGAGAGCTTCTGAAAGAGACTCTTTCCCCCTCATCCTCCACTGTCAGCACTTCTAAAACTCCAGAGAGGCCTGAGATTATTAGCACTTTACACTCTTCCTGGGTGGTGCCAAGCACAACCCAAACACTCAACTCTGAATCCAACCACAGCAAAGGTCCTACAGTTATAAAGAACAAGAATCTAGAACATGTAACACAGCAGCCAAGGAGCTCTTCCTGTCCAAGGATTGGTGAACCCAACAACACTATAGTCCCTAACCCTGCTCCTGTTGTTGTGACAACATCCTGTCGCCCATCTTCTGCATCCCCTTCTCCTAAAATTAATGGAGACTGGAACAAATCTGCCCACACCCCACCAGAGAAGATGCCAACCACTACTCGAGGAGGCAACCACAGTTCAACCTCAAAGCCCACAAAACCTCCTAAAAAATCAGATACACCTGAAATTGGCTTCAAACCTCAGCAATCCCACATAGAAAATGGACATCCTCCAAGTCATCTCTACATGGCCCAGGGTGATACATACTTGCCCAGCAGCTTATATGCTAACAGATATCTCTCATATTCTGTTCCAGAGGGTATGCCCCTCCCTCACTTGCAGTTGCCTAGCAAAGGTCCTGTTTATCCTCACCCAGTCCTGCTGAGCAGCAGCAATCTTTATGCTGCACGTTTGCCTCATAAGGCTGGCCTTCCTTATGGAATACCGCCCACTCATGGAGAGTATCTAACCTACCATGACTCACAAGAGATGGTTCATCCCTTGATGTCTCCCCACATGCCTCTTGACCCCAAAGTCAATGAGAGACTTGAGCTGAGGTCTAGACCTCAGGAGAAGACATGGCAACATGAGGAGACTCCTTACAAGCAGCAGTGTACCTCAGACATAGACATGTGCTACAAATCTGAGAGGGAGTCAGAAAGGCCAGAAGTTCTGGGCTCTAAGCCTCAAAGCAAGCCTCACACCGTGAGCAAAGAAGAGATCGTCTGTATTGACCTGGTCCAAGACGACACAGATGGCAGTCCTGAGCCGGACAATTACTGCGCCAGCCCTGCCAAGCAGAGAGAACCCATGAAGCCAGGCGGCTGCGGAACAGGGGATGGGACTGGTAATTCCAAAGGGAAGGAGCCAGAACTCATGCAGATTCTGCGTTCCAAACAGCTAATGGAGCCCAAGCCAGCTGAGGCTGAGCGGCAGCCAGAGCCCTGTAGTCCTATTGAGGCTCAGGAGCACCCTGAGTCTCCTGGGCAAAGCCAGGGTGAGGAGAGTTCCAGTGAGCGCAGTCCCCTGCCTCCTCTGCTGGAGGAGCAGACTCTACGCTGTGCCAGGACCTCTGGTGATAGGGTTCGACCAGACACTGCAAATTTTAAGCCTGATCGGCATCATGCCATTCGGCAGTACATGGATCTGGGCAAGGAGAGACCAGAAAATGCAGAATGTCACGAGGATGATGAAGATGGAAACAACTGCTCTAAAAGCAAGCGGTCTAGTCTGGCCAAAAGGATAGCTAACTCATCTGGCTACGTGGGTGACCGCTTTAAGTGTGTTACCACCGAGCTTTACGCAGACTCCAGCAAACTGAGTCGAGAACAGCGTGCTCTGCAGGTAAGCAAGATTGTGGTGGAAAGGACGGATAAGCTGGTTTATATGTAACTTTGAGACTGTTTTCTGTTTGTTTTGCAATCAACACCCACTTTAAGCAAAAGGAAAATTCTAATTCAGGCTCAGGTTCAATGCACTGCAGGTTAAGGTTTAGGTATGAATGGTCCTTGGGATGCCTGACATTTTTGTTTTGGTATAAATCCTCAGATCAGTTCTAAGTCAGTGAGAAAATCAAAGGCCAATCAGTGTAACTCCTGGCGAAAGAAGCCTTGGTCGGCCTGCGAAGGGTAAAGCCTCTCTGTAAACCTTGCTCTAACGGCCGTAGTTCCGTTCTGAGGCAGCTCTTGCGTCAGACCGCCACGCTCAGTCATATTGAGTGCCTCGGTAATTACGGCTGGCTGTTACCCTCGCAGTACCACCCCTCCTTCTCATTTTTTTCCGCTCCCCGCTGCGAGTCTGTCGGAAAGCAGGCAGGCTCTGGCGGCAGCCGTGAGAGAGAGTGGTGTGTGTGTATGTGTGTGCCTATGCGTAAGGGTGTGGGCTGGGTTAGCGGGGGAAAGAGTTAACACAACATGCTCTCTGTGGCTGTGCTTGCCCAGTCGAGCGGAAGCTCAGCTGCTCTGAATGCGTGTGTGTCTGTGCCTGCCACGGCCTTGCTAGCACATAATGCTTCAGACAACTGCTAACCTGCAGGCAAGCCCCAGAGATGGCTAGGGTGTGTGTGTGTTAGAAAGCAATAGCGTGCCCATAGCCACACACCCATTTCTTCAGGGCTTCTATCCCACCTCCCTTCCCAAATGCACACACATCCCCAAGCCCCCAATCGCTCGGCGCGCAGTGGCAGCCCTCCCAGCTTAAGTGAAATCCGGCCCATTCATTTCTGATGGGGAAGATTAGAGGTCTTCAGCAGCAGCAGCGAGACGAGTGCTCTGCCTGGCAGAGTCATTAGTGTGCACACACATACACACACACACACTGAGTAGAGCGCGAGAGCGAGGGAGAGTAAGGGGGTTTCAGGAGATCTCGTATTCCAGCGCTTTTGCAGTAACTGTCCGTGATGAACGAAGGACTTTTAAAGATACCGTTAGTGGTGGTTTCCTCGGTCCGGCCTAAATTACACCGTTAATGGTGTTTTTCCCTTAATAGGACATTTCAGTCCAATGTTACATCGTGATCTGTGTCAGTGAAATCTGATTCTGTTCCAGGTTGATTCGGGACTGTTTTATCCCACACCCTCCAAAAAATAACATATTACCTGGAATGCCAGCACCTAGAATCTGCAGTGTTAGTTAGCAGTGGTCAATACCTCAGGCTGGGCAGTTGATAATTATTGTTACGATTATTTTTAAAGACCTAATGTTGAGACTCAATATTGTGCTAGAATTTTTCGAACGTGGTACCAACAAGTCAAATGTCCGAAAAAATATTGTGATGTACTGTGATTGGGAAATGTTTGGCAATACATGTAGTTCTTAATATGAGGACTGAACATGACCAGGGTATCTGCAGGTCTTTGCAAAATGTTTCATTTTTAAATTGAAAAATATCATTGCTGAGCATGACTTTATAATCACCATATGGAAATCTTTTTGCTTGGAGTGCTAGAAAGAACAATCAGATTTGCTCTCTCTAAGTTGGAAGGGTGGTCCTCCCTCTCTGCTGACACCGTCATGCCTGACGTGGGCATCTTGTTAGCTGATTTTAACTAATTAACATAAGTTGAGGTCTATAGACACCTGTGCAAAAATGCAATGGATCTTCACATGTCACAGTGGATGCTCACCTTCATCCTTGCAACAATGATGTTCGTGTGCAATTATAATACTTGGTAGGGAGTTGAATTGGCGAAATTCTGGAAGAACTTATTGCTTTCTTTTTTCTTCAGGAATTGGCTTTTGTAAAATCATTTTGACCTCAGGGGATCAAAGCTCAAGTTGCTGGGCCAAGAACACCCAAAACTATATATTAAATAATGAGAGTTTTCATACGGAGTTTCCCAACTACAGACCACATAGTTGCTCTTTTATTTGCAGTAATTGGTGTTTTGTCATTTTTCTAAAAGGGTTTGGGTCGGGTGGGGTTTAAGATCATGTTGATTGTTTAAATGATTGTAATGATTGAAAAAAAAATATTGAGTACACATTTTAATTGCTTAGATGGAAGTCGTATCACCAGAAGGCAGTAATTTAAGTCAACCAGCCGCTAACTGTGAGGTTAGTTACTTTTTTTAATTACTATTTATCAAAATTGAAATGAGTAACACTTGGTGTCCTCCCTTCCCTCTCGGCACAAGGTCATTTATTGATCCAGACCCTCCATGTGTAGCTACGCACTCATTTAGGGGGAAAATCGCATGACTTTTCACAGTTTTCAGCCCAAATGTAGCTCATCTGCCGAGACAGGTGTATTCGTTTTAGTTTTAACACCGGAGCTACATGCCTAAGAGCTAACAATTAATTCCCCTTACTGAAGAGCTGTACGTGGAGATATTTTTTGGGGGTTGTCAATGAAATTAAGATTTGGGTGACTATTGACTTCTAGTTTTTCGTCTCGTAGCTCCGGTTCTGAACTAAAGAAGCAACATTTGGATCCAAATTACATACTTAATTTGTTACTTTTAACTCCTAATTTAGGACTTTAGCTCTTAATCTATTCATTTGTTTTGAATTTCTATAAATTATCTCCAAATTTCACTATTTTAGCTCAACTTTTCTCTACTTTATCTCTGAATTTCATACATTACATTGTTGTGCCTCCACATCTGAATTTCTCCAACTTAAGCTCCAAATTTCTCACTTCACCTCCTACCTCCTCCATTGCCTTTTAATCTGTAAAACTGGATGAAACTACGCTCCGTAGCAGTGACTTTGGTCCTAAACGTGTGTCGTCTGATCTGCTACAAAATAAAGCTCACCGTAAATGAAAATTGTAACTTGTTTTCTGCGCTTGAATGCAGTTTGTCCGTAGTTCGGTCTGTTATGATTTCCAGCGCTGTGTTTACGTCGCGCCAAGGTCAGCGACTTGCGCCCTGGATGGCGAAGAATCTCTCATTTCATGGTGTGTGTGTGTGTGTGTGTGTGTGTGTGTGTGTGTGTTTGTGTGGGTGTGCGCAGCGTGCAATGATGCGTTTCTCAGAGCTGGAGCTGAAGGAAAAGGAGGGGTGTGTGTCGAGCCCCGGCCCGGGGAGGGAGAGAGAGAGGGGTTTGGCCGAGAGCCAGCGTGGAGAAGCGGAGTGGGAGCAGAGCCAGCGCTGCTCTAAACCTCCAACAGCCCTGACGGAGCCGGCAGACACACACAGCGGTAAGACGCACACACGCACACAGGCGCACGGACCGGTTCGCCGTCCTCCATGCGTTCCCTCTTGTTTTTTTTATTTTATCCCATCCTCTCTCCCTCTCTTCTTTCACCCCCCCACCCATCGCCCCCCGCCCCCCCCAGTCTCTCTCACCCTCGATCGCTCGCTCACACCCCCTTTTCTCACACTCCTCCTCTCCTGTCATTACTCCGGCGCGGTCACATATCGTTCACAGCCTCCGCGGCTCTCTCTCTCTCTCTCTCTTTCTCTGTCTCTGTCTCTCTCTGTCTCTCCCTCTCTCTCTCCCCCCCGCCCCTCTCTCCCTCTCTCTCTCTCCCC
>JBBKCR010000038.1:11791939-11802422 GCA_037577295.1 Ladigesia roloffi
ATCATTGGGATTTATTTTTGGGTTTTTATTTATTTGTTTCCACACCAGGTATGTTTGTGTGTGAGTGTGTGTGTGTGTGAGTTTGTGAGCGTGTGAGTGTGTGTGTGAGTTTGTGTGTGTGTAGCTTAATTTGTAATATTATTTATAACACAACAACGTTTATTATTTTTTATAAAATACAGCAAGAAAGTGTCACTCAGGGCATGAAGTCAGTCAGCGCAAGAGAGAGAGAGAGAGATGATTGACTGTGTTTTCGTCAGAAGGAAGGCTCCTGTCTCGTTGCAGCTGCAAAGAGATTGAAGCTGATAGAGACGGATCCCTCTCTCTCTCTGTCTCCCTCACCCCCCCCCCCCCCTCCCTCTGAGGAAGCTGGTGGGTAGTAGCGGGGTTCCCGGCGTTCCGAGGCTCCTCTCATCCTCGGGCTGAGAGTGATTGATAATGTAAGCGCTGCTATTTTGGACTATCATGTGTCGGCGCCGACAACAGCAAGACTGCAGGCAGAATCCAACTGTGCTCCCATACTAATGGACACCACCCTCTCCACTGCTCGCCTCTCTGGAGCTTTAATTGGGCCTGAATATTTAGTCCGGACCCAAATATAGACCCAAAACATATCTGCCTGGGTCTCGACCAGCCTGACCCATAGTCCATGTCCATCAGTCTGAGAGAACTGTAACACTACTGTCTCATAACACTCTGTCTAAACTAGATTACAGCCTGAAAAACGATGTATTACCAGACTACAGCGTGATAAAGTCCTCTGATCCTGGGTTAGGCCTAATAACATTCAGTCTTAACCTGACCAATAAAATCCTATAACCTGATAAAAATCTGTCCAAGCTCAAATACTGCCCAGTAGAATTCTGTCTAACCCTGAGCACACCCTGATAGCATTCTACCTAAACGGAAGTACAACCCCATCTAAAGTATTAACCCAGCCTCACTCTGATTCTTTCAAACCTTGATTATTGCCAGATACAATTATTTCTAAACTCAGCTATAGTCTAAACCTGATAGGACTCTATCAATATCTGACTGTAGCCCAGTGATATCTTTTCTAAAACCAAAATCAATCTTAACTTAAACACATTTTGTCTAAACCACAAGCTAGTATAACTCTACCCAAACACATCTATGGCTAACAAAAAGTCTAAACCTGTCTGTAGCCCAATAGAATAGTGCCTAAACCTTACCATACACTGATAAAATTATACCTAAACCCAAGTATCACCCAATAAAATAAGGCCTAATAAAACTGAACCCACTAAGCCACTCTACACCATGTTTTAGAACAGGTATGTTGTTGCAGCACCTGTCACATAGAAATGCAGTTTTAAGCATTTTCTTCCAGGATCAACAAACTTTCCTGATCCTGATTCTGATAAACGCCAGAGGCAGATGCAAACCACCGCATGTGAATCGTATGCAAGCCAACGTTTACTAATTTACATCCATGTTCAGTGCCACGCTTCCTCCCGAATGTTAAATAGAATTCCCTCCTTCTGTCCTATTCTCAGACACAGTCTTAGGAGACATCTGTTTGTTTACACCTTGAACAAACACACAAACACACACACACACACACACATACACACGTACGGTCTCCCATGGTAGTCCTTTGCCACGTGTAGAAATCTAATTGTTATTTACACGATCTCTCCTTCTTCAACCTTCAGTGCAAATTAAGGATGCTGAGTCAGCGTGCCTCCCCAAATACCCCCAAACACACACACACACACACACACACACACACACACACACACACATATTCTGCCTCTTATCTGTGTGGCCAGTTCCATCAGGCCTTCATTGCATATAGCTAAAAAAAGCCTGAACCCTCTTTCACTTGTGCACTCATTCGTCTTCCACCTCACACTCTCTCTCTCTTTCTCTCCCTCTCTCTCTCTCTGTCTCTCCCTCTCTCTCTCTCTCTCTCTGTGCCTCTCTCTCTCTCTCTCTCTCTCCTCCATTCGGTATTAAATGCCATCGGCTCTAATCAGAAACCCCCCCGTTGAGTTCTCCTGCTTTGACTGACACAGCATTCGGAAGCGCACAGGGACTCGGCAAGTGTGAGTGTGAGTGTGTGTGTGTGTGTGTGTGTTTCTCTAGGCAGCGTTCCACCCCCCTCCCACACACACTTCCCTCTCTTTCCATCCGGTGCTAATCTCGCTCTCGCTCCTCTCACTCACGATCTCTCGCTCCTGAAAGAGAAAATCCATTTAGTCGGAGAGAATCTCTCGCCCTCTCTCCCTCTCTCTCCCTCCTTCCTTCCCTCTCCGTCTCTTCATCTCTCCGTCTGCGCCGCGCTTGATTTGAGTACAGCGTGCTTTAAATGGCAAACGGGGCGATTCTCTTCGGGGGCGCGATTACTTGATGGCGCAGGTTTAGATGTAGATTTTTGCCGGAAGATCTTTTTAGAGTCCGACCCAAACGAACCCAAAGACAATGACCGTTTTTTTTCCAGGTTTTCAATCCACAGAATATAACCGGAACAAAACACCACACACCTTCAAACTGTTCTCACAATACAGGGCCCCGCAAATCTGTGAATTTCTTGTGAGGAAAGAGAAAGTGGGGGATGTCCCGCCCTCTCCTTCCATCACTCAGCAACAGGAGCGGTGGGACCATCTAGGCGACTGTTCGCTGAAATGGTGATTAGTGTTCTCCTCCAAGCATGCACAAGGCAAACTCGGAAATGCTCAGTTGTCCTTAGGTTTGAGTTTGTGTGAGTGTGTCTGTCTGTATTTCTGTTTGATGGGCTCAGCATTTGATTTAGACTCACTCAGAGATTTACACTATAAATATAAAAGGCTTGAGACTCGAGTCTGAGTCGCATATAGGATTTGACTCAGCCTTTCAACAATATGACTCAAAATTTGGGACTTGATCCAGACTTACACCTCAGAGACTCAAGACTAGCACTTCAGACACTGTAGGCTTGATATTTGACTCAGATATTCAAGACTTAAATCAAATTCATACCTCACAGACTCAAGACTTAGGCTGACACCTCAGGGATCCGAAACTCATCTCAAGCTTGCACCTCAGACAATGGAGGCTTGAGATTTGCCTCAGAGATTGAAAAATTGACTCATATATCTTACATGAAGACCTGACTCAATTTTGCACCATACAAATTCATTTGCACTGGAGACACTCAAGACTTGAGTCAGACTTTGCCTCTCAGAGACTCAAGACACTGGGTTACACTTTAGTGACTCCAGACTTGACTCAAGTTCACACCTTAGAGGCTTGAGGCTTAACCCTGAATTGCACATTCGAGACTCCAGACTTGATTTAGACTTACATCTCAGAGACTCAAGACTTGACTTGGGCTTGCAAATACATACTGAAGTCTTGACATAGGCTTACACCTGAGAGATCTGAAAAATTTCAAGCTTGCACCCCAGAAACTATATATATACATATATATATATATATATATATATAAAATGTTATTTCTTTTTCATTTTTATTTCATATAGCAGCCGCTATTTGTATCTGTATTTGTATTTCTTAAAAGGTTAAATTGTTCGTATTCGTATTTATATTTGTATTTGTAATCTCCTCCTGAACTTGAGTGTGTGATGGGGGGAGGGGGAGGGGGGAGGGGGAATATCTAAAAGTGATAGTGATCAATCGGTCACACGTGAACACACCACTGCAAACAGCGTGAACAGCATGATATTCCTCCTCTGCATTTAAACCCATTCACCAAGTGAAGCAGCGGCAGCCATGAATTCTGCACCCGTGTGGAAAAGTGTGTGGAGATGGTCTCAGGGAGCGGTGTGTGGGGAGCGGTGTGTGGGAACGGTACTTACTCAGGGTATTTGTATTTGTCTCCACCCCTAATATATATATATATATATAGTGCTGTCAAGTCTAATTACATGGTGATAATTAGGCTTCAGTGGTCATGACATTTTTATCACGGACTGAACCAAACTTATGACTTAGGTTACAGTATAAGACAGTTGTAAACTTTAATACTGTAAGGACGGAGACACCTGAGGCAGAGGCTGTTTTCAGACCTCTAGGGCGGCGATCGAGCTCACCTGAATACTAGGGGTCCCGGAACTATAAATAGACCCAAATTTCATTGATTCATTGCAAAGTATTCTTGACTTGTCTGGTTTACCGAGCGTTGTTTCCTACCCCTAATTGTGTTAAAAATATTAACGTGTTATTTTTTTCTGTGATTAATCAATCTAATTAACATATTACATTCCCAGCCCATATATATATATATATTACGGGTGTGTAGAGTGCAGTAGTGTGTCCCGAATACAAATATTTTTTAAAGTATATGTCCGAATACGGTATTCTTAAAAAAAATGTTATTTGTTATTTGTGCCAAATAACATCCGAATACCGTATTTGTATTTGTCTCCACCCCTAATATATATATGTAGGTTTCAGTAAATATCAGTGCAAATGAGCCTAGTGTCATTGGTACTGAGGCAGTCAAAGAACATTAAGAGCGGCATAGATCCACAGAGCAAGCACTAATTCATATCAAACTTCACAGTAAGATTAATTGAGTGCATGAGCAAATGTTATTGTTTTTGGTCAGTCTAGGATTGTTGTGCACGTGATTGTTTGATGTGATGTGTTACATCTTGGATTTGTTTGGAATGTGAGAGAATACAGAAAATACTTTCAAACCCCAGTTCTCGTGAAAAGTTTTTTTTTCCTTCATTGCTCAACTACTAAACTGAAAAGGGTAGATTACACACTCACACATTACAAAGCTAGGCTGTTGTAATGAATTTTATCATGTTTCACAAACCTGGCTCACCAGCATCTCAACACAAAGCCTACTTATTTGAGGTTTTCAAACATAGTCTTCATTAAAAAAAAATGTCTAAAAGTCTCGTCTCATCTCGTTCTCGTGAACTCAGTCTCGTGTCTTGTCTCGTCTCGTGGGAAACCCCAAATATATATATATAAGTGAAGACTTAAGATGTGGTATGATATTGGTATTACACGTTTTGGTGGCATCATGTGATTGGAGTTTCAGCTTAGATATTAGTTGGAGCCGAACATGAATAAACTGGGAAGAAAATTGGAGGGAAAATGTTTTAAGGAAGTTTAAGTACATTTTTAAGAATAATTATTCACTACTATATATAACAGGTCTTTGAAAGTGAATGTTAACATCATGCGACAATCTGATAGCAAGCATTACGAAAGCATAGTTATCAGGTTAAAATAAACATGGCTCCCTGGATGCCCCATCGGTGAATGCCCTTGGTGAATGGGTTCAGTGCACAGGAAGATTTTCCCATTGTTCCCACCGTGTGCTGGGCTGGGATGTGTTCATGCATGACTTTAAGGGGCCACTCTGCTTTACTTATACACACCCCTCAGGGTTATGTTTCACTGTACATTGCATTTCTATCGCTGTGTTTGAGAAAAATAATGAGTCTTTAATCTTGAAATCATGATGGTCTTTGCAGTTTTTATACCGATCGATAAGATAGTGCTTAGGGTAGAGGGGGCAGTTGGCTCACACTCTTATCATGACTTACAGGGACAGTCCCCCTAGAGCAACTGAAGGTTAAGTCTATCTTCTTAAAGACAAAACTGTAGTAAGAGTGGTTCAAACCATCAACCTTGTGGTCTGTGGGTACAAAAGTAAGTGTTTTACCCGCTAAGCAACTATCACCTAGTAGGTAGACAGATGCAAAAGTGCTTAGACCTGAGCACCAGGGTATACTGTATACCCAAAACATATTCCAACCATCACTTTGTAATTCTATAGAGTACTGTCCAACTAACTCTCAGCTGGGGCTGCAGAGGGTCCTTCTGTGTGGATTTCTGCCAGGTTCTCCGGTTTCCTCCCTCAGTCCAATCCCAAGCACCTCAAGCAAATGGGAAATGCTCAGTTGTCCATTGGTTTATGTGTGTGTGAGTGTGTGTGAATGTATTTGTATTTCCCTTTCATGTGCTCATTTGACTAAGAGACTCACTCAAAGATTTACACTATAAATATAAAAGGCTTGAGACTTGAGTCTGAGTCACATATCCGGCTTTGAGATTTGATTTTCAAAATTGGACACAATCTTGTGCCAAAATGTGGGACTTGATCCAAACTTGCCTCTCAGAGACTCAAGACTCAACTCTGGGTCAGTGACTCCAGACTGGACTCAAGCTCACACATTAGAGGCTTGAGGCTTAACTCTCAACTGCACAGTCGAGACTCTAGACTTCACTCAGACTTACAGAGTCTCAAGACCTGACTTGGACTTCAGTGGGTCAAGACTTGATTTGGATGAACATTAATGAGAATGGAGAGTACAGTTTGAGTCTTAAGGTCTGACTCAGTCTCACACCTGATTGACAGTTGACACAGTTGCACACTTGTGACTCAAGACTTGACTCATACCTAAATCTCGCAGTCCCAAGATTGTACTTGGATTGGATTAACCTCACTGGTGCTCGTGACTCAGACTCACACCTGAGAGACTCAAGACCTGACTCAGACCTACATCTCAAAGACACAAGACTCATCTCAGGCTTGACTTGGACCTGAATCCTGGAGCCTTCTGTCAAAGATTATAGACTCAGATTCACATCTCAGAGACTTGAGTCTTGCGTTTCAGAGACCCGAGACTTGACTCAAACTCACAGCTCAGAAACTCAAGTCTCAACGTGATCTTGTGTTTCTCTGACCTGAGAATTCGACACAGAACACCATAAGTCGGACTCTGACCTTGTAAGAGGCATCAAACGGCGAAAGAGAACGGAAAGGGAAAGTGAGGGATGGAGGAGGAAACAGGGAGGGAGAGGAAATGAGAGAGAGATAGCGAGTGGGAAGGGAGCAGCAGCGCCGTACCGCCTCTCTCTGTGTGAGAGTGTGTGTGTGCATGTGTGTGTGTACTCCTGTGGGCTTCTCAGCCCCTAAGGCGTTTTGTTCCCCCTCCCTTGTGCAGCCCCCGGCTTCGCTAATCCTCTTGAGACACACACACATACACACACACACACACACACACACACACACAGCGCTCCCAGGGCCCCGAGACGTGCCACGTTGCTTCTTATCTCCACACTCAACCGAGCTCTGCTGTGCACAGACGCACACACACACACACACACTGAGCAGCAGAACAGAGAACAGTGCGGCACACACACACACACACACACACAGCTTGCGCATCGCAGCCAGCCTTTCCCACCGCACTGATGAACACACTGAACTGTATACTGTGACTCGCACGACAAGATCCATTTTTAAACATTATGTGCAATTATATCAATCATTATATACAATTAACATAATCAGAGTCTCCAATAGGTACTTTATAGCCTTTTTGAGGTGGAGGGAATATATATTGTAAACCTCACACCTCAGAGACTCAAGACTTGACTGGGATTCCTGCTGCAGAGACCTCAGATTTAGAATTGCACCTAAGAGCCTTGAGCCTTGACTCAGATTTACAGCACAGATTCTTGAGGCTCAGAATGGCACCCGAGAGCCTCGAACTCAGATTCACACTTTAGACAATCGAGATCTAGAATCTCAGGACTTCTTGAACATAAGACATTCAATACATTTGACTGGATTCAACTTGGACTCACAGTTCTACGTTTCACTTCTACCCCTTTTCCTCTGTGGGTTCCGTGCCGGTTCCCAATTTTGGGACCGGTGCGGTGCAATTCCACAAAAAAATAATTGGTGCCGGTGCCCTAAAACCGAACTGACCCCTAAATTGAGGTCACGGGTGGGCGGAGTGATATGTAGATATAGAAGAGATGAATTCAGCCATGTTTGTTTCTGTTTAGTGGACGTGGCCTGTGATGGATTATCATGAGGCTCCCGCTGAGCTCCTGTCTAGTGGAAATGCCGTCCGGTTCTCTGGTGGTTCCGGCTGGTTCCCAGTTCAGCACCGGCCGAGCAAAGGAAGCGGCACCTGGCACCAGTACCAGTGCAGTGGAAATGACATATTAGACAACTCAGCAATAGTCACCTTCCAGGCTTTACATATGAAATTTGAGATATGACTCAGTCATGAAGATTCTCTCTTGTGATGCAAACCTGCACAAAAGAAGCTCAACACTTAACACTGTAGGGAATGGAAACTTGACAGGAGACACTCAAGACTCCATTTTCAAGACTCATTAATTTGTAGCTTTGATTCTACTAATTTTGTATCTCTGAAGAACTTACTTTCAGTCAGAACTTGGATGGGTTATAGTTTCTAATTCTGTGGTAAGTGGGTTACTTCTCCTTTTGCAGCTCTAGAAAACGTTCTACTCAGTTGAAATCGAATGGGTTCTCCTTATTTGTAGTTTTGAAAATGTTACTCACTTATGTTTTGGAACATGGTCCTCTCATTTTGTAGCTCTAGAGACATTTCTCTCTAATTGATTGGAAAATTACAATTAAAAAAAAAATTTTAGCTCTAGAGGACTAACAAATTAATTTGAAATGTGGATATCTTCTCCAAAGTGTGTAGTTCTTGAGAATTCTTTCTAACTATTACTAAAATTTTCTCTGTTTGTGTCATTGGAGAAATTTATATCCAGCTGATCGTAATTCTGGAACTTTCTCCTTGGCTGATTGTAATCTGGGATTGGTTCTCAAAATTTTGTAGGTCAGGAAAACTTTCTTTCTAATTGGTTGCATTTATGATAGGTTCATCTCAGTTTTCAGGTCAGATGAACTTTCTCACTATTCTGGAATTTGAGATAGGTTCTCCTCTTTGTAGCTCTGTAGAAGATTCTCATAAATTATTTGGAAACACTGGGATGGTTCTCCTTATTTGTCCAACTGGATAACTATCTATTTAACTGTGTGAAACAGGGAAAGGTTTTTCCTAGTTTCTTACTCTGAATAACTATCTATTTTGTTGAAATTGGGATAGGTTCTTGTTATTTTGTAGCTCTCGAGAATTTTGGGAAGTTTACTGTATTAATATTATTTGTATGTATTGTAAAATTATCACCATGTAGCAAACACCTTTTAATTATAGTTTTCTCAGGTGCCTAATATTTGTGCACTGTATTTTAGTTTTTTACTCTGAATAACTTTCTTATTTTATGTAATTAGAACTCATTTTGTAGCTATAGAAAACTTTTAGAAACTCGATTCTTTTCATTTTGTAGATCTGGAGAACATTGTTACTAATTGTTTGGAACATGAGGTACTTTTCTTATCATTTTGTAGCTCTGTTTAAGTTTCTAAATAACTGAAATTAGAGAAGTTCTACTCATCTCTCAGCTCTGAAGAACTTCCCTTCTAACTATTTGGAAACTAGGACTGATATTGATTACTGGAGCCAATTAAAATGCTCTGCCTCACCTCGTCTTGGTAGTAGGACTGTTGTTCCCATTTAATCTGAGTCAGGATTTTTACATCCATGGAAATCTGTAGATGGTTGAGACTCATGATGTTATTATTGTACATGTGATAAAGACTCTAATCTTTATGAGATAACAAAACTGAAGCTCTTAAAAATAAATGCACTAAGCAGGCGCTGATCTGTTGAGCCCATTGCTGAGAATAATTCCTTTGCATTGGCTGGGAGTCATACAGTAGTGTGCAAAAGTCTTAGGCCCCTCATGTTTGAAGTCTTTTACATCAGCAGTGGGTTTTTATTCTGTCCGCAAAAAAACAAGTGAACATTGAAGTAACAGCAAACAAACAAGTAGTAAAACCAATCAATATTTGATGTTTTGGTAAGGAGAACAAAGTTTTGTTTCAAGATTTTTGCTCGATGCCTTTAGAAAAACACCTAATGTAATTGAATGGAAACACACTCACACCTAGGGGCAATTTAGTGTGCTCAATCAACCTATCCCCCAATCACGCATCTTTTTGGTGGTGGGAGGAAACCAGAGTTCCCAGAGGAAACCCATGCAGTCACAGGGAGAACACACACTCCACACAGGATTAGAATTAGGATTCTGTTCTCAATTATTTTTAAACAAAAAAACACAATGGATGTATCGATAAGTGTACCAATAAAATACAGAATCAATAAGCGGTATCGTTTGACGTAGAAATACCGTTAAAACCTTAACGATACCCATCCCTACTGATTGAGAGGTGATTAGGAAGCGTAGTGATTAGGGGGCGTGGTGATTAGGGGGCGTGGTGATTAGGGGGCGTGGCAGGTGGCAGTTGCCCAGTGCGCTGCGGCTCGCCATGTCTCTGATCACAAGAACACCTGTGGGTGATTATTGAAGGGAATTGGGGATCATTGTCTGTGTTGTGTGATTGGAGGAGTGCATAGATGAGTCAGCCCACACTGCAGGAGAGTTTGAAGAGGAGAGAAAAAATGCCTCGTGACGACATGAAGGACATCACAGCCAATATAGCACAAATGATCGCAGTGAGTGACCTGCCATTCTCAATATCATTCGCTTTAGTATAGTATATTGAAGGATCGGATCAGGACTCAGTATCATTCACCTTAGTATAGTATATAGAAGTATCAGATCAGGACTCGGTATCATTCACCTTAGTATAGTATATAGA
>JBBKCR010000038.1:11808582-11819317 GCA_037577295.1 Ladigesia roloffi
CACATGCAGGTGAAGAGAATGGTCAGTGCAGAGACAGGCTGCTGGGATTTCCAGTGGTGTGTGTTCTTCCATCGGTTCAGTGGAGTGGATTCAAGATTCAACAGCGCTGGGTGACCTAATTATTTATGTTAAGTGTGGGGGAGTCCAAACGTCCAATCTTGGGTCAAGATTTGAGTCTCTGGGTTGTGAATCCAAGTTGAGACGTAAGTCTTCAAGTCGGAGACAAGTTTCTGAGGTGGAGGTCTGAGTCGAGTCTGAAGTCGGACGAACTGCTGACGCTCGTGCCCATGTTCATCCTTTGATTACTGCTGGCATGCTATTGTTTCTTCAAGCTCTTCTCTTCAAGGTTTACCAATGGTAAATGACATAATTAATATTTATGTTAATGTCTCTGTAACTGTAGAGCTGCAAACCCCATACAGTTGGAAGACAACCTTCCTGCAAAATGTATTTTTTTAGGCCTGTTAGACCATGTATTGCATCAGTTTCCAGGTATTTAGATTAATGGAACCAAACCTAAAACCATATTGTTCTCTTTTTCTGGGGTCAAGACCACACTGAGCAAAGCCATAGATGTCCAGATACAAGGTTAGCTTCAAAAATCAGTGAGACTGTGGCTCTCAAGACCCAGGGTGAAACTGAACAAGAGGAAAAAGTGATTAGTGGAACTCAAACGGTAGTAGGTCTCTAATAGCAAGATCCAAACCGAACACTGAAAGCCCATATATCTCCAAGAGCAAGAACCTAATAAAGGCTGTAGATTTATAGGAACCGGGCCAGAAACAATTCATCAACATTTAGACATCCAGGAAAAAGAGCAAACAACAAACTCTGAAAGGTTGTAGATCGCCAGGAACAGAACTAAATTCTGCAGGTCTTTAGATTTCTAGGAGCAAGTTTCAGAACCAAACTTTACAAGGCAGAGTCAGAACCAAAAGGCTAAAACCTCCAGAGGGATGACGTGAAATGCTGAAAGGCTGGAGATCTCTTTGGACTTTGTCAGAACCAAACTTTACAGACCAGATTTCCATAAGCAAGAGTCAGATCCAGTCCATGAAAAGCTCCAGATCTCCAGAAGCAAGGGTGATTCCTTCAGAGGGGGTGTATCCCCCTCACATTTCATAATTATTCATTTCAACCCCCTCAAATTTAACATAAATAATGAGTTCCACCACTGTTGAATCTTGAATCTTTGGTGAAAGAATCCACTCCACGAAACCGATAGAAGAACACACACCACTGGAAATCCCAGCAGCCTGTCTCTGCACTGACGATTTTCTTCACATGCATGTGGTGAGTTAAAGGAAAACCTGATCTTCTATTGATTACATTCAAGATTCAAGATTCAACAGGGGTTTCCAAACACACCCACCCCCTAAAAGGACGAGAGTGGCATGCACGCAGCGACAATGCCCCCACCCAAATCCCACCTCACACCCAAACCCCGCTCCCACGTGTAGACTGATGCGTCCTCCTCACATTAAAAATGCTTCTGACGTCCAATCTGCAGGTCTCACTGAACTGGGTCAGAACCAGAACTCGGAGAGGTCAAACTATGCCAGACAAGAAATCCATAAGCAGAGTCGGGACCATGTTGTTAGTAAGTCTTTTTTTCTCCAGAACCAAAATTTGCAAGACTCTGAATCTCCAGGATCTGGGTCAGAACCAAACTCTTTGGCTCTACAAAAGCAGTTTCTGAACCAGACAGATCATCATCAAACTTCTTCTGACTAGATAAACAGGGTCAGAACCAGACCACGTTGCATCTAGCAGGATCTGCTACAACTTGGTTAGTGTTGGACATCCTGCAGATTTATTCACAGGTTGAATAAAAGTTGCATCACAAGTCTCTGAAGTGTGAGTTGAGTCACAAGACGTGGAGGTAAATTACATGAAAAACTGTGCTGAAGGGCGGGGCCAGGAGTCATTTTCCTGGCCCTGTGCTTCCACACAGTTTATCTTTCTTTTTTTTTGGACCAGAACCTGAAAAACGAAAGTCTGGCTCTGCCGAGATGCCAGGGCTGAAGTTGCCTGGCTGCTCAGAGAGTGTCGTCACAAACACCTTCGCTGCTTTGTGGTATGAATTTGCACTTCTGGGTTCAAAAACTGAGCGCCAGTTGGGGACTTTCCCTTTCATGACCTCAAAGAATGGCATGTGTGTGTGTGTGCCTGTGGAGGTGGGAGCGGCCAACTCATAGTGAAACTGACGGAGGCTTGATGAGTAAAAGAGAGAGAGAGCAAGTGAAAATGTGAAAAAAACATAAACTGATGCTTGCGATGCCCCGAGTGAGCCAGACGGGATAAGGGCCAAACGTGTGCGTGTGTTTTTTCATGAGCCGCCGCGTACGTGAGCGTGTGTGGTTAGCTTTTACTTTCCTCGCTAAGTAATAACCGCTACTCGCACGCCCTCATTTTTCAAAATCTCATCATTTTCTTCCAGGAGGGACCTGGTTGTGTTCCTTTGTGTGCTGGTGTGATAATCATGCATTTATAATTTTCCTCTGCGTCTCTGTGTGTGTGGTGTGTGTCCGTGTGTGTGTGTGTTGCCAAAGACGTGAGATGCATGCAGCGCTACCTCCGTCTCCGGTTTCCAGCGGAAAACGGAGTAGAAAATGGATTCTTTGTTGGGATGCAGGGGGGCTCATACTTCAAACCCAACGCGAAGGACCTTTTCTTCCAAATGGAATGGCAGATATAGAAGGTCGAGAGAGGGGTCAAGGAGCATGACCTGAAATTACACACATCCCCCAATGCACACACACGCAAACACACACACACACACATCCGTTAAACCCAACAAAAGAACAATAAAATTGGTTTTGTTTAAAAAAAAATCTTTCAACCAGTTTTTAAACTTTTAAACCAGTTTTTCACCTCCCAGCTCCCACTCATTCACCATGTCTCCCAGTTTTACTCATTTCTACCTAACTGGGAGTGTGAAGGCGAGCATGTGCTTCATTAACATCACTAAACAACCCCACACGTTTGGAAAGCACAGGCCTCTAATTCTGTAATATCAGCCAGGCCATGGGTCGAGGACCTTCTAATTTTTAGCAGGTCCAGTTCTGTTTGTGCTTTTCGATTCTGGTTCTTATGGATTCCCTGTATTGATTGTATATATATATATTGATATATTGATATATATATATATATATATATATATAACAGAGTATACAGCTGTCTAAAATGTTAAATAAATATTAATAATCCATGACATATTCACCTAAAAGAGATGATGTTTTCTTTTTGGCTCTAATTTGCCAACCCTACACCAGGCAAATGGGATTTAATGGGATTCAACGCACATCAAACATGAATTTATATAATTCACAAAGTGTTTTGCCCAAAGGCAGCCAAAACGAATGAGCTTGGCTACCAGAATTAGCTTTAGTTTACAAGGCTATACCCTCTCTGTGAGGTTTCATTATTGCTAGAACACTAAAATTCAAATATCCATTACTTTGTGTTGTGACTTCTTGTGTTTGCTTCCGTTTCACCATCTGACCATTTCCGAGTAGCATTTTCAGGCATCTAGCTACACAGATGAGAACCGCCTGCTGTCTCTGTGAGGTCGTTAATCTATCTATTGTTTGAAATAACAGTCTTCTCAAAACATCTACTGGTCTAATCAACTGTAATCCTTATTCTCCGTCAACCTAGACTTTTGGTTATGGTTTAATGGAAAGTATTCCTGATGTGCTCCTCACCTCAATCCCTGTGTTTTATTTCATAATTTTATAAGCCACACCCATTGTCAACATTATAGTACATTATTGGCCTGTTTTTCAAAACAATGCCAATATGTGACTATTTCCTAAAAGGATATTATGAATGTTTTATCGGTACCAAAAGGGGGGGCTCCCAAGAGCAATGAAGGTCATGGAACGTTGACACCCTGGACCCACCAGAGTCTAAATGGATTCAGAAGAATAGCCTCAAAAAACACAATTAGATGGGTGCACTAGCCCCGCCTGGGGACAAAAGGGGGGCAGGGGCTCAGGCCACCCTGAGGTCTGGCCACTAATGACGTTAGCCAACAGATGCCCACCTTGATTAGAGACATTCAGGCTGACAGGGGTGGGAACCTTCCAAACTACCCAGTGCGAGCCAACGATGCCCCTCCGATGGCTGCGGCATCGTCAGGAACCTGCCATGTCTGGACAGGGTCATTTGGGAGACCCTGCCACAATTTGTGTACTTGCATTAACCGAAGTGAAACAACTAGAAGTCAAATAGGGAACAAATGTCGTTGTCCTATTTCCAAGACCTTGCGCCTTTGTTTCGTCTCCTTCAATACCCTGATTGATGCATCTTATAAACGTGCGGGCTCCCATTTCGCGAGTTCTCGGCAAATTGGGACTTTACGGCTCCCCCTTAACCCGCTCTCCTTGGATGGGGGCTGGCGGCGGCGGATCCTCATCGCCGCGACGCCCCGTAATACATTTCTGATAAATGATTGTGTTTCAGAGTAATGAATTAGCCCCATTACGCGGATGAGTGGAGCGCAGAGAAGAAGAGAGGACGGACTGCGAGAGGAGAGGGAGAGTGAGAGAGAGAGAGAGAGCAAGAGCGAGAGAGGCAGAGGGAGGGTGGTGGGGGTTCATCTTAGTGCAAAGTGTGGTAGGAAATTGTGTGCGCGCACGAGAGCTTGTGGGAGGGAGGGTTGACGGGAAAAAAAAAGTGTGTGAGTGTGAGCAGGCGCATGTATTTGTTGCTTTGTGGGGACCTGGATGAACGTAGGAATAGGTTTTGTCATTTTAGGGTGCTATTCGTTGGTCTATTATCACCCCCACGCCAAGCACCCCCTCCCCCGTCATCCAACCGAACACCCCCACTCAAAGGTTCTCCCAAAAATTCTGGCTTTTATTAGAAAATATAGGTCAAAGCCAAGCTCATACAGAAGCACACGAGAAGACCCTACAAAGGCGAGTCTACAAGCCATTGTGTCTGCGAGTGTGTGTGTGTGTGTGTGTGTCGCGGCGGGAGGAAGAAGGAGGAGGGATGGTGACAGCCTACGCGCTGAGGGAGTGCATGAGAAAGAGGGGAAGAGCGAAAGCGAGAGAGGGAGGGAGGGAGGGAGGGCGGCGGGGACGGCGTGCTGTACGGGAGATTAAGGGGAGCCGTTTTAGCAGAGCAGTGCTGGGCTCCCCCGCTGCGCTCTTTATGAGCCACGCTGCTGCTGCGCTGTGCCTTTCAACTGTGCTGTGGGTTTTTTTCTTTCATTTTTTTCTTTTTTCCGTCTTCACCACCACTTCATTCCAGGCCGTACCTGTGCCGCGGCTCTGTGTGGTTATCAGTCAGCCGTGCCCTCATTCGGCTGCTGTTGTTTGGGGTTTTTTTTGTTGCCATCAGACTTTACAGATGGTGTGTTTCTGGATGCCAACCCTGGCAACTGTGCCAAAACACAGGACCGAAAAAGAAAAAATGTGTGGAAGCACAGTGCCAGGAAAATGACTTCTGGCCCCGCGCTTCAGCACAGTTGCCGTCTTCGATCCATGCTTCAGCACTGTCGCGTTTTGGTCTCTGTGCTACCACACAGTTGTGGCTTGTGTTTCTGCTCAGTTGTTTTCTTGGCCCTGTGCTACTGCACAATTGTGGCCTGTGTTTCTGCATAGTTGTGGCCTGTGTTTCTGCACAATTGTGGCCTGTGTTTCTGCACAATTGTGGCTTGTGATTCTGCACAATTGTGGCCTGAGTTTCTCCACAGTTGTGGCCTGTGTTTTTGCACAGCTCTGGACTGTGTTTCTGCACAATTGTGGCCTGTGTTTCTGCACAGTTGTGGCATGTGTTTCTGCACAGTTGTGGCCTGTGTTTCTGAACAGTTGTGGCCTGTGATTCTGAACAGTTGTGGCCTGTGTTTCTGCAGAGTTGTGGCCTGTGTTTCTGCACAGTTGTGGCCTGTGTTTCTACTCAGTTGTGGCTTGTGTTTCTGCATAGTTATGGCCTGTGTTTCTGCACAGTTGTGGCCTGTGTTTCTGCACAGTTAGTTCTGGCCTGAGTTTTTGCATAGTTTTGGCCTGAGTTTCTGCACAGTTGAGGGCTGAGTTTCTGCACAACTGTGGCCTGTGTTTCTGCATGATTTTGGCCTGTGTTTCTGCACAGTTGTGGCCTGAGTTTCTGCACAGTTGTCTTCTTGACCCTTTGCTTCTGCACACTTGCACAGGTCATTGAGACCTCAGATCTCTTTTCGGTTTTACTCATTTTAATATTAGTTTTTACTCATTTTGTTCATTTTGTGTCATTTGGCACCCTGCAGTAAATCTGAATCTCCTGGATTTTTGGTTTAAACGTAGTGTTTTTGGTTTCTTGTTTTATCTTCTGGGCTCCTCTGGGTTATTTGCTATAAAGCTTATCCTGTTTTGTGTACATTTTAAAGTTTATGTCCAAAAGTGTTTAGTGTGTTTTTTTTTTCATTTTACGTGCTGCATTTTCTCCTTTCTGTCTCACAGCTTCTCTGTGGTGCCTGGTTGTTTCTCTGTGCTGTCTCACGATTTCCCTTTATTCTCCCGATTTTTTTTTCTCTGAACAGTTTCTCTGTGTGCTGTGTCAAAATTTCTCCTCTGTTTAGTGCTGGATCACTGTTAATGTGTTTCTATTTCTCTCTTTCTTATTTTTTTGCAGCCCTTATTTCTTTTGGAGTCTCCATCTAATATTTCTCTGTGCAGTCTCACTCCACAGTCTTTATCTCTGTGTTGTCTCATTACAGTATTTATCTCAGGGCTGTCTCACACTACAGTGTTTATCTCCATGCTGACTCACCCTACAGTGTTTATCTCTGTGCTGTCTCACTACAGGTTTTATCTCTGTGCTGTGTCACTCTACAGTGTTTATGTCAGTGCTGTCTCACTCCACAGTATTTATATCAGTGCTGTCTCACTACAGTGTTTATTTCAGTGCTGTCTCACTACAGTGTTTATTTCAGTGCTGTCTCACTCCACAGTGTTTATCTCTGTGCTGTCTCACTACAGTTTTTATCTCTGTGCTGTCTCACTACACTTTTTATCTCTTTGCTGTCTCACTACAGTTTTTTATCTCTGTGCTGTCTCACTCCACAGTGTATATCTCTGTGATGTCTCATTCCACAGTGTTTGTGCTGTCTCACTCCACAGTGTTTGTTTGTGCTGTCCCATGCTACATTGTTTGTTTCTGTGCTGTCTCACGCTTCAGTGGGTATCTCAGTGCTGTCTCACTAAGATAAGATAAGATAAGATAAGATAAGATAAGATACTCCTTTATTATCATTGTATTGAAGCGGGATGCGATACATACAACAAAATTGTTGGGGCTACTTAATGGTGCAAAAAATACGGACAGTGACACAGTGCTGACAATTAGACAGTGCAGAAAGTAAACAGTGCAGACAGTAAACACAGTACAGACAAAAATCCAACAAAGTTGCGGAAAGACAAGAATGACGCATAATTTACAAGTTCAAGTATTTGGTATTGCACTTTTTAAGATGAGAATGGTTGCATACATATACATATGTATAAAAGACACATAAGAATAAATATATGGGTATATTGTAGAGTTTGTTGGGATTACTGCACATTTATCAGAGATTTGTGTGGGGGTGTGGGGGAGGGTTAAAATTGCAGTTAGTGGACATTGTCTGTGGGTGGTGAATAAATGAGTTTGTGTGTGTTTAGTACACTGATGGCATGTGCAAAGAAACTGCCTCTTGAGTCTGTTGGTCCTAGTTCTGATGGACCTGTAGCGCCTGTCAGAGGGCAGGAGGTTGAACAGGCCATGAGCAGGATGGGTACAGTCTCTGAGGATTCCCTCAGCTCTTCTGAGGCAGTGGGACATGTCTTTCAGTGAGGTGAGGGGGCAGCCGGTGATTTTCTGTGCAGTGCTTACTACTCTCTGCAGTCTCTTTCGGTCTGACTCTGTGCAGTGGCAGAACCACACTGGTATGCAGTAGGTCAGTATGCTCTGGATGGTGGAGCGGTAAAAGGTCACCAGCAGCTTCTCACTGACGTTAATCTTCCCGAGTACTCTCAGGAAGTGCAGATGCTGCTGTGACTTTTTGATTGCTGTGGTGTTAGCAGTCCTGGAGAGGTCTGGTCCCAGGAAGGTGATGGTGTGCATCCTCTCCACACAGTCACCCTTGATGAAGAGGGGGGTGGATCTGCCCTGTGCATCCTGAATTCAAGGGTGATCTCTTTCGTCTTTTTTGTGAAGGTTGTTTTGCCATTCTCCACTCGAACAGCCTCAGGACCTTGTCCCTGTCAGCAGACTCATCCCCACTGGAGATCAGCCCCGCCAGTTTTGTGTCTTCAGTAAACTTAACTATTGTGTTGCTGATGTGGGCAGGTCTGCGGTCCGAGGTGTACAGGGTGAACAGCAGTGGGCTCAGCACACACCCTTGTGGGGAGCCTGTACTCAGTGTCTGGATGGAGGACATGTGGGGACCCAATATGTCAGGGATAATTGTGTTAAAGGCTGAGCTCAAGTGAATGAAGAGCATTCTGATGTAGCATTCTCGATTCTCCAGGTGGCTCGTTGCGGTGTGAAGGGTCGTGGCTATGGTGTCCTCTGTTGACCTGTTTGCTTTGTAGGCAAACTAGTATGGGTCAGAAGAGGGGGGGGGCAGGCTTTAATGTGTTTTAGGACTAGCTTCTCTAACCACTTAGTGATAATGGGTGTGAGTTTAACTGTGCAGCAGTCACTTAAGCTTTTTGTGGTTGACTTTTTGAGTTTTGGGACGATGGCGGCAGACTTCAGGCAGGCTGGGATGGTGGCCTGCTCCAGGGAGAGGTTGAAAATTATGGTGAAAACCTGTGACAGCTGGTCTGTGCAGGCTCTGAGTACCTTCCCTGGGACTCCATCTGGACCAGGTGCTTTCCTAGGGTTCACCCTGCTGATTATCCGTTTGACATCCTGCACCTGAACAGTCAGTGGAAAGGAGCTAGAAGCTGGTTGATGCTGGGATGGGTCACTGGAAGCTGTGGGTTTTGGGCCTCAAAGCGTGCGAAGAAGCTGATCAGTTCTTCAGCTAGCGCAAGGCTCGAGTCCCCACCTGACTGGATTTGTCACCTGAAGTTGGAGATCTGCTGAACACTGTGCCACATCTGCCGAGTGTTGTTGTCCAGAAGGTGAATTTCTCATTTCCTTCTGTAGTCAGATTTGGCTTTTTTAATTATCTATTTCAGACCTGCTCTGGCAGCAGATTTCCTGACCTGAGGGCAGTGTTCCGAATTTATAGCTTTACAGTGTTCATTCTGTGCTGTTGTACCCCATTTTGTTTATCTCACTGCTGTCTCACTGCAGTGTTTATCTCAGTGCTGTCTCATTCCACATTGTTTATTTTAGTGCTGTCTCACTCCACAGTGTTTATCTTTCTGCCATCTCACCCTCCACAGAGTTTATTTCTGTGCTGTCTCACCCTACAGTATTTATCTCAGTGCTGTCTCACTCCACAATGTTTATTGCACTGCTGTCGTACTCCAGTGTTTATCTAAGTTCTGTCTCACTACAGTGTTTATCTCAGTTCTGTCTCACTACAGTGTTTATCTCAGTCTTGTTTCACTACAGGGTTTATCTCAGTGCTGTCTCACTCCACAGTGTTTATTTCTGTGCTGTCTCACTCCACAGTGTTTATCTCTGTGCTGTCTCGCTCCACAGTGTTTATCTCAGTGCTGTCTCACTCCATAGTGTTTATATCATTGTTGTCTCACAACAATGTTTATCTCTATGCTGTCTCACTACAATGTTTATCTTAGTTCTGTCCCACTACAGTGTTTATCTCAGTGCTGTCTCACTCCACAGTGTTTATCTCAGTGACGTCTAACTACAATGTATATTTCAGTGCTGTCTCACTACAGTGTTTATCTCAGTGTTGTCTCACTCCAGTGTTAATCTCGGTTATGTCTAAATACAATGTTTATTTAAGTGCAGTCTCACTACAGTGTTTATCTCAGTGTTGTCTCATTACATTGTTTATCTCATTGATGTCTAACAACAATGTTTATTTCAGTGCTGTGTCACTCCACAGTGTTTATCTCAGCGCTGTCTCACTCCACAGTGTTTATCTCTGTGCTGTCTCACTGCAGTGTTTATCTCAGTGCTGTCTCACTGCAGTGTATATCTTAGTGCTGTCTCATTCCACATTGTTTATTTTAGTGCTGTCTCACTCCAGTGTTTATCTCAGTGCTGTCTAACTCCACAGTGTTTATCTTTCTGCCGTCTCACCCTACACTGTTTATCTCAGTGCTGTCTCACTCCACAGAGTATATTTCTGTGCTGTCTCACCCTATAGTGTTTATCTCAGTACTGTCTCACCCTACACGGTTTATCTCAGTGCTGTCTCACTCCACAATGTTTATTGCACTGCTGTCTCACTCCAGTGTTTATCTCAGTTCTGTCTCACTACAGTGTTTATCTCTGTGCTGTCTCACTTCACAGTTTTTATCTCTGTGCTGTCTCGCTCCACAGTGTTTATCCCAGTGCTGTCTCACTCCACAGTGTTTATCTCAGTGCTATCTCACTACAGTGTTTGTCTGTGTTGTCTCATTAAAGTGTTTATCTCAGCTCTGTCTCACTACAGTGTTTATCTCAGCTCTGTCTCACTAGTTTTTATCTCTGTGCTGTCACGCTCCAGTGTTTATCTCAGTGCTGTCTCACTCCACAGTGTTTATCTCAGTGCTATCTCACTACAATGTTTGTTTGTGTTGTCTCATTACAGTGTTTATCTCCGCTCTGTCTCCCTCCCGTGTTTATCCCCACTTTGTCT
>JBBKCR010000038.1:11819417-11832222 GCA_037577295.1 Ladigesia roloffi
ATCTAATTGAAGTCCTGAACCAGTGAAGAACCAGGAGCAGATGGTTCCAGATGATGGGGCGGTGATCAGTATACTGGCTGGAACTCCTTTATCTAGGCTCCTTGTGTCTTTAGGCACTTTGCAGCCTGTCGCAGTAAATAGAGGTTCAAGATTTTGCACAGTGCCATGTAAAAGTGATCACCAATACTGGTCCTGAGAATCTACATTCCTGCTATTTTCAGCTCCAACATTCATTTAACCTATTGATCCTTCCCCCTTAATTAACACTCAAGCAGCACGCAGCAACTACGCCCCCACCCAAACACGAACCCCACCCTCACGCGTCCCCATCATATAAAAAAGCTTCTGATGCCCCCGCATAAAGGAAGCCAAATATTTTGATAACAAAAATAGTCTTTATTCTGAACGCTCAGAATGTCCAGCAGCAACGGGAGTAAAATATAACTATGTTATTAAATAATAAATTAAATATTAATACTTTATATTATTCACACTACATAACTAATATTTTATCAAACTGTATAAAAATGGACACCCGGTTCCAGGTACAGTGCCTCCAGAAAGTATTCACACCCCTTCAAAGGTGATAGTGCATATCAGAGCAGAAACCGAGAAGGTATATCAGGGAATTGTCTGTAGACCTCCAAGACCGGATTGTGTAGTAGCACAAATGTGAGAAGGTTCTGAAAAGCACTGTGGTCTCCATTACTCAGACACAGAAGAAGTTTGTAACCACCAGGAACCTCCCTGGATCTGGCTGCCACCAAACTGAGTACTCGGGGAAAAAGGGTCTTGGTCAGTGAGGTGACCAAGAACCTAATGCAGAAGAACCATAGTTTACACACTCCACCAATCAGGCCTTTAGAAGATCAATATATCATCCAGAAGATCAACCATAGTTTACACACTCCACCAATCAGGCTCCTCACTAAAAATTGCATGGCATGCTGGTTGGAGTTTACAAAAAGCACATTAAGGATTTGCATACTGTAAGGTGTAAAATCTGATGAAGGTCTGATGAAGGTCTGATGAAACCAAAATAAAAGTTTCTGGCCTGAACTCCAAGCAACATATCTGGAGAAAAACAGGAATTGCTCATCAGCTGACTAACACCATCCCTACTGTGAAGCATGGTGGTGGCAGTGTTATGTTATGGTGATGTGTTTTTGGGCAACTAGTCAGGAAAACAAACTCCAGAGTGCTCTGGAACTGGGTCATCAGTTCATCTCCCAGTACAACAATGATCTGAAGCAGCAGCAGTCTGTGAACGTCCTTGAGTGGTCCATCAACAGCCTGGACTTGAATCCAAAAGAACCTCTATGGAAAGACCTAAAAATGTCTGTCGACCAACACTGCCCAACCTGCCTGAGATTGAGAGGATCTGTAGGGAAGAGTGGGAGAAAATACCCAAAACCGGCAGAGGCCAAACTTGTAGAGGCATTCACGAGAAGACTTGTGATTCCTGCCAAAGTTTCTTCAGCAAACCATGGGTGTGAATACTTATGAAAAACTGGATTAAGATGCTTTTGGCAATAAAAAAAAAGTTTAGCACATCTTTCAAAAGGTTGTTTTTGCCTCGTCATTACAGGTTACGGGTTACGTTTAGAGAGGGACGTCTCGCAGCTCTGTATTTTCTCATGTAATTCCAATACTTTCGAGAAGTAAAACGAATGCAGTTGTAGAATACAGAGTATTGTTTTCATAATAAAAAAGTTTGGATACTACAGAAACAATCCTGACAGAGATTATAATTTCAACTGCTACAAGCTAAATAAAAATACAGCTGGAATTACACTAAATCACTTTATCTTTCCCATCTTTACCATTTTTACCATAGGTTTTGGCATTGCAAAAAGCAATCATACCATCATCAACGATCTTACCATCATACTGTTTCTTCTGTTTTTTATACTGTTTTATGGTCTGGTGATGCAAAAAGCATTTCACTGCATGTCGTACCATGTATGATATTGTATATATTTTAAAATCTGAATCTGATCTTATGTCTTGTATTTCTACACATTTTTTCCAGCATCTTGGTGTAACGAGAAGCAAAACCTCAATTTTGAGGCCATGCCATTTGAAAACTACACTGCAGGTATGCGTAACTGGTTTTCAGGATTTCATATCTGTTGAAACACATTATTTTACCTCAAACTGCTGGTTCTGAATTGACATATCAGGTCCATCTTTAGTGACCAACTCTCACACTGTGTGGATCCTGAAGAGAGAAAAATAAATTTCCCTCTTCAGCAGGGTCCCGATTCCAAACTCCTCCAGAACCGCTCCAGAACTCTCTCAGTCCAGAGAGGAGCAGGACGTTTAGAGAGGGACGCCTCGTTCTCCCCAGTCTCCAGATCTTTCTCCGTTCATCTGCAGGACCAGCTGGAGACCCACAAGCTCCACAGGATCCAGAACATCACACACCACTGGTTCTGCTGGAGAAGGTTCAACAGGATCTAGAATATCACACACCATTGTTTCTGCTGAAGAAGGTTCCACAGGACAAGAACATCACACACCACTGGTTCTGCTGGAGAAGGTTCCTCAGGATCCAGAACATCACACACCACTGGTTCTGCTGGAGACAGGGCTAGGAAGGTTTGGACTCCAGTTCTTTCAAGAAGGTGCTGGAAGTATGTGGTGAATCTGAGCTGCTGTGATGAAAGTGGTTCAGATTCTTTCAACAATTAAACTGCACTTACAGTGAAAAGTGTTATATATAAGTCTGTTCTTGTTGTACAATGTTGAAAGAGCAGCATTGTTTTGTTTGTGGGCCTGAAGTGTGTATAAGTTAGACCAAAAAATATCCATCTTTTGTTGGATTACAGGAAGACCTCAATTCATCAGAACACTCAGCAACTCACCAGGAGCTGTGATTGGTTACGCTGTCAGTAACACTGTGATTGGTCATGGGTTCATTTGCATATTACAGTATTATCAGTTTTGCAGACAGTGATATTTCCAAGGCAACTTACAAATGCGATACAGTGCTGTGAAAAAGTATTTGCATTTCTGATTACTTATTTTTTTGCACGTTTGTCACTCTTAAATATTTTAGATTTTCAAATTATTTTAAATATTAGACAAAGTGTAAGTGGCAAACTTTCAGTTCCATTTGCAAGTTGACCACTTATTCATGTGCACAGATGTGTAGGGTTTCTGAGTCGCTCCTATACCTTTTCCAATCCACTTTGCAGTAAGATTACTCATGGACTCCAACTTCTTGTGGTCGATTATTCCTTTTATTCAGTTGCAGGAACCCTGAGGTCTCAAAACCACAATCACAGTTAGAACACGTTGACAACCCGTTCCAAATCCACGTTTACAGGTTAGACCACGCTTTCCACTTCAAGTATTAAAGGAAATTCTATGTCCTAAATTCTATCCTATGTTCTTAATTCTACGATTAACTATTCACAGTCAAAAAGTTATACGCTACCAAACTGCACAAATGTCCATCTCAATCCTCGTTACAAAACCCACTAATTTCTCACATGTGCAGTTCCCTCCTTACGTATTAACCAATAGAAATGCAGCATTACTAAATCTGCCCAACAACTACATATTTACATTCAAATATTCAAACACATATTTCAACAAAACTTATTCAAATTATTTACCTAAGATTTGGCTCTTACACAAAGATATCCCGAGTAAACCAAAATGCAGTTTTTAGATCATGATTTTATTTAGGGAATCCAAATCTACATGGCCACATGTGACAAAGTAATTGCTCCCTAAAACTAATAACTGGTTGTGCCACCCTTTGTAGCAACAATAAAGTGGTTGTGATACCTGGTAATGGACCTTTCATATCACTGTTGAGGAAATCTGGCCCACTCGTCTTTGCAGAATTGTTTGAAATCAGCCATGTTGGATGGTTTCTGAGCGTCAACCGCCTTTTTAAGATCATGCCACAGCACCTCAATTGGTGAGTTTTGGATTATTGTCCTGCTGCCGAACCCAAGAGTGCTTCAGCTTGAGGTCACGAACTGATGGCCACACAGTTTCCTTCAGGATTTTTTGTAGAGAGAAGATCTCATGGTTCCATCAAGTTTTCCAGGTCCTGAAGCAGCAAAGCAATCCCAGACCATCACACTACCACCACCATGTTTTACTGATGGCATGATGTTTTTTTCTGAAATACTGAGTTACTTTTATGGCAGATATAATGGGACACTCCCAAAATTTCAACTTTTGTTTCATCAGTTTACAGAATATTGTCCAAAAAGAAATGGGGAACATCCAGATGTTTTTTGTGTTCTTTTTGGTCTGCAGTGGTTTTCGCATTGGATTTTGCCATGCCTGCCTTTTTTGCCATGTTTCTTCGAGTTGAGTCGTGAACACCGACCTTAACTGAGGTGAGAGAGGCCTGCAGGTCTTTAGATGTGGATCTGGGTTCTTTTGTGACCTCCTGCCTGACGCTGAGCTCTTTGTAGCCCGGACAGGAAGGTTCACCAAGGCTCCATGTTTCCTCCATTTGTGAATATTGGCTCACACTGTGGTTCACTGGAGTCCCAGAGATTTAGAAATGACTTTATAACCTCATTTAAACTGATTGATTCATCTTTATTTGTCATTGTCACAAGTACAACAAAGCAGCTCCACAGACACACAGATGTCAATTTCTTTAGATCGTGGCCTGATGTCTTTCCTTTTCTGGGATCGTTTAACTTACTTCTTAAGTGATCTCACAGTTCTGCAGGTCTGGCAGTAATCAGGTCTGGGTGTGGCTGGTGGAACTGCACTTCCAAACAATGTGATTAACCAAAGTTACTTTGTGATTTTTACGGATCGGATAGTTTTTTTCCTTTATTAAATAAAATAATCCCTTAAATAACATTATGTGTTTACTTGGGTAATCTCTGTCTAATATTTAAATTAGTTTTAATAATCTGAATTAATCTTAATTGTGACAAGCATGAATAATATAAGACATCAGAAAGGGGGCAAATACTTTTTCACAGCACGGTATACTGTGCAGGCCCTAGTCATCAGACAACACCTCCATCATGAATAATTGTAATAATTGTACTGATGTTCCTATTCATTACCAAAAATATATATTATTATAGTAATTTTTATAGTAAATAATGAAGTAAACACTTCTGCAGGAAACCATGAAGGAAAAAAATAGCATCTCTACCTGGAAAGAATAGAAATACTTCCTTAAGAATTCCACTTTCTGGAAGAAAGATCTCCTCCAATCTGGTACTTCAAGGCCTCAGTGCAGCCATTCTCAGCTGGAGGCTAAGTGACAAACTGGTCTTCAGCTCAGGCAGAAAAACAAAAATGCTTATTTCATTTCATCCCTGGCTTTCTCTCCTCCCTGGTTCTTCTGGGTTCCTGCAGGGTTCCGCCTCAGGGAGGTGTTGTCCTGCCTGGTCATCAGGAGTGTGGATCGATTGTGGCGCTGCAGTGGGACAGGGGAGCGCTGGGGTGCTGGGGAGGCTGTAAAATGGAGCTGGATGCAGGAGCAGCAGCTGGATGGGTGCTGGGCTGGACCTCCACCAGAGTAGCTTCTGGTCCGGTTAGCTGTTTGAGCTAACCCCCTCCAGCCCCGCGAGCCTCCTCCCGGACTCAGCTCCACACACCCCGCAGCTTTCAGCTCCGGGAGCCCCTCCGCAGCGACTTACCCACCGAGGAGCTGGAGCTCCAGCAGGTCCTCCAGGAGATCCGTGGATGAGTTCAGCCTGAAGATCGCAGCGGCTCCACTGCTCAGTGCGTCACGGCTGCGCTCGAGAAACGCAGACCCCTCCTTCAGCTCAGACCCGCTCTGTGTTTAAGATGCAGGAGATTCAGGCTTATCTGACCTGACCTGAACATATTCGCATTCTGAAACGAATTTTATCTTCTGAAAAAAAGGCTGAGTTTGTTTCCCCGCCTGGAAGTCCTGAAAGGGCGTCCCGGGAAAGGCTGCGCAACTAGAACGGAGCTTGAAGAATAGAGAGAAAGGGGGGCGTGGTCACAACTGTGTGCTGGACCCAAAAAACTGGGATTATTTTTATGATGATGATAATGATGATGATTAATATGATGATGATGATTATTATTATTATTCGTTATAATTTAGTAATATTATAACATTCTACAGAATTATATAAAATATAACCTCATTGGTATTTTGGTTGCTATCATTACTATAATTATTATTATTACTATAGCAACCATAATAATAATCATTACTTTTGGGTCTAGAGGTTCGGGAGTTGCCCCTGAGATAAGAATGCCGTGGGTTCGAATCCCAGGACTGCTGGTGGTGGGTACCTAGTGGGTAGGATACTTGTCTCTGCACACACTGTGTTCCCGTCTGCTCACTGCTTTACTTGGTGAATGAGTTGAATGGGTTTAATTCAGAGAAAGAGTTTCTGTGTTCTGGTAAATTCACACGTGACTATAACGGACAGTATTTCTTTATTCTAAAAAACATTATTGTTGCTTAATCATTATTATTATTATTATTATTATTATTATTATTTTTATTGTTAGTATAATGTATTTATAATAACATGCATTTAAATATAATGTGGCTTATAGTTCTGTGTATAAATATTTGCCCCCTTTTGATTTCTTTTTGCACAAAATGCTGCTTTCAAGTGATGAGTTTATTTATTATGGAAAAAAAAAATCCAAACCTGCATGGCCCTAGGTGAAAAAGTAATTGGCCCACCGCCAGCCCCACTCAGACCTAATTACTGCCATACCTGCTGGACTATAAAATCACTTAAAAAGTAGGTTAAATGAAACCAGAAAAGAAAGCCACAATCTGAAGAAATTCAAAGTCATTGACATCTGTCTGTCTGGAAAAGGTTAAAGAGCCGGTTCTAAATCTCTGGGACTCCACAGTGAGAGCCAATATTCACAACTGGAGGAAACATGGTGAACTTTCCCGGAAGTGGACAGCCTACAAAGAGAGCATTGACGAGCTAGAGGTCACAAACAAACCCAGAATAATATCTAAAGACCTGCAGGCCTCTCTTGTCTCAGTTAAGGTCGGTGTTCGTGACTCAAGTGTAAGAAAGAGACAAGCCAACAATGGCACGCATGGCAAATTCCAAGGTGAAACCACTGTGGACCAAAAAGAACACCAAATACTCGTTTCAATTTCACCAAAAAACATCTTGATGATCCCAATTTCTTTTGGGAAAATGTTCTCTTGACTGATGAAATGTGGTCTGGGGCTGCTTTGCTGCTTCAGGACTTGGAAAACTTAATGTAACAATCAGTTTGTGAGCTCCAGCTGAAGCCCACTTGGGTTCTACAGCAGGACAATGATCCAAGACACACCAGCAGGTCCAGCTCTGAATGGGTGAAGAAAAACAAAATTAAAGTTTTGGAATGGCCTACTCCAAGTCCAGGTTTGAATTCAACTGAGATCGGGTGGGATGACCTTAAAAAGACGATTTATGTTCGGAAACCCTGCAGTATGTCTGAACTCAAACAATTCTGCAAAGAAGAGTGGGCCAGAATTCCTCCACAGCGAAGAGAAAGACTCATTCCCAGTTATCGCAACCGCTTAACTGCAATTGTGGCACAACTAGTTCTGTGGGAAAATAATTTTTCTCATAGGGCCATGTAGATTGGTAGTTTCTTTTCCTTAATTAATAAAATCCTCACATAAAAACATCATGTTGGGTTTACTTGGACTATCTTTGTCTAATATTTAAATTAGTTTGATAATCTGAAATATTTAAGAGTGACAAACATGCAATAAAATAAGAAATCAGGAAGGGGCATATGTACTATTTCACAGCACTGTATATGAGTAAACTATATTACTCAAGCAACATATTATTCTGCTCATATTTATATAATATTTATTCTAAAATTTTTGGGAAATGAAAAGCCTTTAATATTGAAGCCTTTAGCTTCAGGTTTTGAGTTAACATGTGCAGAACATATTGTTCACCCAGTCAATAAAACCAGATAGAAGGATTTTCAAACATGACAATAGCCTCTAACCTTCAGCTGGAATAGAATAGAATAGAATAGAATAGAAAACGTAATAGATAAATTAGAGTTCGATAAAGTACAAATAATGGAATAGCCCAAACCAGAATAGAGCAGAACAAAATATGACAGAATAAAATAGAGTAAAATAGAATAGAATGGAACACAACAGAATAGCACAAAATAGAGTAGAATTCGAATAGACTAGAATAGAATATAGCATAGTAAATTAGAACAGAATAGAACTGAGTTAGAATACAATACAAATTTACATGATACAGTATTATTGAATATAGTAAAATATAATACAGTATATTGAAGTGGAATAGAACAGAATATCATAGAATAGAGTCAAATAGAACTGAATTACATTAGAGTATACAACATAAAAGAGTATACTATAACATATTACAATAGAAAGCAATGCACTAGAACAGAGTAGAACAGAACAAAAAACGATAAGAGGAAGAACTGAATTTGAATAGAAGTCAATGCAACAGAGAGTAGTATAGTAAAATAGAACTGAACAGAACACTAAAAACAGCAGAACAGAACATTGTAGAGAGTGGAATAGAATACAGTATATTATACGGGAATAGAACAGAATAGAGTTGAACTGAATTGCAATAGAGTAAAATATAACAGAGTATGCTACAACAGAATAGAATAAAATAGAATAGAATATATTATAACAGAGCAGAACAGAACAAACTGTAATAAATCACACAGGAACAGTGTTGTTTGTTCTGGAATAAAATAGAATAGAATAGAATAGAATAGGATGTATAGAATAGATTAAAATAGAACTGAATTACGATAGAGTATACATTATAAAATAGTAATATATAACATATTAGAATAGAAAGCAATGCACTAGGACAGAGTAGAACAGAACAAAAAAACGATAGAGTATAATAGAACTGAATCTGAACAGAAACCAGTACAACAGAGAGTAGTATAATAAAATAGAACTGAACAGAACACAATACACTAAATAGAACCGAACAAAACCATTGGAATAGAGTACGCAGGAACAGAGTACCATAGTATCTGGTATAGAGTAGAAAAGAACCACTGGAGTGGAAAAAGGGTGGATAAAGAATAGAGAAGAAGAACAGAATAGATTAGAATGAAGAGGAGTACAGTTGAACGCGAAAGCAGAATCGAATGTAATAGAGAAAAGCAGAACAGAGCAGAATAGAGAAGAATTAGAATATAGTAGAATAGAACACATTGTGCAGTGAAATAGAACAGAATAGAATAGAACTGAGTTAGTATACAATAGAACAGAACAGCGTATAGAGTGTAATTTAATACAGTAAATTATACTGGAATAGAAGAGAATAATACAGAATAAAGTACAGTCAAACTGAAATAGCAATAGAGTGCAATATAACAGTATGCTAAAACAGAATAGAATAAAATAGAAGAGAATATATTAGAACAGAGCTGAACAGAACAAAAAACACTGTAATAAATCAAACTGTAATAAACCACACAGCAACAGTGCTGCTTCTTCTGAAATAGAATAGAATAGAATAGAGTAGAATTGAAATAGAATACAATAGAATAGAATAGGATGTAAGAGAGTAGCATAGAATAGAACAATGTCAGGCTTTGGTGCTTCACGGCCCTGCATAAACAACCCAAACCCCCACTTCATCTTCTTCTTTATTATTATTACACTACGACCACTACTGTTTTTATTACTTTTATTATTAATACTATTAAGTCTTATGCTTCTGTAAAATATTAAACATTAACTTAACAGGAGTGCTTTTGTTAAATTTGAGATTGCCAAATAAACGTATTATTGGCAAGTAAATATATATAAATGTATATGAACCAAGAATCTTGTTTTTTTTTCACTTTTTTGTTTTGTTTTAACATGCAGATTGACTTTAAACCTAAATTAAATTACAATATCTAGTCACACAAGGATTATTTTGCACCAAAAATTTTAATCAACATATTAATGTGACGGGTATGCCTGCTTTCTCACCACTAACTGGTTGAAACGAGGAAGACAAGCAGACACAACCGCTCGGAGCGTGTTTTCTGAGTTCAGCCTGTTTGTGTCTGTTTTCATGGCTGTCAGTAAAGAAAAAGTGTCTCGCACAGATGCGTGGTCTGTCCAATTTGATGGACGCTTCCACGAGAAAGAATTCAGAGACGCTGCCTTTGAACACGGTGTGATTTTTCGACAGCTCTCGAAACGCTTGTGTGTTCGTGAAAAGTTTGGGTAGAATGAAACGCGGACCATTCTAGAATGCAAACCAGGGGCGGGGCGTGAAGTCGAGGGGGCGGGGGCTGTGAAGTTGAGGGGGCGGGGTGTGCAGTGACAGCAGCGCTGAGATCAGAGCTGGACCTGACCGAATTTTGATTGGTACAGAACCGAGGCTCTGTGGACCAGCGGCGACATTCTCACGGATCGGCACCGGTCCGCGACCCATAGTTTAAGAACCGCTGCAATAGAGCACAATACAACTGAATTAGAATAGAAGACAATAGAAGTATATTATATGAGAATATAATAAAATAGAAGAGAACATAATACACTAATATAGAGTAGAACTGGACAGAGCCTACTGGAATATAATACACAGGAACAGAGACGCAAGCTCTGGAAATTAATAGAACAGAATGGAATAGAGTAAAGCAGAATAGAATAGAACAGAGTGGGGAAGATTAAAGTAGAATAGCATAGAATAATAAAGATTTAGAGTAGAGTGGAACTAAATATAATTTATTTAGAGAAGAATTAAGGCCGAATAGCACGAATAGAGTAAAACAGAACTAATTTTTTATAGAGTTCAGTATAACAGCATATGTAATAGTAGAACAGAATGGAATAGAACACAACACACTAAAATAGAGTAGAACAGAAGAGAATTAGAATAGAGTACATGGGAACAGAGTAGTGTGGCCTAGAAAAGAATAGAATAGAAGAACAGAATAGAAAACAGAACAGAATAGAGCAGAATGAATTAAATTAGACAATATAGAACAGAAAAGCAGAATATAATGGAACACGGTAAAGCAGAATAGAGCAGAATAGACTAGAACAGAAAAGAACATTATATGATAGAACTGAATAGCATAGAATAGAGAAGAAATATATATAATGCAATAGAACAGAGCAGGGAACAGTGAAATAGAACAGAAAAGAGCAGAATAGAACTGAGTTAGAATACAGTAGAACAGAACAGACTACAGTATAATGGAATGAAGTAGTACAGGGTAGCATGGTTTATAGTGGAGTAGAACAGTATGGCATAGAGAATAAAGTACAGTAGAACTGAACTGCAATAGAGTACAATATAATGGAATGTATTACACTAGAATAGAATAGAATAGAATAGAATAGAATAGAATAGAATAGAGTAGAATTGAATGGAATAGATCTGAATCATGTAGAAACAATAGAAAGGAATTAGAATAGAGTGCAATATAACTGCGTAGAGTGGAATAGATTAAAATAGAATAGAATACACTAAAATCGAGTAGAACAGAACAAAACACATTGAAATAAAGTACATTGTGACAGAGTACCATAGTATTTGGAATAGAACAGATTAGAATGTAATAGAATAAAGCAGAATAGAATATGACAGAACAGATTTGGATACAATAGAATAGCATAAAATTTAGAAGAATTAGAGTAGAGTAGAATAGAACAGAGCGTAGTATGGTGGAATAGAACATAACAGCCTATAATGAAGTAAAATAGAATTGAGTTAGAATAGAGTGGAACAGAATGGAATGAAACAAAATGGAGCTGAATTTAATAGAATATATTGGAATAGAAAAGAATAGAATAGAACAGAACGAATTGGAATTGACTACATTGGAACAAACTACAGTGCACGGGAATAGAGTAGAGAACAACGGAATAGAACAGGAAAGAGTATATTTATGAATGAGGCAAAAAAATGTAATTTTGATAAGAGGTTGGTTGATTTATTTCATTGTTAATATCTCTAATGTTTTCATCAGACTGTTCTGGATGAAAAAGGCCTTGAAAATTGTCCACGGGTCAGGCCGGGGTGTTATCGCAGCCAAATGTGAATGTGGAACACACACACACAAACACACACACACACACAATCACACAGCCTTCACTTTCTTTAGCACAAAGGCAAATGTTGAGGGTGCTGAGCGTGCCGGGCTCCGTGGGCTACAAAGAGTTATGTTGATCCTAGGAATTATGCAAATGAGCCTCATTAAAATTGCAAATATTTGCAAATAATAAGGGGAGGTGGGATGATGAATGCGCGCTCAGCGAAGAGGCAAAAAAAACCTCTCTTTCCTCTTTAGCACTACGCTAAAAGGCTCTCTGGTTTCGGCTTCACGAGTGAAGCAGGGCTGTAATTTGCCTCCTTTCATACCCCACATACCCCCTAATAACCCGGTCACACCCCTGCTAATACCCCCACCAATCCCCCAAGACACCCCCCAACAAGCCTTTTGTATGTGAAAGATGACTCACAGGAAAATCTCCTTTCCACGGTTCTCCTCAGCGTCCCCCTCAACACCCTCTTCAGCCTCCTCCTCAAAATCTTCTCCAATGTGCTCCTCAACGTCTCTTTCAGCACCATCCTCGTACTCAACAACATGTCCTCTTCAGAGTCCCCCTCAATGTGCTCCTCAACGTCTCTTTCAGCACCATCCTCGTACTCAACAACATGTCCTCTTCAGAGTCCTCCTCAATGTGCTCCTCAACGTCTCTTTCAGCACCATCCTCGTACTCAACAACATGTCCTCTTCAGAGTCCTCCTCAATGTGCTCCTCAACGTCTCTTTCAGCACCATCCTCGTACTCAACAACATGTCCTCTTCAGAGTCCTCCTCAA
>JBBKCR010000038.1:11920172-11932117 GCA_037577295.1 Ladigesia roloffi
CCTCCCCGCCCCCCCATAGAGAGTGAGAGAGGACATTTATACGGAGTGAGTGGGAGGGTCACGACCACCCCCCCCCCCACACACACACACGTTAATAAAACATATCGGTGTTTGTGATTTTAATTAAAACTTATTGATATATTTGTGATTGTAATTAAACGTATCGATATGTTTGTGGTTTTAATAAAACATATCAATGTGTTAATTTTAATAAAGTGTATTGATGTGATTGTTATTTTAATAAAACATATCAATGTGATCGCGATTTTAATAAAACATCGATGTGATCGTGATTTTAATAAAACGTACCAATGTGTTCTTGATTTTAATAAAATGTATCGATGTGTTCGTATTTATAATAAAACGTATTGATGTGTTTGTTATTGTAATAAAACGAATCAATGTGATTGTTTTTGTAATAAAACGTACCGATATGTTTATTATTGTAATAAAACGTATCGATGTGTTTATTATTAAAATAAAACGAATCGATTTGGTTGTTTTTGTAATAAAACCTGCCGATGTGTTTATTATTGTAATAAAACGTATCGATGTGATCGTGATTTTAACAAAACGCATCAATGTGTTTGTGATTTTGCTTACTGACCTGACGGAGTTGTTTGAACTGATAGTGTGATGTAATAGATTGTTTGTGTGATGTAATAGATTGTTTGTGTGATGTAATAGATTATTTGTGTGATGTATTAGATTCCGTCCCCTGATCATCAGTCCGGTCTCAGATTCTGGTGTATCGATCACGTCAGATGTTTTTTTCGCGATTCGTCAGTGCCACTGAAAACCGGGTCTCCTTATGTAACGCTGTTGCCCTGGTTACAGTAAGTGCCCCTTGAACGGAGGAACTGATTGAGTTGAGTGTGTGAGTATTATGGGCTGTAAGTGCTGAGACTGTGTTTTTGTCTTTTAACTTACTGCAAAGCTGCGGTATTGATCTCCCCCCGCCACACACACACACCCGGCTCAGCGGGAGACGAGCTCGTTAAAGATGAAGCGGCGCTGCGGCCTGGATTCGGGCCTGCTGGGGGGGGGGTGGGGGGGTGGGGGGTGGCGGTTGAACTAGATGCTATTTTTAGCCTTATTTACATCAATTACGCTTACACAGCTTTTTCTACCAAGCAGGAGTGCCAGCAGTGTGTGTGTGCATTCTAACACACCCCTGACCTCCTGCAATGTAAAAAAGAAATGAAATCATCCCGTCGAGAACTGAGTTCCACCCAGCCGGACTCAGACCAAAAAGAGTTTATACCACCCAGACCTATCAGAATTGTTACAGCGATCACTCAGTATAACAGTCCTCCCCCTCCCCCATCACTCACTATAACTGTCCTTTCTCTCTCTGGTGGGGTAGGGTGGTCCTCCCTCTCCCCATCACTGTATAACTGTCATCACTCTATGTCTGAGGGTTAAGTTCAAATATTTTAAACAGTTTCTTTCATTTAATGATACTTTTCTATCTTTTTATATGTGAAAGACACGTTCAGTGTGTGAAACTCTTTTGTAAGACTGAACCTGATGAATGGCGGGGCCAGTCTGTTGGAACGGTGCTGATGCAGGAAAGCAGAGAACCGGACGTCATATGCAAATAAGATGCAGTTAAACGTCACGTTAAATGTCGATGTACTGACTTTCATCACCACCTCAGTAAAATATGGAGGAAAGTAGGAACACAAACTGGAACCTGGAGGAGATAAAACCCGGACGTGGATGACGGGCGACGCCGGCGCTTCTTTTAGGGTCGATATTTTTAACATAAAACTGATCAAAGTGTTCAGAGTCGCTGCTGACTTTTTAAATATTGATCAGAACAGCACTGAGGGGAACTGAAGACGTTCGGTTCTCACAAACATCAGCAGAACAAAAGCACAGAGATTCCTGATCCACACGGCAGTAACCAGGACAGCGCAGGTTCAGCACCAGTCACGGATCAACCAGAGCAGGGAAATAAATAAAGCTTAGGGATTCGTCTTGTCCACTTTATTACCGTGAGTCTATGTAAAGGTAGTTTATAGGAGGTGGATGTTATATATTTTTATATATAGATATATACAATATATAATAGAGGTCGTCGACAGACAAATCGGTTTAATCATCACCGATAGTTGATTCCCGGAACTATCAGTTATCGCAAGAACCCACGCTGATAGTTTTTTTCCAGGGTTCTTTTTTTGTTTCAGTTTGAAAGCATGTCTTTAATTTACCTCAATATATATTAATATAGTAATATTTATTTTATATAGCACATTTTCATGATTCAGTACTGTTTTTTTGTTTTTTGTAATAAATTTCAGTACTATTTTACTTAGAGTGTTGTGTTTTTAATTGTTTTTTTTTCATCCAGTATCCATTAAAAAACTGTCGGTTAATTCATCCGTTATTGGCAAGTACGATCCAACATAGCTATCGGTATTGTAAAATTCAATATTGGTCAACCTCTATTATGTGTGTTTGGGGGGTGGGGGTGGGGGGGGTATGGGGGAACTTAAGGGAACTTGGCGGTTCCACAGTTGGTTTCCGGTTGCGTCAAATTGCAGTGAATGTGAGGAGACACTTTCCACACCTCTCACACTCCAGACCTCTACAGAACCTCCTACAATTGGGTTCTCCGAATCAGACCGGTTCCCCTCCAGCAGGAGGTCCCAACCCGGGTCCTGGAGGGACAGTGTCCTGGTGTCCAGGTGTCCCAGTGTCACGCCCGGTTCGGTGGGACCCCAGAATGCTGCCGGACCTCCAGGACCAGAGCTGGACCTCCTTCCGTACAGGCCTCATGTTATGTTCCCATTTCAGAACAGAGCACCGAATTGGTTTGAGACATTCCATACGCCGTTCCAAAGTCTCGAAGGGACATCCCAGCCAAATCTGAACAGACACTGTCGGGAACAGTGGGGCACCAGAAGGACCTCTGAGTTCAAAGACCAAGAAATCCCCCATGTTTACGTCTGTACCCGTCTTTTTGCACTTATTAATGTTACACTGAATATTTCTTTCTATGTAATTTAGATTACATTGAATATATGATTCTATGTCTTTTTCTACTTCTTCAATTTATTGAAACTAGATTCACAGTCCCATGGAATTCATTGCACCACATATCACTACAAAACACAGTGTACTTCATTTACCCTGAAAATAAACAAAACTCCTTCATTTACCCATAAAACACAACAAACCCCCATTTACCCCTGAACACACCAAACCACTTCATTCTAATAAAGAGGCCGTTCATTTGTGAGACCGACCCTTAATTTTACCTTCAAATCAGATTTAAGGTCCAAGTGTGAAACACCAGCATTATAAATGTAAGGTGTAAATTCAGGAGGTTCTATTACTGAAGGGGCACGTTTAAAGAATGTAAAGTAAAATTCAGCAGTTTTACCCTTAAATCTGGGCACTTTCCCTCAATTTCCGTTCATTTATTGTCTGGGAAAGGTAAAGGAATTTTGAGGGGTAAGATTAAGGCGTTTGGTTTCGTTGCTTGTGAAAAAAACAACGGGGGGGGGGGTTGACAATTTACTTGTTTAAGGCATGTTGAGTATTGTTGTTGGACATAACAGCAGGGACACAGAATCCAGAAATGAACCCCAACCCAAACACTTCCTGTAGATTAGAGCACCTCCTGCTGCTCAGGTTCCGAACGTGCCCCTCGCTATCGCCAGAAAACGGGAAGAGCTTGTTTTCTACTGTTTTGGTTATTTAAGATGATCTAATGTGGCCGAGTGGGCCTCTGCAACATGCTGTGACAGACAGGTGAACTTCAATGTTGAAAAGATCCATTGATCTAGAACAGTGGTTCCCAACCCCCAGGCCACAGACCGGTACTGTATTGCAGATCAATTGGTAACGGGCCGCCCAAGAAATCATTAATTATTTCTGTTATTGTTTATCTAAGCCTGACAAAACCTTTTATCTGAAAAATGGCTGAATTCTCTGTTATTTACTTTTACAGGTGTATTTTTAAAAATAATATATAGAGTTTATGTTCTACTCATGTTATGTTTTTGGCGCAATGGTAGGAGGAAGCGGCTAATAAAGTTTATATTTGTTAATATTTGTTAAATAAACAATCTACGTACCCCCCCTCAGGTCTGTGTTAAAATTGTCAAGCATTGACTGGTCGGTGGTGATAAAAATTTTGGGGACCACTGCTCTAGAAGACCAGACTGATTTTGTTTACACTATCAGGTGTTAGGGATTAGAGGAACTGTCCCAGCCCCCCCACACACACACACACACCGCAGACTGGTTATGGCGCTTGGATCATCTGGGCACTGTAGAAGTGCGACTGCTCTGATCTTTTAAGTTTCATTCGGTTTCTCCGAGTGCTCAGGACTACCTGGAGTTGGAGATCTAAAGTTTTACCTCAAGCCATCTTGGGAAACCTGCTAGCATCACCACTCGATACATGAGGCTCCACCTACAACGCTCCCAGGTTGTTTTGATACAGAGTTTCGACTACACTGAGAAATTCACTAATGCTGAAAGTTTAGATCAGAACGTTCATGCTGTTTCAGTCTCCTGCAGTCTTAATTCTCCTCCCCTGGTGGCGTGTTACCCTGTAATAATACTGAAGCTAACGCTGTTAAGGCTAATGCATGACCAGAGATCCCCAGGGGACAGTAGCTCCGACTCAATCAGCGACTGATTACACTGTTTTCTTTCTGACTGCCTCCAGGTGATAATCACTGTTTAGCACATTAAGCTGCACTCGTGGGTCCTGGACCATAAAAAAGCTTCCCAATCTCCCAAAAATGTATCACAAGGGAACCCTGGGTGTTTTGGATTTCGGCTGCGTCAATTCTCAATTACAGAGTATCGATCCCACAGCTTGGGCAATGCAGACATTTACTACCTGAAGTCCTATCACAGTGGGTTCCAGACATTTAAGTGCTGAAGGCTGCAGGTTCGCACGTCACGTCCAGATCCATAATCATTAAACAGACCTACACTTGATGGCACTTGGTGTTTTCTGAACTGGGGCAGTGTCTTCACTGTCAAATCCAGCAGAGAGTGTGCAAATAAAGGAGCTGCCTGAAACTCTTCCACCATCCTACTTTCACCAGAGAGTTGATGAAGAGAGCCCTACTGACTGAAAAGACAGAAACTGTTGGTCAGGTCCGCCCCCGTCGCTTCCACTTATTCAGAAAATCAATTCGATTCTAGGGATGTCACGATTATCGATTTTAATGGCGCAATTATGGTCCAGGAAATAATCAAGTTTTCACCATTATCCCAATTATTTCACATGTATTAATTTCACAATATAGACATTCACATCCTTTAGATGTTTTTACCTTTAATTACTACTGTATTTTAAAATAAACACACATGCTCTTGAATCTGTACCATCTGTATTGTTGGGGTATCCAAAAAACTCCCATACGGTGACTTCAATTGCTTCATTGGTGGAAATAAAGCGTGTTACATTGTTTTCCTCTGCCATTGTTAAGTACGGTCGAGTAAGACATCACTGTCTGAATGTACTGTCCAGGTGAGTCCTGCCTGTCCACTGATAGCCCTGTCGGGATCAACGCTTTTAAGATCACCAACAAAAAAGCGGTGTTGAGGAGCCTTTAATATTAATTCATCATGCAGTTATAAATCATGGTTAATTGTGAAACCGGTTAATCGTGACATCCCTATTTGCTTCTGGCCTTTACGCCCTCTGAAGATCATATGGTGACTCCGGGTGGGAGGGGGGGTGCTTCATTAATTTTAATCACATTTTCAAGGCAATGTTAAAAATATCAGCACTTCCATGACTACCCTCCAAAACTGTGAATTCAATTTAGCCAATTAAGCCAGACAGGCCTGGAGGAAGGTGCGAAGATTAATTACCTTTGGCTGATCCCTCATACCTGCACCTTTTGATATGGTGCCCGAATCTCCATGCAGACAGAACCTGATCGATTGGGTCAGAACAGTGTTTGAAAGAAACGTTTTTGATGCAGTCACATTCAGGGCAAGTGTTAGAAACATATCAATCTTAGTGGTAAACAAAGTAATGCAGCTTAATCAATATCCAGCAGGCAATCATCTGGAATGTACACATACACACATCTGAGCAGTGACAGGAACACTGCACCTGAATCAGGGTAATGGACCATGGTGGGATGTTGAGATGCGGAGGAAAAGGCTCAGGCTAGACCCGCATCTCGCTGCCGACTGGAAAGGCCTGAGCTCCCCTGGCAAATTGCCTTCCCGTACCAGCGAATCCTCTTTTTTTAATTCAATTTCCTTTCTCTCAAATCCCCTGCAGGCCTCATTCTTTTGGTAACATTTGTGCAAGAATCACAAATGAATGGCCAATCTCTCAGGCCAAATATGGAGCGTGTAATAAATTAGAGCTGGCTGAGCTACAGGATGGGAATAAAAAGAGTACAATTTAATAAATAACTGTCTCAATATGAATTGCTACACTTCCACAACACAAAGTATATCCGATCCGTTCCCTCTGCTATTAAAGAAAGCATGCCTAACACACTGCGAGGATGTCTCAGACCAACGAGCATGCTTAGCGTCAACAAAAAGACATTCAAATTTAGAATTCAACTCAAACCCGCAATTTTCCCTAAAGCTCACAACAATTAACTCGTTACGCATCATTTACTATCATCCCTACAGCGGCATCAGGCATCGTTTACAATAAAACAGAAACTATTAATTGAATAATTGAGTCTATTTTCCTCTCAGATTTTAAATAGTGCAATTGTGCACACAAAAATAAATAAATAAATAAATAAATAGGGATTTGGTCGTTCTGGATGCTTTAAATAAGTACCATATTTTACTGTGCAAATTCTGATTAGTTGATGATCTGTTCTTTGAGAAGTCCTGCCCAAATCGGGCTCATTTCCCAACACGTGTCTCTGCGGTGGCCCGTGGGGCCCAGAGTACCAAACTTAGTCCCAAGAGCCATTTTAAGCTCTCTGTTCTCTGAAGCCTTGTGTCATTGTGCCTCTCAATCAAACTTACAGTTTCTGCTGTGCAGACACACCCTTCCAATAGTCAAGAATGTCGTGCAAGTCCTCGTCCTTAGCGAACTGCACTTTCTTCCGCAGGGCGTGGCCCGCCGCAATGTAGGCCTCTTCACGGGGGCTCTTCTTGTAGGGCCGAAAGCGCTCCCAGATTTTCAGGGTAGTCTCTGAAGAATACTCCGGGCTGGAGGAGTACCCCGAGTAATTATGGTGGTGAGGGGATAGCTGGGAATAGGCAGTATCCCTCTTGGTGCGAGAGAGAGGCTTTAGGAAGGATGCTTTCTGGGCAGGGGAGTCGATGGCACCCTCGTAGTAGAGTGCGGGGAAGGAGTGTCGGTGCTCTGAGCAGTGGTAGTCTGGGTGCACCTCCAGGAGGTGCTGTTGCACCACGCCGCCCCCACCTGGAACTACAACACCGCATCCACCCGAACCACCACTGCCACCGCCGCCTCCTCCTCCTCCCCCGTTGCCACCTTCTCCCCTGCCATTGCTACCCCCTTGGACTCCCACAAGAGGGAGCCGTTCCAGGGGCTCCCCGCACACAACAGGGCTGCCTTTCTCTGCAAACTGTGAGGAATCAGGACTAAGAGGATCCGGGACATCCAGGCTAAAGACCCGAGCATTCTTGGAGGATCCAGAAGTGGCACCGCAGCGATTCTTCATGTTTCCAAGAACAACAACCGCTGCGTCGGCACTCAGCTGCCGCTGCAATGGCCTTGCGGCTGTAGCTGGGGGTGGGTCCCTGTACGGCGGTGAAAGAAACCCACCTCCGCTGATGCCTGGTCTCTCGGACAGGGGCAGGACAAGGGGAACAGGTGGTAAATGGGGGATTTTGGGAGAAGACATGATCTGGCATGTCTCTGTTACTGATGGAGAAAGAGGGATGAGTCCTCTGGTGGAGGAGGTCATGCAGGGAGGGGGTGGTGACGAGTTTTCGGCCGTGGTGGCAGCAGCTGCTGCCGATGCAACAGCAGCAGAATCCAACTTCAGTGCATCGATGCAGTTATTGATAATCTGATTGACTTTGTCCACCTCCTTTGCGATGGTAGAGATTTCCGAGTTCGAGCCCCGGCCATCATCCTCAGAGTCCTCCCCCATGTCAATCCCGTTTTCCTCCCTTACAATCTCCTCCCCAGCTCCTGGTAGAGATCCATCCCTGGCCCGTTCATCCCCACCAGCTGAGGTTCGCACATCCATGTAGTTCCCCTTGCTGGTGGCCGTGGCCTCTGAGAAGGCTGTGGCCATCTTCTCAACCTGAGGAAGTGAGGACAAGCGGGACGAGCTGGTGTTGCCAGAGCTGTGGAGCATCCCCATGCTTGAGGATGTGGACTGTGACATTTTGCTGTGGTGGTGCTGGTGAACCTGTTCCTGGAGTTTCTGCAGGGCTGTGGGGTCGTTGGCAGCGGCAGCGGCGGCCTCGGGCCCGTAACGCATTTCTAAGATCGTTTTCTTCACACTTATAGACTTCTCCTTCTCCTCCTGAATACGACGCCTGCGCAGGCAATAGTACACCAAACCCAACACAATGACCATGCCAAACAGACAGCCCAGGATGGTCATTATGTAGTGGGTGGTGGTAGACGGGCTGGCGCGAAGGTCATCAGGGCCTGGGGACCGTGTGGCAAAATGTAGGCAGGTGTGGTTGTACCTCTGCGAGTTACGAATGGAGGCCACGCAGAAAGTGTAATCCGTGTGAGGTTTCAGGGCATTCAGAGGGATGGTCTCTTTCTTCTTTTTCAGGTTCATAACATCAAACACATGTGTGTTGTTGTACTGCACCAGGATGTACATTTTGCTGTAAGGTCGAGGGATCTGGACCAGAAGCAGGGCTGATGTCAGAGAGACCGTCTGCAACTTGATACTGGGGCTGTATGATGGCCCTGCCGTTGACGATGCTGTGGGCTGGTGGTACGTCCCCATCTGGTCGGAGATATCTGGCCCTATCCCAGAGGAATCCAGGTCAGGGGGCAGGGAGGTTATGCCAGGAATAATCACGCCATCCTTGCACCTGGATGACAGCATGGTGCGAGCATTCCGTCCATGACTGGACATCGGGCTCAGCAGAGGATAACCAAAAAGTTCCCTGGGCGTCTCGCACTGCAGCCGGTCGTAGGTGTGGGTGACGTTGTTGAAGGCTTCCAGCCAGGTCAGGAAACTGTAGAGATCGCAGCCGCAGTGGAACGGATTCCCAGCAAGCTCGCACACCATCAGACGTCCGAGGACCGTGAAGGTGGACGGGTCCAGTTTGGCCAGCTTGTTGGAGGACAAGTCTAGGCTGCTCAGACTGAGGCACTCCCAGAACGCGTTGGTGGAGATGATCTCGATATGGTTGTGCTGCAGAAACAGGCATTGCATCCGGCCCAGGCCCCTCAGCATCCCCTCCGTCAGGTTGCTCAGCTTGTTGTATCCCAGCTGGAGCACCTGCAGGTTGGCCTGTCCGGCGAAGGCGCCATCCTCGATGTAGGAGATCTCGTTCTTGGTCAGGTTGAGGTCGGTGAGGTTGGTGAAGCGGCTCATGGAGCTGAAGAAGACGGCCTTGAGCTTGTTCTCGTTCAGTCGCAGGTCATGCACTGTGTTGTTGATGTGCTGAGGGATGGTCTCATACGGCGGCTGGTTCTGGCTGCAGATGGCCAACCACACGTAACCTTTATCTCCTTCGATCAGCCAGCAGTCACCCCTCACTAATGAGGGCAGGGGGAGGAAGAGCAAAGGAAGCAGGAGGAGCGAGAGGGCAGGGGGTGAGGAATTAGGGAGATTCTCCATTTCTGTGAGAGACGGAGCTTTGGATTCGCTTCGTTTGAGAGGGGAAGGGAGAGGGGAACCCAAAATAACAAAAAGAAGGATAGGAAAAAGTATTACTCAGACACAACTCCAGGAGTGTCCAGGGGGCGATCACAGCTGTACTGGACACAAAGCTCCAAACATAGTCCCCATTTCAAGTGTTCCGCATTATAGTGTTATAGCGTCGTTTCCCACTGCAGTGACTCATGGCCTCTGGACTTTCCACCTCGTTTTCCTGGAAGGTGCCACCTGGGGTCCCGTTCAGTTGCTCAAAATCAACATCTGTAAAAGAGACAGACAAGAAGAATTAGCGCCACCTAGAAGAGGCTAGAGACAGTGCATCAAGAACAAAGTAGCAAATTTATGGGGTCGAACGGAACTGGTTTAATGAAACCTGGCATGTTTAAATGAGCGAATATACTCTGTTGTTGTTAATATTTTTATATTCTTCCCAGCACTAGAACCCGGGGCCACCCGGGACTGTTGTGTTTTTAATGGGGGATTCAGCACGAGTCCCTCGCTCAGTCTATAAAATGCTAATGAAGCGGGCCTCCACTGTGTTTACGATCCAACAACATTTGGTTATAAAATTTTATTTGCAGTGGCGCTCTCAGAATCATCAGCAAAACAAAAGGAGAACATGGAGCCGCTTTAGGGACTCTATTAGCATGGTGGCGCTGAAAATCCCATCGCCGCGTTCACAGGCTGCAGGCTGTGTGTGCTGCAAGCACTAATCAGGGCATTTCGTTCGGTTTCGGCGTCGTTTCGAGCTTTATGGAATTACACGCAGGCTCCTGTGGGGATTAGTCCTGGATCTCCATAATCCAGACCGCATCGTGTTACACTTCCGGCAAGTCCCAGCTCAGGGTGACGGGTGTGGAAGCCACGCCCCGTTCTCCGTTATCACAGAACAGCAGCTACAAGTGTTCCTCAAAACACACAAACATACTTCTGCCTCTTTTTTCTATCTCTCTCAACTCTGTCTCTCTCTGTCTCTGTCTCTGTCTCTCTCTGTCTCTGATTTTAAATTAATCATGTCCAGAAGGGGGGGTGGATGAGGGCGCATGTCCAGAGGGGCATGTTTCTTTGAGAGACTCTGGCAAGTCAGAGTAGGGGTTGCTGTGGGTGGGGGTGGTTGCGGTGGCCCTCCGGAGTCGGGGGCCTCGGGGCCGCGTGTGAATGTAGAAGCTCGTGAGCCCATTTCACCCGCGCACTCGCCTCCCCTCCGGCCTCAGACCCGCCATTAAATTCCACAATTCAATTCCAACATTGAAACCGATCCATTTATACTCAACCCTCTAGACAGTCCAAACCAGCCCCACAGACTCCACACACACCCCCTTCCCTCTAGCAGGTCTGTGTGTTTTCACAGGACCCTCTGAAGGGAAACAGAGTCGCTCTCTGACGAGCCTCCTGAAGACACTCCCCTGTTTACCCGGTGGAGCGTGTGTGTGTGTGTGTGTGTGACATGCCCCTGTTTACCCGCTGGATTGTGTGTGTGTGTGTGTGTGTGTGTGTGTGACACGCCCATGTTTACCCGCTGGAGTGTGTGTGTGTGTATGAGAGTGTGTGTGTGTGTATATGAGTGTTTGTGTGTGACACGCCCCTGTTTACCCGCTGGAGTGTGTCTGTGTGTGTGTGACATGCCCCTGTTTACCCCCTGGAGTGTGTGTGTGTGCGTGTGTGTGTGTGTGTGTGTGTGTGTGTGTGTGTGTGTGTGAGAGCGTTCGTGTTTGTGTGTATGTGAGGAATGTGTGAGGAACGTGTGTGTCTAACTGCAAGACCGAATGTGGATCATGAGTGTCTGGATCTTCAAACTCTGTTTACTTTACTGCTGAGGTTTACACACCTCAGTCCACAAGCGATCAATTCTGGATTATTAATTCTGGAATTATTCTGGATTATTCTTACTGAATAATAATCCAGATCACCCCTCTACACCCTCTAGGCCTTAGCCTCCTGTCCCCGGTCCTGAAGAACCTTCAGACAGGTTCTCCCACTCTGACACCACACCTCAGTCTAGAACAGACCCTGCAGGAGCAGAACAGGAGACAAAAGGAGCCACTCAGCATTCAGCACCACCAGTATACTGATCACTGCCCCATCATCTGGTACCATCTGCTCCTGGTTCTTCACTGGTTCAGGACTTCAGTTAGACGCTCTTTGTTCTGCTTG
>JBBKCR010000038.1:11974083-11984205 GCA_037577295.1 Ladigesia roloffi
TTTCCCCCTTATTTTTAAATTTTTACACGTAAATAACTGAGCCTCCTAAAGAAAATGTCTTTAGGATTTTTAGGATTGTTTACAAATGACTGGCCACTTAATTCAAATTCAGGTGTTTGGCATATGTTTAGGGATAAATTAAGGTAGAGTTAAGAATATTTTAAGTACATTGTGTTTCATAGTGTATGTAGCTGCTTCTGTATTGAAAGCGCATGTAGCTCCTTTCTCTTATAAAATGTGAGCCGAGCTCATGCGCCATTTAACAGTTGCATGTAACTGTTCTGTGTTGGCGAATTCCTGGTGCTTAATCAGAGCAGCAATCATTATAAACTCTGTAATTAAATATTCATTGGTCTAGCAGAGATCTAGATTAATATGCAATCAATCGAGTGCACTTTTGTTGGCAACATGCAATATATATGACTCTAGAAGTGTTGGGATTCAAACCCACAACCTTCTGATTCCAGGGGCAACTCCCGAAACAATTTTGTCTTAAAATTATTCAGGCACAAATTGGATTAAACCCACTATTGGCAGATTTAAAAACACGGCGAAAGTAATATATTAGTAATTTGCACCAGAGAACATAACCTAAAATCCTCTTTTTTGCATTTTACACCGAATTATACCCTTACAATGCCTATTTGTGGTATATATTTTAATGTAAAATTAATCCGAAATAGGCAGTGTGTTTACTTAAAGAATTTTTCTTCACACCCCTTCATGTCATTTCCAAAAACGGGTCTTTTATATAATAAATTGTTGAGGAGGCTCTTTTAGGTCATTGCTTCAAAGAGCCATGTGATTTAGAGTCAAAATTATTAATACAAATTCAATTGAATTGGTAAATCAGTGCAGTCTAACTGTCATCTGTCCACAGGAAACTCTCCCAGTGAGTTTGTCACGTGTGGATTTGTGAGATTTTATTATTCAATTGGACCTTCTTGATTGTTACTGGAGTGGAAAGGCGGGCAGGGAGGAGAGGAACAGCTCCACTGGCAGGCACAAGGACACTGACCTTTTCTCTCCATATTTATTGCTTTGTCTAACAATTTGCCAGGTTTTCTTAACGTGCACAGGAGCTGTAACCATCCTGATTTTAATGGTGACATGACTGACCTATCAATACCCACAAATGCATTTATTATAATAGTTATTATAATGCTGGCATACTTAAATATACAAATAAACTCCTTATTTATCACATGCATAGTTTCACGTACAACAGACAGTGAAAATTATCCTTTATCGTATTATAAAATAAATACGATTTAGATACAAAAGCAAATATTAAATAAAAAATGAACTTAAACATAAACACAAGTTATGGGTAAAACAATAAATGTCACGAATGAGGGGATTAGTCCTCATTCGTGATTTACCTCGGGGCTTTTCAGGCAGGAAACGTAGGACAAGGAGACCAGGGTCCATGCTGAAATGGGGATTTTATTCAAACTAAACAAAACAAAACAAACTGGCACGAGGGCTGTCAGATTCAAACAAAACACTAATACAGGGAAAACAAGAAACACAGGGACGTGAGGCGATGCCCAGATAAGAAGTGAGTGCAAACAACCAACTTAAATACAGGAGTTAACGAGACAAAAACAAGGGGCAGGTGAAACTAATACAGAGACAAACAACCTAACAGACACGTGCTCCCAAAACCATGTGACCTACTACAAAGTGTCAACATAAAAGTCCCTAAACCTACAGACAGAACTAGAAACCAAAAAACATGTAAAAAACCAAACACAAGATGGTGGCCTATATTAGCCACCATTACAATAAAGCTCAATTTGAGTATTTAAAATGTCTCAGAATATAAGAAATAAGATTTCTTCTGCCTGTTCAATATTTTTCTACTGTAGTGCTTCTTCAACTTGCCCAGAGGTAAAGTAGATTAACATTTAAAAACATAAGATAAGCCAATTTTAGTCCCACAAGAGGGAAATTTTTACAATAAAAGCAATTTTCAGCAATACAATTCCAATAATAACAGGAGATTAATGATAAAATGAGATTTCAAACATGGCTTTTAAAAGATTTTCAACCAAGAATTGCGGTGTTGTTTAAAACCCCTTTTCAAGACATTTTTATTCCAGCACAATTCATGTATGAATGCATAATTAAGCAGATCTCATTTTCATTTTCATGTCATTTTTTGCTAGAGCTCCCGTCACTGTCAAAAAATAAATGACAGTGATGAACTAGTACAAATATATATAAAATATAAAAATCCCCTGTCCACATTAACATGCTACACCAGCAAACGATGCTGTGTTATTGAATAAGAGCTTATTAGAAATGACAGCTAATGTGATGTTTCCCATGCACACAGAATAAATTTTATTTGAATTTAATAACGCACCATAACTTTAGGCGTTTGTACAAAACCTGGTTTGTTCGCCACAGTTTCTGAAACCTCACTGCAACCGGAGCCACAGCCCAGTTCAATAAAAGTGATGTTCCTCTTCCTTTCACCGTCACCAAGGACTCAAATTCTGAAGCATTGATTGCGATATGAACCGTTTTTCCTGCTTACTATTGTTTGCTTTCCTTCCATTAAGCTTTAGCAGGTCAGAAGAATCGTGATCATCCTCATCATCATGTTTTCATTTCATGGACCAGTGCGTTTCTTTCATATCTTATAGAGGGTCTCCCTGCTGCCGAGTTATTTCTGCTTCTATTGATTTTTACAATACCGATTCTCATCCAGCGCAGCCCAGGTGGAAATGGTCCTCTTTGATTTTCGCCTGCCACTGTTCTCCCATTGTCTCCTCGCTCTTCTCTTTGCCTCCTTTCATTCCCAGCTTTGTTTTCCAGCTCAGGCTTGGACACACAGCTGGGTTCACATTTTGGGAGATGAAAGCCGAGCTCTGATAAAAATAGATTAGCCCATCAGACAACAGAGATCCATCGATGGGTCCTTTCGCTACGAAACCAAAGCCCTTAATTTTACCCCTTAATATAACCTTAATTTTTACCTTCATTTCCAGGAAAGTAAGGAAAATTCAGTGGAAAAGTGCACAGATTAAGTCTGATTAAGGGGTAAAACTAATGAATTTTTCCCTTATTTTTAAAATTTGCCCCTTAAATAACTGAGCCTTCTGAAGAAAATGCCCTATGTTTAGGGGGTTCACACTCACACCTTAAATCCACTTTTAAGGTAAAATTAAGGAAACGGTTTACAAATTAATGGGCACTTAATTCAAATTAAGGTGTTTGGTGCATAAATTAAGGTAGAGTTAAGAACATTTTAAGTACATTGTGTTTCGTAGTGTTTTGTGGACTGAATCCTTCCAAAAAAATAAATACGTGGTTGAGAAAAACACAAAAACTGATTAGCAAACTCATCAGGGAAAACAAAACAAACAAACACAAAAGCTGGTTACAAATGTTTCATCCATTCTGCCAGCATTTAAACACAATCTGATTTCACTTTGTCTATTTTTAACGGCGGGTTCTGCTCCCTTTAAAATCAGACGTTTTCTCCAGTCTCAGGAGATCTCATTAGGAGAAAACCTGCTTTCCATTATTATTCATATTTGCCTTGTACATGCTAGAGAGATTCCTGGCCTCTCCGCGCGGACTAGAAGCGACTCTCCATACTATCTCATGGCCGAGTAAGTATTCGGAGCCATGGGAGCGCTAAATGTTTGTCTGAAGAGAACATCTGCCTGGACTCAGGTGTGGCTCACACATGCGCTTTTAAATGGCGAGAAAATGGTCATTCGGCCCCTCGCAGAGGGACCACTGGAGCTTTCAGAGGGACACAGAAGATAACATTGTGGTTTCTGTGGGGGATCAGGCTACATGAGGTCTTAGATGCAAGAGAGTCACTATGAAACCAAACCCCTTAATTTAACCTTAATTTTTACCTTTCCAAGAAAGTAAGGAAATTTAAATGGAAAAGTGCACAGATTAAGGCTGATTAAGGGGTAAAACTACTGAATTTTTCCCTAATTTTTTTTATCTGCCCCTTAAATAACTGAGCCTCCTGAAGAAAATGCCATATATTTAGGATTAAGGGGTTTCACACTCACCTTAAATCACATTTAAGGTACAATTAAGAGAACGGTTTACAAATTAATGGCCACTTAATTCAAATTAAGGTGTTTGGAATATTTTCAGGGGTAAATTAAGGTAGAGTTAAGCATATTTTAAGTACATTGTGTTTCATAGTGATAGTAGAAGTAGAAGTACCACAACAAATAGAAAAAAGTCACAAAATGAAATCAGAATCAGAAAACTTTATTTATCCTGGAGGAAATTGTTTAGCATGATATGATATAAAAACTGTACCCTACACTAAATAATACAGAAATGTAAATATACGCATTTGTGTTGTTTATTAGTAGGCATATACATACACCAGGGGTGGAGCCGAACCCGAATACAGTATTCAGAAAGGCACAAATATTGAGTTTTTTTACGAATACGGTATTCGGACAAATACGTAAAAACATCCGCTCACATTCCAGAGTAGGTACTCAACTTCAACTCCCCCTCACCCACACAACCACCCACCCACCCACCACCCACGGGCAGAAGCTGGCGTTCAGGAGTAGATTCGGGGAGCGGCAGATGGAGTTTGCGTGCTGCATTATGGATTACACTCGATGACAAATACAAATAGTTTTCCCTTTTATCAAAAACAAATACAGATACGAATAGTGGCCGCTTTGTACAACCCTAATACACACATACACACACACACTCATATACACACTGAATCCAGGTCTCAGTCTTGTGTGTGTGTGGGGAGTTTGCATGTTCTCCTCGGGGTGGACTGAGTTTCCGGGTTCCTGCCACAATCCACAGGAAGTGAACTAAGGGTTCTAAATTGACCATAAGTGTGTGTGTGTGTGTGTGTGTGTGTGTATGTAAAGAAAATCAGAACAGTTTTTGTATCATTTAAGTGTAAGCAGTGTGTCGGGACAGTACCTTGTACCCCAGTACCAGTACCTCAGTGGGGATTCGAGCCCACAACCTTCTGATTGCAGGGACATCTCCCTAACCACGAGGCCACCAGCCGCTCCAAGACAGGGTTCCTCAGGGTTCCTTTGTTGATTGTACTATGAAAAACGCTGGGTCAATAACAATTTTATACAGGGTCGAATGTTGTCCTCGTATAATCCCTGTAATTGATCTTTTTCAAAACAGCCGATTTCCGTCCTGCCTTCATGTGAGTTGGCAGTCGTGAGAAACCTGGGAAAACAAAGCAGAGTGTCTGTGAAATTATGCGGCGGTGTTGAGTCAGCTTCGGTTACCCAGCGTTTCGAGTCATGGTGCGTCTCATTAAGCTGCTCTCTGCAGGCCAGGGAGGGGGTCTGAGCTTGTTATTAGTCTTCTCATCGTACTACAGGCACCAAAGGCAGCAATATATTTCAGTTTTGATCCGACCCCCTGCTGGCACTTGCATGCATAATGATTATTATTAATGAGAGACACGAATCTCTCTTCAGCAGGTCTTTATTATATGGCTTGTGAATGTTTGCAGCTGTGTGTGAATTTCGTAGCTTTAGAAGAGAAAAAAACTCTTTATTACTTTATTTCTGGGTGATGTTTGTCATTTCCGCCCTAACACCTAGTTCAGTTAATGGGAAGAACAGTTAAAGGCCAAAACTCTGGGGGCTTCCTGGTGTGGGACTGAAAAGCTTTACAAAAAGAGACCAAAAAGATCGTCATCTGTTCATTCATTTCAGAAAGGTGTGTGTGGGATGGGCAGATGTGCTGTTCTTGTTTGCTTTTTCTCTCCTGAAAAAGCCTGTTCGCCGAAAGCAATTTCATAGGTAAACAAAATGAAATTTATTTGACAGCAATTTGCAATAAGGTCACATGGAGATTCCACTTATTGCCTCATATAAAATAGATGGAACTGTTTTAAAGGGCCAGTAACATGTAAAACTGCATTTTTATAATAAAAAAGTAATGCCTAAAGTCTGGACTGCCTTATTCAAAGAGGCACAGTGAAGGGAATCCAATCAGAAGGGAGCTCATTTACATGTAACACTGCTAAAAAAAAAGACTGTGATGAATGAAATCACATAAAACTTTCATTTCAGCCTCAGTATTGTGTTAAACTGGTATGTCAGGAAATAGTAGGAAATATGTCTCATATGTAAATAAATAAATAAACAAAAATTTAATTAATAATATTGATTGTTCCTGTTCATGAGAGGTCAGTTCATTATTTCTGGACCATCTGGTGCATCAAATTGTGTGCATGTAAATATTAAAATAAGTTTTTCAAAGGTTTCGCATAAATATTAATTTATACATGTGTGTGTGTGTTTGTGTGTGTGCCCCTGCCTCATGACCTGGGTACCCACCACCCTAGCAATGATTAAGTGGTAACAGAAAATGAATGAATGAATGAATGAATGAATGAATGAATGAATGAATGAATGAATGAATGAGGAACAAATGATGTTCTTAACCATGTACACTATGTAATGCAGGGACTTATGAGTGCAGTACTGGTTTATAAGGCCTCAGTGGTGGAGCACACAATGCTGTTGGGGCCCTGCTACCTCAGAGGTAGCAAAGACGCTGCTGGGCTCTCTTGGCCAGCGATGAGTGTTAATAGGATTAAAGTGTTAATAGAAGTGTTAGGATTGCTAGAAATAAAGCTCTACTGAGGCACAGGCGCCCCACCCTCCATAACACAAATGGTAAAGCACTTGCCTGTGAATCCAATGACCAGGTTACGGGTTCAACTCCCCACTTTCTACCATTTTGTCCTTGAGCCCGTCAAGTAACCCTTCGCTGCTCCACGGGGACTGTCTCTGTAATAGTAGTTATATAATTTATAAATATATATATTTGTACATGGAAGTTCCCAGTTAAACAGGACAATGTTTACTGTGTTAGCATTTCCATTGGTTCCCTTGGTGAGGGCTGCTGGATGTGGGCTTTCAAGAGGTCTAACACTCATCCTCTGCTGCGCCATGTGGCCAGATGATTCACCTCATTCCTGTAGTTTGTTTCATCATTATTGCAAATGAGACCCAACAGAGTTGTGTCATCAACAAATCTAATTAAGCGATGAAAACTGTCATTTGGTCCACAGCCAAGGATCAGCAGTGTGAGAAGCAGGGGACGGGAGCATCATTTTTAGAAGTTAACTATGTTCATTTATGTCATTGATTATATTAAGCACAATGCATTGTGTCAGAAATCACTGGAATGTCTTATGTAATGTTGGAATGTGATCTTAAAAAGTACAGCTGTCATATTCAAGAAGATTGAGGTTTTTGACTGTAAATATCAAAGCTTAGATATCTGTGTTTACACAGACTAGGCTGCAACAAGTAAAACCTTAAAAAACAAAGATAAGTTAAATAATTTTTACATTATTTTACTAGTTATTATTCTGCTCTTGACCCTCATATGTTTCTCTCTTTCCTCGGCAGGAACGATGTTGCCAGGCAGCAGGTCCCTGCTGTTTTGCGTGTTGTGCCAGGTGACGGGCGCCTTGGCTTTCTCACGCTTGTCGGACGCGACAGAGCTGCGCTCTGCCTTCTCTGTTGCCCGTACCAGCAGCATGGAAGGCGGGCCCAAGATGGTGGTCACCTTCGACAAATCCTACGTGAACATCGGGGGCGACTTTGAGCCGAAGACCGGCCTGTTCCGCTGCCGGATCCCCGGGGCGTACTACTTCTCCTTCACCGTGGGCAAGTTCCCGCACCGAGACCTCTCTGTGATGTTGATGAAGAACCGCAATGAGGTGCAGGCCATCGTCTACGATGAGAACAGCGGCAAGGAGCGCAAGGTCCAGAGCCAGAGCGCCATGCTGCAGCTCGACTTCGGGGACACGGTCTGGCTTCGTCTCCACGGAGACCCACGCTACGCCATCTACAGCAACACCGGTCATTACACCACCTTCAACGGGTACCTGATCTACCCGGACGTCTACGGCTACCAGGAGCCCGTGAGGAAAGAGGAGGCACCGCTAACCAACGAGCACACACCCGAACAGAAGGACGCCGGCAGGAGAGAGGGGGAGGTCCGAGAGGAACGGAGAGATGCTGAGGAGGATGATGACCAGAGATCGGCTTTCTCTGTGGGTCGCACCCAGAGCATTGTGGGAGTCGATAAAACCTACCCAGAGCACAAGCCCATAACATTCGACACGGATTTTGTCAACATCGGTTACGACTTTAACATGAGCGCAGGTGTGTTTACGTGTCGCGTACCAGGGGCCTACTACTTTTCCTTCAACGCCGGCAAGCTGCCCCACAAGACCCTTTCGGTGAAGCTGATGAAGAACCATTTGGAGGTACAGGCCATGATCTACGATGACAGCGACACGGAGAAGGCCTTGCAGAGTCAGAGTCTCATGTTATCGCTGAGCAAAGGAGACACAGTGTGGCTCTACAGCCACCAAAGGGATGGATTCGGAGCCTACAGTAACCACGCCAAGTACATCACTTTCACTGGGTTCTTGGTTTATCCAGAGCTCCCCCACAACCTCCCCCAGCAGCAGAAGAATGACAGGGTGCTGTAGGCCGGACCGGACCACGGGTCTACGTCTGTCCAGGTCTGTGGCCAGAGTTTAGGGAAAGCGTTTGGCTGGAAGTGTGGTTCTCATCCAAATAAACCCCTTTCCCTTCACTCGCTCTCAAGAACTCTTGCAGGGAGACCTGAGGTTGTGACCTTCTGGTCCTGTTCTGTCCTTTTTATGCGTTCTAGCCATTTCTCCAGCTCTGTCTCTGTCTCTTTTCTTGGGTGGAGAAGTGTAAGCACAAAAAAAAACACAACAAAACACGCTAAAATAAAAACCAAAAAGAATGACACTTTGTGTCACACTGTCGTATCACTGATGCAGGGACCTGTGCGTTGAAAGCTTTGTTACATTTTACATTCGGCAGGAATATAAAACCTTTGCGTTTTTAACAAGACACAACACACTTAGAGGCATTAGTTTTATGGGTAAACTCTTAAAGCCATGGACCCATTCTGCATTCATAATTTAAAGAAAAAGTAAAAAAATATAAAAAAAATAAACAACAACAATGATAAAGTAGCAAAAAAGTGCAGGTCCTTGACCTTTAGTGAACACTTCAGGCGGCCGGTGCAAGAACTGAGCAAAGATTTAAATGTGTGCACAAATCAAAAGTGAGAAAACTGCATGAAACTTTAGGTCAGTCCTTAAAGATCCTGTTTTGTTTTTTGCACGAACAATTTGCATGTGTATGCTGATATTGTTGATCTCTAGAGCACTGTCGTTTTTGGAGTTTTGCTAAGAGTTCACTTGCACTTACTAAGACACTGCATCCATTTTTGGGTGTCACGAAACTTAAAAAGGAAGCGATTATAGAATAGATATTGCTGGGTCACCAGTTCTGTGTGGAAATTTCTATTCAAACTGTACCTTTAATCAAAGACGAGCTTCTTATTCATTCTCACAAACAGAAGCAGTTTGTCAAAACAGGTTTTTGCTTGACCTTATTTGTGCATGCTGCAGTAAAAAAAAAAAACGACAAAAAAAATCTAACAGAAAAACGTACATTTATACGACACTGCATTAGGGACACTACACTCGTAGTTTATTTTGAAGTGATCAGTTACAGACTGTAGTAATGGGTTTCTCTGCATCCTGTAGTAGCCTCTCTTTACCCCATTCATCAATAGCCAGGATGCAACAGGACCATCAGTGTTATAATTTGAGTGGTGGATAATTAACAGTGTAGCAGAGACACTGACATGGTAGTGACTTTGGTGTGTGTGCTGCGTTTTTCTAATACAGTGTCACTTACTGTCCACTTTACTATGCGTGTCTAACCTGTTAATCCACCTTACAGGCACAGTTATTGATTACTGTTTGCCTAATGAGTAAAGTGTGTGTAACTCTAAAGTGTCCTTTTGCCGCACGTGAACACAGCACATTGTGTGAAATTTTTTCTCTGTATTTAATCCATTCACCAATCAAGCAGATTTACAACTCAGAGTAAACTCAGTTAATACAAACAGTGTAAAACAGTCTAGAACCGGAGTTTACCCTCAGAACTCAGAGTGTATCAGTAAAATCTGATTTCAGTAAATACAAACAGTGTAAAACTGTCTAGAACCGGTGTTTACCCTCAGAACTCAGAGTGTAGCAGTAAACTCTGATTT
>JBBKCR010000038.1:12001203-12012995 GCA_037577295.1 Ladigesia roloffi
GAACAGTTCACTTTGAGCATGCGTGAACTGAACTTTGAACTAGTTCATGAAAAGTGTGAACTTGCACAACACTGCTGGTAGTAGTATTAGTAGGATTTGTGGCATTTGTAGTAGTGGTAGAAATAGCATTTGTTCTGGTAGTATTAGTATTGTTAGTGGTATTATTAATGTTTATGCTGGTGGTTGTAGTATTGTTGTCAGTAGTGGTAGTAATAGTGTTGGAGCTGGAGGGAGTATTGGCAGTGTTTGTTATAATATTGGTGGTAATAGTGGTAGTAGGGCTGGGCAATTAATCGAAAAGTAATCGAAAACGACAATCAGAACCTATAATCGATCCAAATGTTCCAGATTGATTATTTCAGTTAAAAACTCTACCCATATGGAGTCACTATGTTTAATTAGAAAACATTGAAGATAATGTATTTTTGTTTCCAAATGTGTCAAAATGTATTTATTTTTAGAACAAAGTGACCGTTAAATAAATAATAAATAATCATAGATGGTAGATAGTTTGTTTCATTCAGTTTTTTTTTTATCAAGTAATGCACCCTTCATTCGAAAATCTCTCATGTCAGCATATTTACTGTACAGAACTTCAGTGAGCTATGAAGGCAAAACAAATAAAGTAAATAAATTAATAATTCCTTAATCGTAATCAAGTTAAAATATTCAATTAATTAATATTGGGATTTTAGGCCAAATCGCACAGCCCTAAGTGGTAGTAATAGTATTAGTGGTGGTGGAATATTGGTAATGGTTGTTATAATATTGGTAATGGGTGTTATAATATTGGTGGTAGTAATAGTATTGGTGGTAATAGTATTGGTGCTGGTGGAAGTATTAATAGTATTGGTGATGGTAGTAGTGGTATTGTTGGCAGTAGAAGAGGTGGTAGTATAATTGGTTGTGGTGTTAAAAGAAATGGTGGTGGCAATAGTACTGGTAGTAGTATTAGTAGGATTTGTGGCATTTGTAGTAGTGGTAGAAATAGCATTTGTTCTGGTAGTATTAGTATTGTTAGTGGTATTATTAATGTTTATGCTGGTGGTTGTAGTATTGTTGTCAGTAGTGGTAGTAATAGTGTTGGAGCTGGAGGGAGTATTGGCAGTGTTTGTTATAATATTGGTGGTAATAGTGGTAGTAGGGCTGGGCAATTAATCGAAAAGTAATCGAAATCGACAATCAGAACCTAAAATCAATCCAAATGTTCCAGATCGATTATTTCAATTATTTTCCCCATTAAAAACTCTACCCATATGGAGTCACTATGTTTAATTAGAAAACCTTGAAGATAATGTATTTTTGTTTCCAAATGTTCCAAAATTGATTTATTTTTATAAGAACAAAGTGACCGTTTGTTTTAGGTAATGTGTGCTTTAATTTCAGTTGTTCAACATTGATGTTCAATAAATAATCATAGATAGTAGATAGTTTGTTTCATTCAGTTTTTTTTAAATCAAGAAATGCACCCTTCATTCGAAAATCTCATGTCAGCATATTTACTGTACAGAACTTTAGTGAGCTATAAAGGCAAAACAAATAAAGTAAATAAATTAATCATTCATTAATCGTAATCGAGTTAAAATGTTCAATTAATTAAGATTTAGATTTTTGGCCAAATCGCACAGCCCTAAGTGGTAGTAATAGTATTGGTGCTGGTGGAATATTGGGAATGATTGTTATAATATTGGGTGGTAGTAATAGTATTGGTGGTAATAGTATTGGTGCTGGTGGAAGTATTGGTAATGATTGTTATTGGTGGTAATAGTGGTAGTAATAGTATTGGTGATGGTGGTAGTTACATTAAAAAGGGGTCCTGTAACTGGGACCTTAAAGTTGTAGAACTCTCCGGATTTATTTAGGCCAAATGATGAGCCCAGTCTTTCGGTCTGTTTATTTAGATCTGTTATTTTTGAACAACCATTGTGTCCTGTGGCTTCCTTTGCTGCTAGCCAGTCTAATGGCTTGCATGACCCCTGTCATATGACCCCAAATGGCCAGTCCCCCGCTGTTGTCTGCTGCCCCCCCTCCGCGTTGATGGTGGCGCATTGGTGGAACCTGATTATGTCCTGGGGCGCATCAGCACAGGGATTACCAGCGTGTTACTGGTCTCCATTCATTCCTGCCGATCACTGGCGCTTATCAGCATCAATCTGACACTCTGTTTACCTGACGCTGCACTCCGTTCTGCTTGGCTAAGAGAAAAGCTCACAAAAAAGTCCCTCTCCATCAGCGTTTTCCTTTGTGGGAGCAGGGGAGCAGCTTTTAGTGGCCCATCAGACCCCAGCCCGGTCGTCAGTGCCTTCCCAGTTACCGGCCGCGGCCCGTGTTCGTCACCCAGTGCAGTGCTGAAGCCAGCGCTGTGTCTTTTTGCCCTCTGTTGATTTGAGTTCGTCGTGTCTCCGGGTATTGGATTTTGGGAGTTTCTTAGTTTTTTTGTTGTTTTTTTTTTCATTCTTTCTTGTTTTAATCGTTTGGCCCTCCTCATCAGCCCTACTTTACGCTCTTACTCCCAGCTACTCTGATGCAGCTCGCCCCAAGCACTGAAAAATCGTTAAGTTTCACTTAGAAGTCTGGTGGATTATTTAAAACTCTGCTGAGGCTCCGTACCGTCGTTTGAGGCTCACCTGTTCGATCCTGTTGGTGGCACCGGGAAGACGTCACGGTGGATTTGTGTTTGAGAAAAATGGCTTCCTTTAAGCTGGACTTTCTGCCAGAGATGATGGTGGACCACTGCAGTCTGAACTCGAGTCCAGTGTGAGTACATTCAGCCTCAGTCTGAGCACAGATTTTGCCTTTTTCGTCATCGTGGCTGTTTTCCTGTCAGAAACGTCTGTGAAGTGTGAATACGGGTGACTAGACAATTCTTTCTACGCGTGGTTAAGATAATTTCGCCTATCCACCTGTATTGTCTGTTTAAAACCAGTTTCTTTAAAAAGCGTCCATGTTTCTGGGGCAGCTGGTGGTCTGGTGGTTAGTGAGTTGCCCCTGCGATCAGAAGGCCATGTGTTTCAATCCCAGGACTGTTATCAAGGTATCCGCGGATCCTTAAAAAGTCTTAAATTTGATTTTACAACATTTAAAAATGACTAGTAATCCTTAAATCCAGAGTTCAAAGGTCTTAAAATACCCCAGACTCCATAAACAAATTTTTTCTGATAATCTCTAAAGAATTTAGAGAATTTCAAATTGGTGTTTTGCCTTTTTGTGTATTTTGGTGTTTTGCCTTTTTGTATCAATGCGATTGGAATGTTCTTATTTTTTCCCCTGTATTCACTTCATGGATCTTAATAGTCTATAATGTTTTTTGTTTCACTTTCAGTTATCAGAGCTTTCAGTTCCAATAAGTGTTCCAACTATTTGTAAGATGTTCACATGCTGTTTGCCGTTTTGTGAATGTAGGGTCTTAAATTTTATCCAAGTGGCCATAAAAAAAGTCTTAAGTCTTAAATTTGGCTTCCTTAAGACTGCAGATACCCTGGTTAGATGTTCCACTGAGGTACCTTCGAGCGAGGCATCGTCCACACACTCTGCTCCCTGGATGCTGTGTTCCTGGCTCCCCCCTGAATGGGTGAATGGGTTTAATACAGAGAGAGAATGTCACACTGTGTGCTGTGGTGTGTTCCCGTTTGGCAGTAAAGCCCTTTTAGAGCCATCTCTCCACTTCAGCAGCCCAATACTTAATATAAAACAGAGAAAAAGTGTAAGGTGGGTTTTGAACTTTCAGTTAGTGCCTGGCCTTCCCATCCCTAATCCCACTCCAACTCCGAAAGGGCTTGATAACTTTTATCAGCTGCATTGAAATGTAGGTTTTATCAGATATTAAAGTCATAATGTGTAGGGCATAATGAAAGCTAGGCATTTCATTTCCTCTTGATATTGTGGGAGATGCTGTTATCCTGATACAGTGAGCTTTCCTGAGCTTTTTGAGAATATGGTCATAAATATGATTTAAGTTTAGTTTGATTAAAATCAGTTTTTTTAATTAGACTGTTTTTCTTATTGGTATTTATAGTGTAGACCCATCATTTTTGTCCAGAGCTGCAGTCCAGAGCTGCAGTTTGAAAATAGGAACACTGTTGCTATGCCAATTCCAGTCCTTTTTTTAAGACTTTTTACGCCCATTTACTCAAAGACCAGCGGATGAACCGTCTGCATCACAGCATCGAGTCACACAGTAAGGCAAAACACTGTCAAATTCAGCAGCATTCACAGCGCTGATGGTGGAATAACTTTAGAGAGATATAGTCTAAGACTGTCCAAGATATATACACATACATGTGTGGGGGGGGGGTTGTTTTTTCTATTTATTTATTTTTTGTTATCTAAGAATAAGGGTCTTTATTCAAACTGCATCATGCCTTGATAAATAAATATATACATTTCCTCCAATTTAATGAAAAGGTATTCCAAATATAATTTTATGAGGCTAACATGGAGGAAACATGGAATAAACTGTTAAATATTGAATACTGGGTGCAGAAATATTTAAATTGTATGAGTCGTGTGTATATTAAATGTATCCATCACCTAGAAGGAATCTTATCATGCTTTAGAAGGAAGAACAGTTTTGCATTGTGCGAGTTAATATTGTCATGTGTGTTGTGGTGTTTACTAGGGCTGAACGATATGAACAAATTTTCATATCTCGATTTTCATGCCAGATTTCTCCATATCGGTACGGTACGATATGACTATGGGTTTGGTGAAAACCAAGCATTTCTCAGAAAAATAAAAACATCATAATACAAAAAGTTTGGTAAGTGTAGTTTTATTTTTAAGAACTCACTGCCAGTCATCAACATTTAACATAAATTACCAAAAAAATAAATTACAAATCTAACATTTTACTGCAGCTCTGCTTTAACAATAAATCTGGATCTGTCAAATCTACATCGTGGATATCGTGTTTTTTTCGATAGTACTATCTCTTAAGTTCATATCTAGATATAGATACGATAAAGATATATCTTTAAGCCCTAGTGTTTACACAAGTTTCCATAGTCCTGAAATGCCTTGCAGTGGATAGCACTCCAGAACGTGGTCTGGGAATTTTATTAAGGGAAAATGACGTTCTTGCTCTGATGTAGTTTTCACTGCTGAAGCTTGGCACATGACCTGGCAGCACTATAGTCAGACCATGTTCTCACAATGTTTAGACCAGTTCTCTTCAGTAGTGTTCAAGAAATGTGATTTCTGCTGGTCTAGTGGTTGAGAAAAGTTCTGTGTAACACAGGGAGATGGTGAAACACCTTCTGCTTCGTCTGATTTCTGATTAAACTGGTATTATGGGTGTGAACTTCCACTGCATTGTTCCACACACTATATAGATCATGTGATCTTTGCTTTATGATTGGGGAAATGACTTTATCCATTATTAGTCGAAGATGCAGATGCAGAACGATGCTGTGTGTGTGTTGTGGTCATCGTGTACATTAGGAACTATCTGGATTTTCATTGCAAGCCACTTTTCCACTGTAGGGCTGGTCAGTTTTGAGCATTGAGAATGAATTTCATTGGCGTGGCTTCTATAAGACCCTCACAAGTTGTTCTTGGTGTAGTTATCCTGGCAGCTTTTAATAACAATTCTCAATGCAGCTTAACTATTTAAGTAGAATGTCAAATTTGTGCATTAACTGGCCTTGTATTAATGGTTGTTTTGTCAGGTGTTACTTCAGAATCCACCCATAAACTGTGTGCAAGACGTTTAATCAACACATTCATTTGCTCAAAGCTAGAAACATTGGTTTGTGAGATGTTTGATTCCATCTAACTGAAGCAAGTTTAAATGATCTAGACAAAAATCCTAGACTAATATTCTGTTACTGGTAGATGTGCTGCGATTGCGATATCTTTCCACATATGGACCTTGTAATATAAATTTTCTCATTAAAAAGCTGTAACTATTAATTCAAATGAATAAATGTTGGTTGAAACGGAGTCATATAAGAATAATTGAGTGGACAAGCTTATAGTGGGAAAAAAACATACAAAGAAAATGTACAATACCTCAGTAAATCAATGTTTTAACTAAATAAATAGCAGCCTTTTGTTGGATTACATGAAGATTAACAGAACACCCAGTAACTCCCCTGGATATGAATGGTCACTTTGTCAAGCACTGATTGGTTAAAGGCTCATTGGCATATTATAGCCTTCTGTGATTGCAATATCTGTCTCTGCAACAATGAATATTAATTGATATAACATGCAGTCCCAGTTACAGGCTTTGTATAGCTAGTCTAAATTAATGCACAAGTGTGTGAGCCTGTTTGAAAAAACTGAGCCTTTCTTCAGTATTTTCTTCTCTTTCTTTCTTGATTTATATTTTTTATCAGTTACACTTCAGTGCTGATTTTGCATATACATTTCCAGAGCCTATGAACCCCAATAGAATTGTTACACTAACATGCTTGACATTTTGTGATATTGCATAATTTTTACTGATCACTGAAGAGAATAAAAAAAAAATCTGAAATGTCTTTAATCTGAAGAGCCCAGGGCTTTTGGCATTGTAGGTGTAACAAAGATAAAGACTGTAAAATGGATGAGAATGAAAGAGAGCTGGTTCACCTAATGACTATATTTAACTCAGAATGGAACCTGTGTTTTACTAAACTAGCTAAAGTCACATTAAAAATATGCATTTATATACATCAGACTTCCATACATCAGACTCCTGTCTCCATATCTGTCTCCAACTGCTGAACACTTTCTGAAAGCTGTAAGACAAAAGTAACTTGCCAATCCCTCCCCCTAGTGGAGGACGTTCAGACTGTTAACGAATCATACCTTGAGAATATCAGCTCAAATAGCAGCTCAAACTTCACAACTTTCTGTTTCCTTCAGGATTAAATCTGTTGATTTTCATTTAAGTTAGAACTATGGATGTGCGGTATACCGGTACTGTGAAAATACTGGTATTTATTATTTTTCAAACGGTACGATATCAAAAGTTTGCTCAGTTTTGTATTTCATCCGCTGTTCCGATTTTCACCACTATGCGGCAGTGTTGCGCAAACTGGCGTAAAACCGGCAAGCGTGAAAACAGACAAACGGAGATGGATCTCACAGATGAAATGCGCTCTACACGTCCGAAATTAATAAGAAGTTAAATATGCCATTGTTTTGCCTATAAAAGTGAAGAAAAGAGTGAACCCATAGACCTCAATTCACATTTTCTTTGTGATAAAGACTGAAAACATATTAAGAGATTACTTCATTTTAATTAGATCTCTTCAGTTTTGTTTCTTCTAAAATCAAAATTGTAGTTTTTATTTTTTTGTAACAATTTCTTTGCACACTTGTTCATAGTTTCAAGCACTGTGTTTAATACAATGCACCTATATTTGCCCGTTTCTTTTTTTTTTTTTTTAACTTAAGGTATCGATTTAGTATCGATACCAAGTATCGTACCGAAGTCAATATTGTGGTATCGAGCCATACCTAGTTAGAACACAAAAGTGGTAATGAAGCAGGAACTTAAAATTAATTCAGTAAAAGCAATAAAATTGACACTTAAGACATCATTTAGAGATTAATCATTTAGAGATTAGTTAGCATTAGTCCTCTTCTCAGCAAAGGTCATGTGTAAAACTATTAAACTAGAATATTATACAATTATAAAACTGAACATAAGAACTGTTATCAGATATCAAAATGCTGTTTAATTCCAATACTGTTGGAGAGATTGTGTATTCAGAGCCTAAAAGATGCTATTTGGGCCAGATCTTTAAAACATGGAAGGGTAACTGGTCTCAGGAGTCTAAACCAGCCCAGATCACAGCGGTTCTGTGAGGAGTGTGTCTCATTAACCTGCTATTGATGTCCTCAAGATAATAGTTGGGCACTGCATTTAATAGCTTGTATCCTATTAATACACAAATCTGGATAATATTATTTTATCAATGACTCAAATAGTTTAGTATGTTTTTTTAGTATTTGTGGTCCCTGATTCTAATTCTCCTAGTTTTCTAGTGTTATGGCCTTCAGTTCTGTGGCTTATTAATTGAAGCAGATTTCAGAACAGTCTTAAAATAGCCACTCAAACTGTCCAACCTACTGACTCTGATTACACTGCCAGCCTCATTGCCTTCTCTTTGACTCTGTAATCTCCTTGTTTGAACAAGTTCTTTCTGTCGGAGACTCAACAAAGGGACGGATTTATTGGCTCTTTCTCTCGCCGATCAATGAACTCTATTAGCTGTCAGCCAATTCTTAGCAAACCCTGAGTGTTGCGCCATCCGGGCTCTATCTTAAACGTCTTTCATGGCTCAATTGATGCTGAAGACAAATGGGGAGCTTCAAGTCCGTCCAGTAGAATCACATTAACCACCGTCTGTTTGTTCGTATGTGTTCTGATGGGCTGTGTAAGATGAAAACAGATTGGCTTTTGGTTCAGGGATGTTAGAAAAATGGAAAATCATTTCATGTGCTGCTTTAAAAAATTGTCTTGTGGTTCAAAGACGTAGGGTTTAATAATACTGTTGTGAGCTCTGGATTGAATTGCTCACGAAGTGGACAGCAAAAACACCCGCAGTCCACAGGAATTCATCTTACAAGCTTTATTGCTTTTGTCATTTGTACAAGCACTGACAAATGTACGTGTACTTCTGGTTTATGGCAGACTCTATTCTTCCAGTGAAGGACAATCTTGATGCTTCTGCATCCTCAGACATTTTGGACAACACCATTCTTCCCAATTTGTGGACCCAATTTGGTGAAGAACCTTTTCTATTCCAGCATTACTGTGTCTCGGTGCACAAAGTAGCTCCATAAGTGTGGAAGAACTTGACTGGTCCACACAGAATCCTGAACTCAACCCCATCCAGCACCTTTCAGATGAAATGGAGATTGTGAGCCAGACCTTCTTGTCCAACATCAATGCCTGACCTCATAAATGTTCTACAGAATGACTGAACAAGTTCCCATAGAAACTTCAAAAATGTCCTAGAAGATTGGGAGCTGTAATGGCTGTAAAGGGGTACCAACTCCTTATTAATGTCTATGGATTTCATTGCAGTTTCATTAAAGTCACTGTAATGGCCAGGCGTCCCAATTTATCCACATTGCATGTATGTATATGGGTTCGTGTTTGTAATCAGACCTTCCGTCTCGTTAGTGTGGATGATATTGTGCCCAGAAACGACCTCGTTGTCAACATAAATTAGCAGCATCACGTGAATTATCCACAGGCTTCGCGAAAGACGAATGAACTGAAATTGCAAAAACAGCTTTCAGCTGTTTCTGATTGTGGATAGAAGTTGAAAATAACTGATCTAATGCTTCTCCAAAATATACAGGCACAATCTTTACAGACTGCGGGTAAAGACGCTGTTAAAATCGCGCACACACACATTCTGATCTGACCGCTTCCATGACTGTGGGACAGATACAGGTCAGAAAACATCTGATCTGTATCACATTAGGGCAAAAAATCAGATTTGCATCACATCAGCCTGATAAGGAACGACTGGCATTGCAGCTGTGTGGTTTCACTCAGTCTAAAATTAAGGCAGAAAACTCAGTGTTCTAATTGCAAACCATGTGTCCTAGTATCAAAGTTAAATCTCAATTTCATATTGATTTGATTATTTATTTATTTTAGATCCAGCAAAGATAAGCAGTAGCTGGAAAACGTCTCCTAATGATGAGTGTTTCAGTTTAGTGATAAAGTGTAATATTTCTGAGAAATGCTCAGTCTGATGGTGTAGCCAGAAGTTAATGCACCTGAATGAGCTACACTATGTTCTCTCCTAATTTATGCTGTGATACATTATGTTGCTTGTCTATAACTGCACTAAATGACTTGCAGTTTAGACGGCAGAAAAGATCTTCACCTCCTTTCCCATCGTTGCCAAAATTGTATTAATATTCCCCTTGCAATGCTCATTCAATTGGTTGTGCATTTAGTTATTTTTTATTGTTGATCACCCTCAGCTTTATAGTGTTGAATTGTTTACTTACAAGTTTGGGAGGAATTTTGTAAATTTTTGATTTAGACCTTCAGCAAATATTCCTAATCTGCCACTAATCTGCCGTTTTGTTCAATTGCATTTTACTTTTTTTTTTCTATTATCCATAAAACTATTACTGAAGCTTTCAAGTGTCTTAAAATAAATGTAGAAATAACATTTAACTTTTTGTGGATTCACCCACAAAGTCTTTATCATACATTTGAAACAAACATGATTCTAATAACATCCAAGATTAGTTTAGACCTGCCAGTATGATCTGATTGTCAAATCGATTAATAATACAATTGTTCTTTCCAATATTAAGTCTGTAACCCATTTAATGTTTTCGGTTCGTAGCGCGATGCAGTTTGTTTTAAATGGGATTTCACTGTTTCTCTTCAGAACCAAGAAGATGAACGGGACACTGGACCACCCGGACCAGCCAGACATCGATGCCATAAAGATGTTTGTGGGTCAGATCCCGAGGGCCTGGTCAGAAGATCAGCTTCGGGAGCTCTTTGAACCATATGGTGCCGTCTACGAAATCAACGTCCTCCGAGACCGGAGTCAAAACCCCCCACAGAGCAAAGGTGAGGGGCTGCTAGATAAGAGCGAGAGTTTTACAAAAATTTAGCTCTAGTATTCTAACTAAACCCAAAAAGAACAGTATAGAATAAAATATAAAAATTAAACTTTGAAGTACTCTGAAAACCAAATGCTGTGGATTTAGATGTTAAAGAAAAAGTAAATTACAATTCTGCTAGTTAACACAGTACTAGTGACACCTAAAGTTTCAACACTTTTATATTTTGGTTGAAAGTGGCGAAGGCCGGAAGAGCTGTAATTGGGAGTTTAGTTCGGATTTCCAACTTTTTGTAGCTCGGAGAAGTAAGGAAGTAAAGAAAAGTGATGTGAATGTTCTGTCATACATGAAGACACCAGAGTGAACAAGTTGAAATTCTTCCTCTGTATTTAAACCATTCACTAAGTGAAGCAGCGGACAGCCAGGAATACAGAACCTGGGGAGCAGTGTGTGGAGACGATAACTTACTTAAGGGAACCTCAGTGGTGCCGCTAGCATTCCTGGGGTTTAAACTCAACCTTTTGGTCACAGGGTTAACTTCTTGACCAGAAGGAAAGATTATCATGAGATGTGAAAGCAATGCTACATCAGTGGCTGCATGCTCAACAAAAACATTTTTTGGTGATGCCATTAAATATTTGGTACAAAGTAGGGCTGCCCCCGAATAAAGATATTCCTAGTCGACTAACACTCCCACATTTTAGCGATTAGACGAATAATCGTTAATTTATGATATTAATATAAAAACTTGCATATATAAAAGGAAAGTTACAGTCCACTGGGCTCAGCTCTACTCTACCACTACAACTGGTTGCGCAGCAACCGAGAAGCAGCTCGAGCGGAACTGAGGTAAAAAACATGAGGTTAAAAAAATGTATATACCGCCGTAAAACTGCACCTAAGTGTTTGTGGTGCTGCTCGCAGTCCTCTTTTTATACTGTTTGTGCTGCAGGCTCGATTTGTGGTGTGTACTGTTGCTATGGAGACGTCTCTGACCCTCATGACAAAAAGGAGACGCGACGTTAATGCTGGTCATGTGACGATAACGAAACGGAATCTATAAAGTATTTTTGTTGACGAATAAGAACGAGACTTAATTGTGGCTTACAATATAAAAACTGTGCTAAAGTGTCTTCATTTTCGTTGACTAAAATAAGACGTTACATATCTAGAGTAGACAAAAGTTTTGGGACAGATTTTCCTCCTTGAAAATTGGGTGCGTCTTATATTCCGGAGCGTCTTATAGGCCGAAA
>JBBKCR010000038.1:12022991-12034909 GCA_037577295.1 Ladigesia roloffi
CATAAATTACCAAAAAAATTAATTACAAATCTAACATTTTACTGCAGCTCTGCTTTAACAATAAATCCGGATCTGTCCCAGACCCAGGGCTGTGCGAGCGCGGAGAGGGGAAATCTACATCGGCAATATCGTTTATTTTTTCGATAGTAATATCTTGAAAGTTCATATCTAGATATAGATACGATAAAGATATTACAATTAGGGCCGAAAGATATAATACATTTTATTTGTAATCCCCTTTTCATCACAGATCTCAAAGGGCTGTGGACAAAATAACACTGTACAATATATTTTTAAAAATGTGAGAATTTGGGCAGCATAAAACTAAATATGCAAATTCTAGGCCTTGGTGAAACAGATGTTGTAGCTTTATGTACTAGTGCTAAAGGCACTTTTTCTACAGGAAACGTTCTGCATCTAAACTGTTCTGTGATGGTACAGAACTCGCAGCGCTCTGATGTTCCAGTTTTCAACTGGAGTTTCTGACTCAATTCTCTCAGGTTGTTCCAAACCCACGTTCATGGAGTCGAACCGGCAGGAAGTTTATCCTTCATAGCCAGTTGTGTTACTGTTGTCTTGTATTATTCGTAGTTTTTTATTTTTTCTCTGTGTGATGAGAACCAAACCCATAAAACTTAGTGACACCCTGGATCACCGTCACATTTCTCACAGCGTTAAAGATACATCTGTTGTAGAAAACTCACTGAAATTTATCTTCAGCCCAAATAGACATCAGAACTTGTACTTCATCAATGTCCCAGTTGATAGTTTGAGTCTCCAGAACTAAAAATGCAATTGTAGAATGTTATTTTGTCAGTTCTATATAGTATGTAGCAGATTTCATTTAATATTGTCACTGATAAAAGGAAGTTGTAGTGATGAATCTTATAAAACCTCATCTGAGAACAATTATGTCCACAGGGTTCTTTGTACAGCTCTGAGTTGTTGTTTTTTTTTCTCATCTTTGTTCTCTCTCTTTTTATCCCTTTCCAGGCCCAGAGGGTGCAAATCTGTTCATTTATCACCTGCCACAGGAGTTTGGTGACCAGGACTTGCTTCAGATGTTCATGCCTTTCGGCAATGTCATCTCAGCCAAGGTGTTCATAGACAAACAGACCAACCTCAGCAAATGTTTTGGTAAGATGATTGCATTAATTACTTTGTAAAATAAAGAACATTACTAGGTAGTGGCTTGAATTAAATGGATGAATGAACTGACGTCTACTATTTTAGATAAAACATAGAAATCGAAACTACGTATACCTCAAGAAATGTTAAATTTGGTAGTGATACAAATACAGTGAAATGAATCATGTGCAGATATTAATCCAATATGAATCCAAAATTGGCCAAACTGTTGTTGTGTAAAATAAATAATTAAAATATTGACCTATTAGTGAAATCCATGCAATCCTTTTATTTGCTTTTTGTTTAATTCACCTCAGTATTTCCGCTAACTCGCAGTCTGAGTGATACATTTTTTAAATATAAAATTACTATTTGTGGTAGGATTAACCTGTTACACCGGCGCTAGGGGGCTCCGATCCATATACGGCACATTTAGTTAAACTGTTGATATTGTGATTGGAGTACAGTACCGTCCGTTTCTTTTCTTTAACCAATAGGAGAGGCTGTTGGCTTAGTAACAATGGTGCTCTCCGTGTCATAGTGGCGTAGTTTGACCTGCAAGTGGGCGTTTACAGTAAACGCATTCAGAAAACACACGAAAGTGAAAGTCATTGCTTCATCTGCGCTTTCAGACGCGCATATATGAAATCCAGTACTTAATCCTATACTGCTGTGTGACCATAATTTTTAAACATTTCACTGTCACTTGTAACTTCAGAGTCTTATCTAAGAAATGAGTCCAACCTCAAACAAAAATAATAAATTATGACATTATTATGAAATTATGAGTTATAGTAGTTATAATAGTTATATATAGAGCTGCAAATTCCAAGATGGCCGCCGGAAGTGTAACAGGTTAAATAAAAAAGCTGGCATGTACACACATTTTGCATCATTTCCTTTGGTCCCCTAAAGGTTGTAGTGTAGAAAGTTTCAAGAAATTTGAGTAATTATCTCTTAATAAGTAAATGTGGGCAGCTGGTGGCCTGGTAGTAAGGAAATTTCCCCTATGATCAGAAGGTCATGGGTTCAAATCTCATAACTGCCATTGGCACCACTGAGGATCGCTTGAGTGAGGTACTGTCCTCACACACTGTTGCCATGGCGCTGCCCGCTGCTTTACTTGGTGAATGTGTTTAAATACAGAGAGAGAATTTCACACTGTGACTTCCCTTCATCTTTTTTGGCTCCTAAACAGCTGGTTGGAAATATGCCAGATATTAAAATATGGAAACATGTCTGGCTTGTCATTTTTGCACACTGCTGTATAATTAAAATCACGGCTATGAAATGATAGATCTTTTCACGAACAGTGGCCCTGACGTCATATGGATAGATTATAATTGATTTAAGCTGCTGATGTTCTGTTTTGTTTGTCGTTACTAGTTTCTACTAGGCCTGAACGATATGGACAAATTTTCATATCTCGATTTTCATGCCAAATATCTCGATATCGGTACGGTACGATATGACTACGGGTTCGGTGAAAACCAAGCATTTCTCAGAAAAGTAAAACATCATAATACAAAAAAATTGGAAAGTGTAGTTTTATTTTTAGGAACTCACTGCCAGTCATCAACATTAACATAAATTACCAAAAAAATTTATTACAAATCTAACATTTTACTGCAGCTCTGCTTTAACGATAAGTCCGGATCTGTCACAGACCCAGGGCGGGGCGAGTGCGGAGAGGGGAAATCTACATCGGCGATATCGTTTATTTTTTCGATAGTAATATCTTGAAAGTTCATATCTAGATATAGATACGATAAAGATATATCTTTCAGCCCTAGTTTCTACTGTATATTTACTCCTCTACTCCTAAGAATAAGTTATTTCATAGTCAATAGATTATTGCTTTATATAAGCTGCTGTTGATGATGAAAGGTCTTGATCATCATAATAAACTCCGGCTCTTGTGTTTTGTTACAGGCTTTGTGAGTTACGACAATCCAGTTTCGTCCCAGGCGGCCATTCAGTCGATGAACGGTTTCCAGATCGGAATGAAGCGGCTGAAGGTTCAGCTGAAAAGATCCAAAAACGACAGCAAGCCATACTGAGTGCTTTTACTCTAAAATGGACTTGGTTTGAAAATGTGTTTCTGGTAAGTGGAGTGTGATATTGGGAAGTAAAAAAACAAAACAAAAACAAAACAAACAAACAAAAAAAGCAAACGCCTACCCAACCCTTAACCCTCTCCTACTATTCCTTCACTCCTCTTGCCTTTCCTACATATCTTCTTTCTTAACAACCATCAACAAGACAAGCGAACGCAACATGCAGAGTGAGAGAACCATGAGGTTGTTCGGCTGAGAAATGGATTCTTTTTCAATTGTTAGGTTTCAGGTTTTTTGTTGTTTTTTTTAATCTTTTCTCTTTGTTTTTTTAAACCAGTTTTTGGTGCCATATTACACGTTTGCTGTGTACAAATCTTGCATCGAAGGATGTCGCACAATGAAAAGGCAGTCTTTGACTGCTGTCAGTTCCACAGTCATTATCTCACCTTGATCAGCCCCTGTAGGTTTTTCCTCTTGTGTTTACACTATATAGACTCTCAGCAGTATATTTGGACAGTCAAACTGATGCCTCCTACTAAGCTGCCTTTTTGAATAGAATTTGGGGGTCTGCTGCATAGATTGCAAAAGATAATCGTTCTGTCACCGCATAATGATTTGGGAGCATCTGAAAGGTCGGGCTGCTCACCTGTTTTCATAGATGCCTTTTTTTTTATTATCTGTTTGTTTATTTATTTCACTAATTTATTTATTTATTTTTTGAATACCACAGATTTTTTCATAACGGGGTGATGTAAAAGTACGGTCTTTTTTTTTTGTTTTTTTTCTTTAGTTTGAATTTTTCCTATGGACAACGCGGCTAACAGTGATCTATATTTCATTCGATGTTTTCGTTCATGTATTTATTTTTCGTTTGCCAAAAAAAAAGGAAAAAACAAAGCAACAAAATTAATCTTAATTTGGATCGGTATAGTTTTTAATTTTTTTTTTTTTTTCGTAACTTGTTGGCACAGTCTTCTGTTTGTAATTCAGTCGTCGATTGACTCAGCTATAGATGCGAAGGAATGTCATGCTTACTCTCAGGATTGCCTCTCTTTTTGTCTGATGAAATTAACTTAAACTGAACTCGATGCAGCGCACACACACACACACACACACACACACACATATATATATATCTCGGAATATGTAAAGTGTCACTAATTTATACAATTTGTGACGGGCTGAACAAATCACACACACACACACACACACAAAAAACACACACACACCCGCCCCCTGGTCAGCCCCTTTCATGTAGCCTCAAAGATGATTCAAGCCACTTTATATTATTTTAGAGGCATTTTAAAGAATCACTATTCCCTGCTGGTATCACTTTGTGCCACGGAGAGGACATCGACTCAAAAGTATTATGTTTTAGACCGTCATTCATTCAAGTTGCCTACTGTTTTGATCTTAGACCTTACGAAGGTGGTTGCGTAGACCTTCCACCTCAGTGCAAGTGGATGTTGTATGCTTTCAGCAATAATTGCATCCTGCGTGTGTCTGAAGTTACAGATAGTGATAAAAAAATTGGAAAAACAGACTTGATCTGTTTCACTTTTGTTTTGTTTGTTGTTTTTGTTCCACTCCACCAAATTTTAAATCTCGTGTACGAAGAAATGAGCATCTAGTCGTTGTATTTATACCCCCCCTTTTGTTATTCACTAAAATAGTCTGCTTTGCCTGCCTGTGTGGGTTTACTGACACGAACACGGAACCCCCGAAGATCATCTCGTTTAGCATGACTATTTTGCGTTCCTGTGTACACCCTTGAAAAACTGTACTCATGATTGATTCTGATCAGTAAATGTTTTATCATAACAAGGAAAGTTTAATCAGTTGCATACTTGTGGCCTACAGGGTCTTTAAATTGTTTTTATGGGAATGGAGGAAAAAAAAAACCATTGTCCAGATTGTGTATATTAACTTAGCTATTAAGCCTTTTCTATTTTTATAGAGGTTTTATAATATTGCGTAAATTATTTCTCTGAATTTAAAAAGGAAAAAAAAAACAGTTTAATATTAAATCGCTCAAAAGATTCAACAGTATTTTGTAGAATCCTGAAAGTGAAGTTTTGTGAAAAATACATTTCACAGATTGTTTGAAGCGACAGGCGTGTGGCCCTTTTTAGCTCAGTGTTGTGTATTGTCTCTTGTCCAACACTCGAAATTGTATTGAACTCTCCATGTGTAGTTCCTGGGGTGCTGAAGTCTCTAAAGCTGTTCCAGTGTTTGGTTGTACCCGGCAATCACTGTCTATTTCTCTCCAGAGATTAAGGTTTTAACTCTTTACACAGGATCTCTCTTACAGAGTGAAGGGGAAGTGCGTTTCTATGGCCGTCTGTCAGGCATGATGCATTTCTGTAAAGTAGCAGGATAGTTAAAGGGGTCTTATAATGCAAATCACTGCTAAGTGATGTGATTCGCTAACGTCAGCCTATACAGTGCCCTCCAAAGTACTAGAACAGTGAAGTTAATGTCTCCATTTCTGTTTGCAGTCCGTTTTAATTAATACAAATGTGGAGCACAGGATGTTACCTTTTGTTCCTATATTAATTCTATTATTTATTGTCTCTTCTATTAATATATGTTTGATATGAATGGATAATGACTAGAAAAGGCTTGATGAATGATTGTGGGTGAGGCCGTAAGTTTATGCTGCCAATTTCCTCACGGCTTCCTCAAAACGGGACTGAAAACGAATAATTCCCTCAGAAGTGGAAACGCTTAAGATCCTCAAACCAAAGGTAACATTCTGTGCTACTTTGTATTTCAAGCCAAATGACAGTTGGTATCTCATATAATCCCCTCACTGTACGATGTACCCAAGTACCAAATGTTTTGCAGTATGCGGATTTGTGTCGTTAGCATAGATGCTAACAAATCTTTCACCAAGTTAATGTGTGTTACTGAATACAGACCACAATTATGATCCATTCTCCACACCGTCTTGGGGAAAATGAGATTCTTAACTAAACCTGGTGTCGAATCTGTCGGTTTAACGGTTTGATGTCGTGTCTTTTTGTACATGAACTGCAATAGCTTTAGTCTGAACCCTGGTCTTAGAGCCCCACTTTCAGTGTTCAGATTCTGGTCCTGATCTGTGCCTGTGTAAACGAAATCAACAGTGAACAAAGAAACCTGGAAACCCTGAGGGGTGTTCTAGCACAGTGCTGATTTTTTTCTGAATCCAAAGATCATTTGAAACACGTCGTCTCCGCTCAGTACTCTGTACCGGCGCGCACCCGTTAGGGAAATCGTTTTTTTTTTTTTTTTTTCGTTGTTTAGTTTCCTCTCCAAAGGTTATGTTGTAATTCGCATGTACAGCAGGAGGGTTGTATTTGTGTAGATCTGCTGCATTAGGCACCTTAACACTGGCAGTATGGCAGAAATCTTTCCACTGACGTGCCAAACGGTTCTATACAAGCTGCTCGTGAACAATTTCGTCTTAAAATTCTGCAACTTGAATACACATCCTGTAGCTCTGTTTCCATTATTCATAATTTCACGATAATTATTATCCACATTGTCACCTTCAGGTCGTAAATGTACATTCGGTTTTGTCTGCTGGTGTTGCCCATTGTGGAAAAGACATGGACAACAAAAAAATCTAATAATAATAATAATAAGCTGCCTTTACAGTTGATATACTGCATTGTCCCTTACGATTCAGAGATTAAGCACAAACCGCAGTCTTTGCAAGAGGTCGAGAAGATCGTAAAAGCACAAGAACATTTCGGGGTCTGAAATTACATTTGTTTTAGTCACCACTTAAAATGTGAAGAGCACCGAGCTGTGATGTATCGGCTCATGTTTGAATATTGATGATAGCAATTGCTATTATTTTCCTCCCACCCTTTTCTTATCTTCAGACGTATATAGAAATATTGAAATCCCCAGCTACCTACTGAAAGGACACTGATTTGTTTTTTGTTTAGTTTTTTGTTAGCTGTGGTAGGCAGTCTCTGTCGTCTCTTGGTGTTGTTGGATGTAAATTTGTCCCCTAAACTCCTTTTTGGCATGTTGCTCATGTCTCACGTCTCCCTCTTTCCTACTTTTCCTTCCTTCTTCGTTTTCCTGTGTTGCATTTAAATGTCATCTGAAAGTAGGTAAAAAATGTACCTGTGCCCCTCCCCCTCCCCCTCCCTCCCCCCCATTGCAAAGATAATCATTTCACATGATTTTCTGTTTCTTCCCCTCTCCTTTTTTTCTGTTGTGGCTTTAACCTAGTTTTGTTGTTCGTCATTTGTTTTTGTTGTTTTGTTCTAGATATCTTCGTGCCCGTTTGTTCATCGTTTCCCTAGCATGTCGATGTGACGTCAAAAGTTCATCGTCCAGTCCGTTGTCCTCTTCGCTTCTCTGATGCTTGAAATTTTCACCCTTGACCTTTATTTAGTTTTTGTTAACTTTTGACGCTTAGTGATTAACTTTTTTTTGTGTGTGTGTGTGTGTTCATTTGTTTGTGCTGCCAAGGGCGAGGGCGCTAGAAAGACTGCCGTTATAAAACTTAAATTGTAAAAAGTTTCATGAATATTGTTCTGAGCAAAAAAAAAATTAAGAGTCTATTTTTCTAGAACTTGCAGACATAACCACTAGATTGTGCAAAGAGCTTTTAATTTCCATCGTTTTGTTTCCCAAGTTACGTTTTTTTTCTTTCTCTTGAGCAATTATTTTTATTTTCCATCGTTTTAATGCAGTCTTCCTAGTGCGCTCAGTTTTACTCTTTTGTTTTCGTCTCGAAAGCAGCCAATCAGTTTATAGAATCACTTTGTGTGTGAGTGTGGGTGTTTTGTTTTTTTTTTCCTCTTTCTCTCTCACTTGTTAGTTCTAAGCCTTTTTTAGGATGTTTTGCAGTCACATTTTGCTGAAACTGAGGATAACCTTGTAATTTTGTGCTAGGTTAGTTGGCATGATGTAATTTTGGGAGTTCCTATTAACCGAGTGACATTACAATAGACACTTGAATTGCCTTCTTTGTTCTTTTGTTTTTGTTTTTCTCTACTTTTCCATTGTATTGTGTCGAGCCGCCACGGGCACATAATGTTTTTCATTTTCTTATCGTGTGAAAAATCAGGATTATAGTCGAATAAAAAAAAATGCAGAAATTGAGCAGAATTGAGTTTCTTGTCACAGTTAGTTCATTACTAAAGTAATAAAGTATGCATGTTTTTTTTGTAACTGCACTGACATCCTCAGCAAAATGTGATTCAGTTCTGTTTAAAAAAAAAAAAAAAATCAAAATGACAAAAATAAATAAAATGGTGCCAAAAGTTTTGCATGTTGCTGTTGGTCACATTTTCTGTATGTTTTTTATTTGTTTGTTTTTGTTTTCACCCCATGATGTTTGCTTCCTCTTCTGATTGGGTCCCGTTTTAATCAGCAGTCGTTTTAATACACGTCTCGACAAGTTGAGACCATGTTTGAAAATGTTTTTTTTTTTTGTTATTATTATTAAAAACGATGGATTCTGGTATCGTGGGTTTATAGTGACTTTCCAAATTCCTTGTCTGAACTCAGTCTAAGGATTTGTGCCTGTGGAAGCAGATTTAAGCTGATTTGAGCAGATCTCAGTTCAGTTTTGTGTGATTTCTCTGGGGAACTGCTTGCTTGGCGGAAGTGAAGTTTTCCAGTTTGATGAAACCGTAAAGATTTTAAGCGCTTTCTCTCCCCGCCATGGATTTTTTTTTGGGTCATTTCTTTTGAGAAGTGACCCCTAAAGCCCACCATTTTTCTGACGTGTGCCCCAAACAAGAGCAATACTTAATTTTCTTTCGAAATCTAAATTTTCATTAGACGTCATTTCGCCAATAGATCATAAACAAAAACACACGATTACCAACCAGGCCAATTGGAGTTTGAGATTTTTTTGGCATTTTCTATTTAGATTTTAAGCTGCTTTTTTGTGAGTTTAAATGTACTCTTGGGGGGAAAAAACATAACTTATGGGATGTTTTGTCGTTATTGGTACAGAGTGATTGTATTTAATAGTAAAAGAAAAAAAATAATTTGTACAGTTTTTGCCTTTTCTACTTCCAAGTTCTGTTTCACAATGTGAAATTTCAAATCCTGACACATGGAGCCATGTAGAACTTGCCACCATGACCAAACGCACGCCTGTACAAATTAAGGAAGTCATTCTATTAAGCAGCCTTCAAATTGAATAAAACGTTTGTTTTTGTTTTCTTTGTCATTTAAGTTATGGTTTTCCTTGAAGTTGTAGAGTGGGGAGTTCATTAGATGTCTAGAGGAGTGGCTTTCTTTTTGTTTTCGTTTTGTTTTTGAATGTTTTCTGTTGAGGTTGATTTAAAATGTGATGGCGGTGAAGATTTTCATGCTACTGTCTCCACAGAAATAGAGCAACGTGCACACACAGCAAGAAGTCATTTTGTAGTTTATCTTTGGTCGGGTCGTTTTGTCTGATTAAACGGAAAAACATTCACAACTTGTGTGTCTGAACCTCAGTTTTTGTTTGTTTTTTTGTTATTTTTACTGTTTTAAAAATTTATTTGCAATCAGACCGACCAAATTGACGATTATTTTTCCATCATTTCTGTTTGCATTATTTATATAGCTGGAACATTTTGTCAATTTTTTTTTTTTTAAATCAGGAAAATCTGATCCTAATGCTACTTATGAAACGTTACTAAGGGTGGTAGTGGCATGTAAAGCTGATGACCACAAAGTTGTAGGTTCAAATCCCCCCACCCACACTTTTTACCATCGGGTCTTTGAGCTAGACTAACACTTACCAAGACATTTGGTCACACAGTCAGAAAACAACAAAGCCAGAACTCAATGGCCGTGAAACATTACATTTACAGTAAAACATCATTCTGATTCAGATAAGTGAGTGAACTGTTATTCAGACCATTAAGCACTTTCTCAGAGAAAAGGAGGAGTAATTGTTTCAATTACAGCACAAAATGTGTGGTTGATCACACTCCTAGACTTAATTAGTAGAAAATCAATTATAATTTCTTTGTCATCAAACCAGGAAAGCATGTCTTCCAGGAACCTACAGTATAATTGTTGGAATTGTATCCAGTCACTTATTATGAAAACTGATCATAATCTGTAAAAGGACTGTAATCAATCAACTACATTTGGCAATTCAGAAACCAGCATGCTGCAAATTTGGTAAAATCACCAACAACTAAATGAGGTAGCACCAGGTTTAAGGTTGTGGCATCTCTACTGGCACCATTAATTCTACTGTGGTGGCAAAATGCCAGATGCAACTTCTAGTGAAGTCCTTAATGAATAAACATGGAGGTAAGTCTCTAATAAACTATACATATACATTTTTTCATAGATATATTCATATACATGAATGTATGTGTAGTGTAAAAATGCAAACATTTTAAATGATATATGTGTTTATAAATGTGTATGTAAATTTACATATGTATGTTTATACATACATATATATGGATGTACGCATATATTTGTGTATGTATGTTTATGTAGGTATATATGTACGCATGTATACATGTCTGAATGTATACACAGACCCTTTTACAAAAAATATGAAAAAAAAAATATATTTCCATTCAAAACATTAAACATTCATAGGTTATAGATTTAGGGACAACAATTTAAACTACAATTTTATCATTTAAGTTGCAGGCCCTAAATCTATAACCTATGATAGTTTAAAATTTTGAATGGAATTATGGAAATACACTTTTACCTGATATTCAATCTTTTTGGAAATTGTCTATAGACATTTATATGTACATATAGACTAAACTTGCGTAAACGTACATACAAATGCATGCATATGTTTATACATGTGTGTTTAGCTAGCTAGCTAGCTGGGATGGATGGAGCCCATCCTAGCTACTGCGGGTGAAGTTGGGGTACACCCAGGACAGTTGTGTGTGTGTGCATATATATAAAAATGAAAGTGACCATGCAACACCACAGCACACAGGTTAAAATCTATTTAAACCAATCACCAATTGATGCAGCAGACAGCAACACAGCGCCTGGGGAGCTGCCACAAGCAGTCTTTGGAATCGAACGCCCCAACAACTACACCCACACTACGCACTCATTTATTTCAAGTCATTCAACTTTTCCAAAATAAAAGCTTTTTTTCTTCATCGCTTTCTCGTCTTGTCTCTGATTCAATACAGCCTTCAGATCCTCACATCTGTTCAGGTAGTATTGAGAAGTTGGTAATTAGTGGTTTTATGTTTTAAGAGTACCAGAATAATTATAACAGTAGAAAATATAAACTACAGAAATCAGCATTTAAACAAGTGTAGGCTTTTTATTTCTCTCTTTAAAACATGAATACATTTATCCAAATTAAACTTTAAATAATAATACAAGTTTAGATGGATTACATTTAAATGGCCGTTCTATCAGGTTTCAAACATTTCACATCTTCACCTCTCTGACACTAGATGGCAGTGAGTACTAGTCTACTGAAAAAGATACATGGGCTTCTTTGTTGGGTTTGGGGTCGTACTTAAAGGGATAGTTCACCCCTAAATCAAAAATTTGATGTTTATTTGCTTACCTCCAGGGCATCCAAGTCAGCAGAACACAAACGCAGATTATTAGCTTTAGCCATAGCAGTCTGGTAGTCATTTAATAGAAGGGGATGGGTGTCAGACCTTTCAAAGTAAAAAAAAACATGCACAGACACGTCCAGATTACACCCCGTGGCTCGTGACAACACATTGATGTCTGAAGACATGAAACGATCGTTTTTTGTGAGAAACT
>JBBKCR010000038.1:12076621-12093053 GCA_037577295.1 Ladigesia roloffi
TCACCTTCGACTTGGATGCCCTGGGGGTAAGCAAATAAACATAAAATTTTCATTTTAGGGTGAACTATCCTTTTAAGTACCATCCCAGTCTCGTGTGACAGTAGAGTTCTTGTGTCTGTGGTGTATAGAGGTACAGTACTGTGCAAAAGTCTTAGGCACTTTCTGCCATCAAAAACAACAAGTGAACATCAGAATAAAGTCTAACCAACAAGAAATAAGTAAAAAAGTGTCAAGATATATTGTGAGCTGGTTAGAAGAACACAGGTTTCAGATTTCTGCTCCGTGCCACCAGTCATTGGGAGAATTAATACAATTCCATAAGCAGCTTCATTAGATCTGTTTAATCTAATGAAGTTAAACCAGCCAGACCAGGGATTCTATTGTAGCCAATATTAATATTGGAGTTCCATGAGGAAAGAGGTCAGGAAATGGTCAGGAGACACTTCGCCACACATAAAACCACTCTTAACTGTAATAATGTTAATTGTATTTATTGTAATATTAATGTTTTAACACTACTGTCCAGTGGTAAACAGGTTTTAAGGAGGCCTGTAATTTTCCCAGGCCTCTTTTGAACAGTACTGTATAAAAATCTCACTGCAGGTATTTAGGAACATCATAAAGCTGCAGATTCAGTTTGAATCCCTAAAAATTAGAAACTACTGACAAATCATTTCACTGTGTACTATTTGTATATACTGGGTTTTAATGAATTGATATGAAAACGTTCTTGTCTGACTTTTTCCTTAACACCCACCTCCTCACATATTGCTACAGTGGCCTAAGAAAGAAGGCATTCATTCACATGCCCTCTCTTCCAAGCCTAGAATTACACAAAACTGGAGATGGGGTAAGTTTCTCTTTTGTTTGCATCTTGTTTCTCGTTCATTTAGTATTTTGTGTCCAAATATAGTGTTAATGGTGTAGGAATTTACCAGGACAGCAACTTATAGTGATGCTTAGAAACAGAGCATGGATGCACGTGTTCATTCTGAACTGGATAAAGAATGTGGAAATCGAATGATTTGAATGTCATTAAAAAGATTCATAGTTTCTTTCGAAAATCAAGTTTCATTCATGAAATAACAGTGTGTGTGCTTGTGTTTGTGTGTGTGTGTGTGTGTGTGGGGCAGTGTGAGGTGTTTGAGGCCGCTGGACAGAGCTTCAGTGGTGAGGACGAGGTTCGCTCGGCTGCCTGTGGCCTGGTGTGCGAGTGGGCTCAGAAAGTGCTGAGTCGTCAGTTTGACAGTGTGGAGGACCTGGCTCGGTTCCTCCTCAACAGCCACTATATCGGCACCAAGTCTGTCGCCGCTCTCACCGTCATGTCAGGATCCCCTTCAGGTACCCAGCACTCATCCCAGACTCTCGATATACTTTAGTCATTTAGACAGATGTATGTCTCCCCCTGGTGGCCAACAATCCCAGCGTTATTATTCCTATGACATCATGTTTTCCTTAATAACCGTACAATCATTGCAAAGCTGAATTCAATTGCATAAGAAGCAAGGAATTTATTAAAAATATAATTTAGTATATATAAAATTCCAGTTAAATGTATTATGAACAGGAATACTGTCATAGCAGAGGCAAACTTCTTAATAAAGAAGGAATTTGTTATTAAAAAAGTTGTAATTTGGTTCGTGAATGCGTTTTTTTTAAGCGCAAACATTAAAAAAAAAGAAGAAATGGATGGTTTAAAAGTTATATACTACAAGTAATATCTTTATGAATATCTTTTAAGTGTAATTGTTCATAGCATCAAAATCCAGATGAGCTCTGGCCTTCATTCCTGGTGGGTTACAGTATTTTTTTTTCCTAGTAAATCAAAGGTTCAATGTTACTTCATCACCAGCAGCTGTGAAAACGTACACGGCCTGATGAAACATTTCTCCAGGGATCACAGAGCAACTTATAGCAACATTCACCACAGAGAAGCTTACGATAGAAGTAACACAAACAGATGCTACAACAAAGTACAGGAATGTAAAGTAATGTAAAATATTTTGTAAACAGAATGTAAACCAGTGTGTCTGGTGCAGTATCATTAGTGTGATTATTGAAATGGAGACAGTTACAGGATCTAAATGAATACAAGGAATGACATAAAAAATACAATGAATAGGTAATACAATAGCAGAGTAAGAGTAAAATGGGAAATGTGTTGCACCATAAGTGTTACACAGAAGGCACTTACAGCATTACACAAAGTGTAAAGAAATGAGAGAAACATTACAATAAATAGACAATACTGCTGGGTATTAGTAGTATGAATAGAATGTAAATCTGAGATAACAAAAATAGACAATACAGCTGTGTAGCTGTAAAGTGTGAACAGGATTTAAACCTTCCAGAATTAATAATGTTGCACAATACATACATTAATGCACATTTTACAGCATTGAACCACAATATGTGAGGGTAAATCATAGCTTTACAAATCAAATGACAGGACATGAGTGTACCTACTGTATAAGGAGACAGAAGGCAAACTGCAGGCGCTATTGAAATTCTGGAGTATAAAATGGAAGGTTGTACTACTAATTGAAATGAAAGGAAAAACACAGGCAAACACATTAATAACTGTTTAATATCAAACAACCTTAAACAAGTATGTCTTGGTGTAATACCTAATGAAAGGGTACAATATTAAAGTTATGATTACATGTTTAGAAAACATCTAGTTCAGTTCAAGTTTTAATTGTGTTTGAGGAAATTAAAGTGCATGCCTTCTCATCATAGTACCTATTTAACACGTGATCATCTGACATTGCTTGCTGCAGAAATAAAACAGGAATTGACTGTTAAGTTAACTATACGATTGTTGCTAAAAATCGGGTCTTTCGGTCTGTTCAGTCTGTAGGCTGAGGAATGTCGATTTGTCAAAACTATAACTGCAGTTAAAATGGTAACAGTGTTCTAAACTGTTAATATTCATGTACTATGTGTCTATTCTCTTCCCTGTAGGGACTAAGATGTCTGTGCAGTCGTCTGCGTTTGTGCCCACGGCCGATGCCCACTCCTTCCAGCCCCAGGTGAAAACGCTAGCGTCCCCCTCCATTGATGCCAAACAGCAGCTCCAGAGAAAGATCCAGAAGAAGCAGCAAGAACAGAAACTTCATTCTCCACTTCCTGCTGAAGCCCATGCCAGGAGGGCAGATGGGGGCACTACGCCTGGCACAGGCTCTGGAATCCTGTGTGGTAGCCCCGCCCTGCTTTCACCGCAGCCTATCGGCATCGTGGTAGCTGCAGTTCCTAGTCCTATTACGGTAAAAACTACTGTAACTATTGTAGCTTGGATGGGATGCGTCATTCAAGTTCATAGTCTAAGCATTGCCATTTATTTGTTGGAATATTGTGTAAAGCAAGCCCAGTAGAGCTTAGTGAAAGTAGTATTTATTTGGGAATGCATATAAAAAGTAAAAAATGTTTAATAATGTTGCTTCTGTCTTAATTAAATTGTGCCCCGCAGGTCCAGAGGAGCAGGCAGTTGATGTCTCCCAGCCCTGTCCCGATTGCGACTGCCGAAAGCAAAGTTCTCCCTGTCAATTTTCAAGTGGTTACCCAAGCAGTGCAGCCTGTGAAGCAGTGTCCCAAGACCCCCCAGAATGTACCTGCAAGTCCTGGGGGGGATCGTTCTGCCCGTCATCGCTACGCCCAAATCCTGCCCAAACCACCAACTACTAGTGCAATCACCCTGCGCTCCCCCCCTGCATTCCTCATTACCAACAGTCCGATAAAAACTGTCATGCCAACACCCCAGGTCAGTTCTGTCAATGTGGTCAAGATGACAACCATATCTCTAGGACCCAGCAACACCAACACTGTGTCCACCTCGAACACTGGCAGCACACCTAGGCCTGCTTCTGCTGGAGTTTCCAGCCTTAATGATGATCTCCAGCCCATTACGCGTGTCCGTAGTGGCTCCATTGCCGCAATGCCGTCGGCCCTGGCGAGACCAGGACAAGCGGCCACAGCCACACCAGTCAGCAGTGTAAAGTTGGACTCTGTACTTGGCAGTGAACGAGTCCAGGGTGACAGTGGCAGGCTGGCAGCTTCTCAGGAAGCCGCGGAAGGTATGCAGAAGATGGAAGGGGCACCTAAACCAAGGGCGGCGAGTGTGCCCACACCACTCGCTAAGATGTGTGCAGGACTGGACATGCAAACAGGGACCAAATGTAATGGGAGGATGCTCCCGACTGAAAGCAATCTGGCTGCTGGCAGCAATAGTAATGCTAAAGAAAGAACTCTTCATCAGGCCGTCCCCAGTCAGACCATGAGCAGTGCTCAGATACCCACTGGTGGTGCATTTGTGACTTCAATTAGGGATGCAGGCATAAGCCCTCGCAAAAGACAAGGCTTATGTCCAGATTCAAGTGTGACCCCTGCCAAAAAAGTCTTTTTAACAGATGAAACGGAAGGTACGAAAGCAGAGATGGTGGCCCCGGTGAAGAATATTCCCAGGTCCAGTGCTCCTGTCCGACCAGAGAGCGCACCTGCCTCTGCTGCTGCGAGGCTCATGGTGAAGCTTAACTCCAGTGTTCCAACTCGCATTCTTGCACACTCTGACTCTCCGGTTGGGAATACCGGCTTTCAGACTTTCACCAGGCCAAGAAGTGTATCCCAAGGGCATTGGGAAGGATCCTCATCGGGTGTGAAACATGTTGTTGCTGGTGCCACAGCTGTAAGCGGCCCTTGCCAGGATTCTCCGATCAGGAATCAGACCTTTGGCAGACCAAGGAGTGTTTCTCAAGGTCGGTGGGAGCGATCTTTATCCAGTTACGACAGCAAGCCTATAGTTGCTCAGACTGCTAGTGCCACGAGTCAGATGTTTTTACAGCAGTGTGCTACCAAAAATCCACAAGCCATGCAAGTAACCTCTGAGCAGAATGACTTTGCAGCATGCGAACTCAAGAGTGTGTTCTGGGATAGCAGACAGCAAGGTGGTGCTCAGCAAAAAGCATACTCCCAACAGGGAACGGCAGAAAACCAGCAAATACCCACTCCGGTGATGGAGCCTCTTCAAGTGATGCCTCAGCCCCCTGCCCTCAGCCAGAGTGTACAGATGACAACTGACATGGTGGATTATGTGTCATCCCAGCCAAATGTGGGCTATTTCCCTTTTAATGATGATGACATGACTCAGGACAGTATTGTAGAGGAATTGGTTCAGATGGAGGAACAGATGAAGATGAACAGTAGCATGCAAGACTTTGGTGGCTGTGTCGACATGGCACTGCAGGGTCAGCAGGCCATCCTACAGAACAACATGATATCCAGTCACCAGCCCGGCACCACTTATTACGGCTCAGCTCACAGCTGCAGCACGCCCATCCACACTCCCACGCCAACGCCGACCCCCACCACAGAGATGATAGGAGGGGGGCAAGGGCTGACCAGAGAGAGTCCCTGCTCTCGCTTGGCGCCCACTACCCCGGTGGACAGCGCACTGGGAAGCAGCTGCCAGACCCCCATCAGTACACCCCACTCCAACTGCAGCAGCAGCGTCCCACCCAGTCCAGTTGAGTGTCGGAACCCCTTTGCATTCACCCCTATCAACTCCAGCGTCACGAGTTACCACGATGGCAGCATCGTCTCTTCCAGTCCAGTCAAGCCCATGCAGAGGCCGATGGCCACCCACCCAGATAAATCCAAACTGGAGTGGATCAATAATGGCTACAACAGCACTAGTGGCAACTCCAGTAATGGAATTAACATCCTGCCCAGCTACCAAGACCTGGTGGACGACCAGTTCCGGAAGCCCCATGCCTTTGCGATCCCCGGTCAGACTTATCAGTCACAAATGAGGCACCATGACACACACATAGGCCGCCTGACCCCCATTTCCCCAGTCCAGCAGCAGGTGGCTAGCATGGCCAGCCTCAATAAACAGGAGGGATTCGCCGTCCCAGCCCCTCTCGATAACAAAACCAGCACTTCGTCTGCTTCCAGTACGTTTCGCTGTCGTAGCGTCAGTCCAGCAGTCAGGCAGCGCAACCTGAGCGGGACCCCGAACCCCAATGTGCCCCGCTCTGTGGTGTCTCCGTATAGTTCGCCGTTGACTCCTGAGGTGTTGAACATCTTTGCGAACAGTCAAGCAGACGCTAGCGCCAGCAGTATGGCACAGAGAAGCCAGTCTGTGCCGGTGAACGTGATGATGCAAACCGAAGTTCTGCCAATGCAGGCCGGGGGACAGTCGGGCAACACCAAAAAGATCACCAACGTCCTACTCAGCAAGATGGATGGCGACGGTGACAGTTCGATACGCGGACTTGGCGTGAACAGCATGCCATCCTACACTGCCCGCATGAACCTCACACAAATCCTGGAAACCACGGCTGCTCCCAGCTACCCCAACAGTGCCAACCACCAGGCTCAGATTTCACCAGGCCCCTCGGCCTACAAGTTTCAGAAGCCTGCTTACCTCATGAAGAACGCCAGGGGAGAGCAGATTAGCTTCTCAGCGGGAGACGGCCAAACACAGTCCGCCTCAGGAGAGAAGCAGCAGCAGCAGCAGCTCTCTGAGGGAGAGCAGCAGAATCAGGCCATGCTGGTTCCAAACCTCCAGCAACATCAGCACCAGCAGCCTCTGCATTTTGACAGCTCTGCTAAGGAACTGTTAGAGGAAACCGGCCTCAACGTCGGTCCCGGCCAGGCTTCAGAACTCGGCGCTGGTAGTTCTGAGTTCCCTGGCGATATGCGATTGGCCTCCGAGCTCTCCAGTAGCATCAGTGATCTGAACACTTTGGACACAAACCTTCTGTTTAATCCCAGTCAGCAACAAGGGCCGTATGAAGAATCAACGCTGGAGGAACTGAAGAACGACCCACTTTTTCAGCAGATCTGCAGCGAGACTGTGAGTTCTGCTGGCTTTGACTGGTTAGAGAGCAAGGACCAGGCACCAGTGGAAATGTTGGGATAATTTGTAGTTTTTGTATCGTTTTGATATATTTGGATACTTGAAGGGATGTTTTTGTTTATCTGTGTGGGTTTTTTCAGGATCCTGGCTGTGTAAGTGTTCACACTTTTGTGTTGTACAGAATCAAGTCTCTGGACTTTGGGGTCCAGACTGTTGTGCCAGGCCGAACAGAAATTATCACTCTTTCGAGAAGGCTGGGTCTTTTTTTAAGTAGGGGTGTGCACCCCCCCCCCCCCCCCCCCAGACTATGGTGCTGTCCTGTTGTGTTTCTCTTTATTCACGTGTTTCAAAGAAAACCGATTTCTATTGTTGAAAAAGGAAAACGAAAAAACAAAAATAAGCCAAGTGCTTTGTGCTGGAGCCATGACCGAGAGTCAAAAGTGGCTGTTAGGGTTCAGTTTTACACTTTTTTCTATAGTGTGTTCTTCAAAACATTTTAGAGGAACAAGTTAGGTCCATACATTTTGTAAGCAAGAGATGCAGTTGAAGTGTTTTTGGGAAATATAATGTAAATCCATTTTCTTAATCCAGCGTCTTGTGTAAAACTGGTTTTGAGACTTTGAGCTGGCTGAGGTACTCTGCTTCATTCGGTCACCCTATCGAATTTAATGTTAAATAGGTGCTTCCAGGTGCAGAAAACTATAGATGCGTAAGTGAATAATAATTCTTTGGAATCTCTGTTGTCTAGAATACAGACATGGGCTGTAAAACGTATGGGAGTAAATACAAAAAGGGAATATTGTGTTTGTTGTCTTAAGTTTTCCAGTACTTCAAATTCATAGCCTTCTTATGGATTCAACAGTACGACTGGTACTTCAAGGCAGCTGTTTAAATTGAAATTTGATTCACAATGAATTGTTAGTAATGTAAAATTTGGCTTGCTCCTCGTTGCAAACAAATAATTGTTTATAGGAACTAATACCTATTACTTAAAGTAATTCAAACTTCTTTTAAAAAGTGACATTAAATCCCTCACTGCATCTCAGGGTTCCCCAAGCTCTAGATTTGAGGGATCAGATTCAATGAATGCTCTAAAAAGGTATTTTTGTTTTTGATACAATCATTAAATGGCTCTAATATTTGCACTACCTGCCACGTTTTGTATATTGGAATCTTGTATATTGTGAAGGAAACCTATGAGATGATCCCAGGCGGTCTTAAAGACACTAAGGGTCATTCTTTTTATGTCAATATGCAAAAACAAATAAATAAACTAAAGGCCTATTCTTAAAGCCCCAATCAGGATCCACAATCACACCAGCATTAGTGATTAAATGATTACGAGACACCGAAAAGGAATTAATGTGACTCGAATGTGGTTTCACGTGGATCAAAGAGTACAAATATTACCAAAAGGAGGTAAACTGATTCAGAAATATGCATAGAATTCAGTGCACTGTTTTGCAAGTATATAATGTGACATAATAGCCATAATAGTGAGACACTGTAGTAAATACATTGTGAATTATTTATTTATTTATTTCCGTTCTTATGGACAGCAAAAAGTGGGTTTAAAAAGTGTGTTTTGCCCCCCCAGCCCGAATCATAAACGCCAAAATGGATCTCAGTAAACGAAAAAAGGAATTTTACTTTGCGTAAAACAGTGTCATTGGATTTAATTCAGGATCCATTTAGATTTTTTTTTTTTTGTATCTATGCATTTATAAGCTCTGAAGTGGATCTGCCACTGTTTTTCAATTTGGTGACTGCAGTTATTTTGTAAGTTGCTTCTTAAAGCTTGCATTTTTATGTCTGACATCTGATGCTTTTCCAAAAAAACCCCATTTTGAAATATTTTGTATAAATGCAGTTAATATTATCTTGGAATTTTAGGGTGTTAGTGGCGAATTGTTCACTTACTATATGCCTTTGTACCAAATGCAATGCTGAATTTTAAATCCAAGGAAGGGTTTTTAAAACTTTATTATTGACTGTTGTTATTTTTCCCCCTATTCAGGTACTCTGCACTTATTGAATATATAGCCAGTACCACTATGCCATAAGTCGAGGTGAGATTTTTGGAATTTGGGACAGTAATTCTTTTAATTTACTTTTTTTTTTCAATCTTGATTAGTGTTTATAAGAATCTGATTCTGTAGTAATTTACCAGATGACGTTGCTATTTAATCCTGTGCCTGATGATTAAAACACAGTCACAACCACTAAAACTCAAAATCCAAATCTTTACAATCCATTTTAGCCTTACTGTACCTCGATACCAAAGAAAAGCTGTGAATTTTTTAAAAATCATTTTATACCCTTTTTTAGTATAATTCTAAATTTGAAAAAAAAAAAGAATTATTGAAATGAAACTTTGGGGGGGGGGAGGTTTTTGTTTTATTTCTTTATTTTTGGGTGGGATTGGTGGACAGAAGCCTGTCTTGTAGCACTGGAACCTTCAATTTAATAAAACACATTACATCGCATTTACACTACTGGCATAGTTTGCGAAGTTTATGTAGCAAGAATTTAGGAGACTGTAGGTGGTTTTGAAAGTCTGTTTGTAAATGTATATATTAAACTTTAATAGGGAAGGAAAAAAAAAAGAAAAACAGTTGTTTACTATTATCATTATTAATACGTGGCTGTTAGTCATCATAAAGTTGTGATGACTCATAACACGGTCGTCTACTCCTTAAACCTTTATTCATCAGAAGCCAGCAAGTCTGCAGCCTGAATCTTGTACAGATAGATAATCCCAAGTATTCTCTTTTTTTGGTTTCGTAGCTAAATGTGCTCTTTTGTTTGTTTGTTCGTTTGCTAGCGCTCTATGCTTTCTAAAGAGCCTGCTTGTGTGAAAACATGGCATGGATTATTTAAAGACGTGTTGTGATAAATAGACTACTAAATCGCGTGTCTTTCTGTGGCCGATAGGGATTTTCCACCGGATTTGGACGGTTTGGTTTATTATTTCTAAATCTTTTTTTTTCCTTTACAAAAAATAACCAAAGCTTCAGGATCGTCTACTCCAAGAACAGATTTGAGTGTCTAAAATACGGAAACGTCACACTTCTGTGCACTTCCAAAACCATGTGGTTGGAATAAAAATCCCTGTCTGGCAGAACGATAGAGCGACTCACCACTTCTTTAGCATTATTTGATGTTTACTAACTCAGCAGTTCACCTTTTCTGTATGGTCAGTTGTTCCGATGTCTTGTTCAGTTTTTTTTGTTGTTTTACTGTTATTTAGATTTTTAAGTGTATGTTGAAAGAAAGGCTTTTATTTTGTAATTATTTTTGTTCTACTTGAAGCAAGCACTGATGGACTGATTAGAAACGAGACTGAGGACAGAGTTACGGCTAGTCCTCTCTGGTAGAACAGAATTTTTGACGTATGAAACCCTGCCCCCCTGTGGTGTTATATCCTGTACAGCAGACTGTATGGTAGTTTGATAAAGTTGCTATGATATTTGAGAAGGGTTTCCTCTTCCTTTTTTTTGTATTGAAAACGCTCGCTGAGATTTTTTTTTAATTACGTAAATTAAATAAAAACTTTTTTGTAAAGTTCCCAGGTGGTGTGTTTTGTGTTTTGTGCTGTTTTAGCATAAAATCTTTAAATACGGTGTAAAGAAAAAACACAAATACTGAAGAAATATCCCATTAATATGTAATACTCACACTAAATGAACTCTTGTTTTAGAAAAAAATCTAAAAAAAAAAGATTCAGAAAATGATATTGATCCTATAAGAACTTGCCAATGTTTTGACTGCACAGACACAAACGACACTATAAAATAGAGAAGTCTAAGTCTAAATAAATCCAATAAACTAAAATGAAAACCAAAAATAAATTAGTTAGTGAATTAATAGTAAAAATGGTGGTTGAGTTTAGAGCAACAATTCATTCTAATGGTCTGGTTTCCCAACCCAGAAAAACAGTAATCTGTCTACTAGCTTTCATTGTGGCTGTCGTTATGTTCCTTAAATAGAAGTGACAGGCTATATGAACAAAAGTAATGGGACACCAGCCCTTCCAGCATCTTTGGGATGAACTGGAACGGAGATTGTGATCCAGAACTTCTTGTCCAACATCAGTGTCTGACCTCATAAATTCTCAACAGAATGAATGGACACAAATTCCCTAAGAAACTCCAAAACCTTGAGGAAGTGTTCCAAGAAGAGTGGAAGCTGTTAAAGCTGCACAGGGTGACCCACTCCATATTAAAATCTATGGATTTGAATGCAATGTAATTGTAGACCCAGTTGGTGTAATGGTCAGGTGTCCCAATACTTTTGTACAGAGTTAGAACTGAAACTAATCACTAAACAGGCCAGTCCTCAAGCCCTGATGAAGTGCTTGAGACAATCTGCGCATGTAAACAATACATGAACAACAAATTCAGGCACAAGTTTTTGTTATTACTGACTCATGGGATATTTTGCTTTTCAACTGGTAGGATTTAGTGTGATATTTTGAACTACATCAGCTTTCTTGGATATAACTTTAATAGGCTTTAAATAAAAGGAATTTAATTTAATTTTGACCAACACAGATTTTATAGAAGAGGAACTAACAATATTATTTTCCAAACAAGCAATTTTGGGTGTTTTAAATTGCATATAGATATGAACATGCACTGTTTTCCCTTCATTTTACAGGTCTGGTTTGTAGTTAATATGATTATTTGTTGGAGTGTGAGGTTCCAGACAAGTCCATGATCCGTCCTTGGCTGAGGAAATGCCTCTGTGCCCGGGCAATAGTTTAATCCTCACTGTGCCGGGGTTGTTCTCTGCTGCAGCTCCAATCTAGAGGGCTCACTGTCTGTCTTGCACAGTTTCAAGCATTCACTACACCTAAGAATGAGAAAAATTGTTTTGACTCCTCATTCTTAAATATTTAAACCTCACTAAACAAGTGAGGGTCAAACAAGTCAAGGGAAACAAGTATTCAGATCTTTTGGTATTGAAAATACTACCAGTGCATATATCCACTCTATATTTTTGTTCATATTGTCCTCTGTCTCTGTACTTATAAATATAAACACAAAAGTATTCGAGTGCATTAACAAAGATAAACTATATGGCCAAAAGTACTGGGACAACTAATGGTAACAATCCATTCAGATATACATAGATTTTCATATGGAGTTGGTCCTTCTTTACAACTGATATAATGATATGCTATGGATTCTGAGGAGGACTTTTCTACAATAAACTAGATAACATGTGAACGCCCTGGCAGTGGTAAAAAGATCTGGCTTTATATTTAATATATTTAAAACACATTTATATTTAATTTGATTAAATTAAAGTTTAAAATTCATGATACATATTTGGACTACAGCTTTGTAACATTGTTAAAGGGGAAACTGCTCTTAAAAAGCACCATATTGTTTGAAAACCAAATGCAATTGCATTTAATCACAGACAATTTGTGCGCTAGGACGCAGTAATACTGGAATAGAAAAGGTCGTCCGAAATGTGTTGGTCTGCTAAAGTACTACGGTTGTCTTTCACAGGCAGTTAGGTCCTTAGTTCCTGAAACTTGGAAAACGTGTATGTCCCAATACTTTTGGGCAATTTGTGCGTACTGGATGTTGTATTGACGTTTATGTGAGGCGGTGCTAAATGGATGCTCGACCCAATGGGGTCTGGCGTTTTTTTCTGAGTGTCCCACTTCACTGAAGCTGCCAATGTGAACGAAAACAGCTCTGGAAAAGGTAAGAAAGTGCTTCATGCAATGAATTGGGTTTTCCAAAACAATGCTACAAGACGACTTTTTAGAATTTGCACCAGTGTTTCGTCAGTCAGAATACTCACCTTATAGTAAAGTGTGGTATGCTTCACTTTTTTGCTGCGTAAGAGCACCTTTTTGGATTTCTTTCTAGCAGGTTGATGTTGTTATTCTCTTTTTTTATCAACCTCTTCGCTTTACGTGTTTTTAAACGTATAAAATTACTTTAAATGACTAAACAAACGGAGAGTGGATTAATGTACATTGAGAATCAGGGACCCTGGCTAATACAGGCTAGTAGGTTAACGGTGGCTGGCTAGCTAGCTTCTCCAAAAACGTAGTGTTATTGGACGTGACACTTGTTTTGACTCGTTTTGTCATTTTTTCTACATTTCGTAATTGCTTTTCAGGCACAATAATAAATTTAGTACTCATATTTCTCTCTGAGTCAGCCACAAGTCACTCGGGACTAATTTTGTAGCATGCTAGGTAGCTTAAAGCTTCTGGCACCGCCCAGAATGTTTTTCTCGATTTTAGCTGGAAGTAGCCTCTTCATTTGATTTATTAAAGGGGTTAGGCCATGATTTTATGTCGTAATAGGCTATTAAACGTTTTTGCAACATTGTCCTTGTGTGTGTTTGTATTTACATTTATTTTTGGGTAAAATGGCCCATTAGCAACAGTGCTAACAAAGTTAGCCAAATTGCGTCACTAGTCCCTCAGAACATAACAGTTGTTATTTAAATCATTTATTTTGGGTGACAGTCATAAAAATAAACTTTAGTTCAGTAAATATTATAAATGCTGTGGTAAGTACTAGCATGTCTGTTTTCTAAATAAATCATGTTTAGTCCTGTTTGTGCAGTAATAATTCCCATTATAAGACTTAAGCTTGGATGGTAAGAGCATTTATTGTTTGCTTCAAGCTTTTTGTTAGTCTGCCACACCTAGCTTATCCAGCTTTAAGCCCTTTTTCCTTTGTTATACAAAATAATACACTACATAGACAACAGTATTGGGACACCTGACCATTACTCCAGCAGGGACTTTCTGTCCATTCATTCTGTATAGCATTTATGAGGCCAGACACTGATTTTGGACAATCTCTGTTCCAGTTCATCCCATAGGTGTTGAATGAGGTTGAGGTCAGGGCTCTGTGGGGTCAATTTTTCCACTTCAAGCTCATCCAGCCATGTCTTTATTGAGCTTGCTTTTGTACTGGAACTCTTAGTTAAATTGAAAAGAGCCTTCCCCAAACTGAGTCCACAGAGTTGGAAGCATTTCATTGTTTTGGTCTGCTTAAGCATTAGGATTGTCCCTTACTGGAAGTAAGTGTCCTCTTGCAAACCCTAAAAAAACAGGTGCGTCTCAATACCTTTGTCCATATAGTCTGCTTTACTTCATGTTTGTTCTCTCCACAGAACATTTGAGCTGTGCTGACGAGATGGACGGCGACAACAACGAAGCCAAAGGTAAAGTAACTGTGATACCTCCCTGAGACCCTCAATTACCTCCATCATTTGTTGTGGAAAAGATCAGACCATTCTGTGGCTGTCTTGGCTGCTGAAAAATTTATAAGAAGGTGGACAGTCATTTCTTCTCTAACCTATGAATGATTATTCTGAGATGCTGTTCTGACAGGGCTAGTGTACAGTTTCAGTGTAAAAGTTTCATGAAGACTTGCTATTGTTCTGCCAAGACCTTAGAGACCTTCCAGCCATTAGATCCATATCCTTCCAATCCGTCTTCCACACAGATGTGGACATCCATTTGAAATCTGTACTTAGTACAGCTGGATATGGGATATCTGGCATATCTTCTGACTTCATAACTGGCTAATATGTTTTTAATGAATGGATAATTTGTGGTAATGGCACTCACAAGAAGAGACCAGTGGAGACCTGTGATTTTTATTTACACAATATGGACAAATTTATTGGGACACATCTATTTTTTTCAGTGTTAATTCTAGACCTTAATGTTTCAGCTTACCAAGACATTTTGTCATGAAAGTATCTGTTAGTGTAAAGGTCAGTCCAATACTTTTGTGCGTTGAGTGTATTAAAGCAACTTTTTCAAACTCAAGGTTACAGCAGTAAACAAAACATTAGAGTCCAAATTACAACACCACATATTACACTAAATAACATATAGAGACCGGAATTAAGAGTTAGGAGATGAAAACGAGCACAGAGAGAAAAGAGATATTTTGAAGGAAGCTAGAGAGGAAGCAGGGAGGGAATGATGAAAACTTGATAAATAATTGAAGAAAGTGTTTGTGTGTTAGGCTGTTTCAGTTTTAATCAGAAATTCTGGTTCTTTTTTGCCTTCTTCAGATTTGCTGATCTGAATAACTATCTCTGTGGTAGTTTCCAGGTAAGTTGAGTAAATCTGCTATGTGATGGTAACTGCTCTTTTCAAATGCAGGTAAGGTGGGCGACCAAGTGATGCAGAACCCGCAAGCGCTGGCGGCTCTTCAGGACAGACTAGACAGCGTCACACACACTCCCTCGGTTATGGACAGGTCAGAACTCACTCTTGTGTTTTGAGAAACTGGTTCCAACTAGACCTGTGTTGGATACAATACAATATACGCTAAAATAAACTTGTTGTTACTTCTGTCGTGAAAATGCCTTTCCAAAAAATGCATTTTCAATACCTTCAAATTAAGTCAGCCAAGAAGCTGAATGCTTTTTTGCATTTATAAATGAAATGAAAATGTAAAAAAATGTCATGTTGAGGTTTAATGCACTGCATTACAGAGGCTATTACCAACAAATTATACTGAAATAAAATAAAAAACTATTAGTAATTGGTGTGAGTGGCTAAAATACACATTTCTGGAAAAAAATATACATCTAAAAATACATTTGGTTATACTCAGGGCATCAAAAATCTATCAAAATTGTTATTGAGTGTATATAACTGAGTACATATACCTTTATAGTGTACATCTCTTCCCAAAACTCCACAATAAGTATGCAAAATAAGTATTGTGACATTTAGTTTTTGGAGCTTTGCATGAATAGATTTTATACAACATGACTGTATATAAGATTTAGAAATTTTTAAATATAGATTTAGAATGTTTATATTGTGTTTTTATGGCTGTGCTTGAGAGACACCATCGACCAGAAACAAATTACCTGTATATGCACACACACATGCTTGGCCAAATAAAACGATTCCGATTCTGATTCTGATGACAAATTTTTCTCCTATTATAATGAAATACAGAGTTTTTGCTCTTCAGGGGGGCCCATAACCATAAGAGGCCAAAACTCACAGTATGTAAATGTATAGTCAGTATTAAATTAAATTAATCAAAAATGAATCACAGCACACAGTGGAAAAATTCTTGCTCAAGTGTACCTCAGTGGTGCCACTAGAAGTCACTGGATTCAAACCTGTGACTCTGTGATCACAGGAGCAACTCCCTAACCACCAGGCCTCCAGCTGCCTTGTGACTCTGTGACTTATCATTAGTCATAATAGCAATGTTATAATTGGACCGCAAGAGAAAAAACTAAATACACAATACACGTTTGCTAACACTGTCCAGGAAATGCTCACAAGTAGGTGTTGCAGTTTGTCTCAATTTATTACAACACTGATATAGTCTTGTTTTGATCATTCTGATTGGTTGATATCTGATAAAAGAGCACATGTTGTACCGGTGCTGTTGCTTTGGTTACAACCTCTAGTAAAAACAAGAAGAAACAACGAACTGTTTAAAGCGATACTTCACCCAAAAATGAGAATCTGATGTTTATTTGCTTACCCCCAGGGCATCCAAGTCGAAGGAGACTTTGTTTTCTCAGCAGAACACAAACACAGATTAT
>JBBKCR010000038.1:12180172-12200280 GCA_037577295.1 Ladigesia roloffi
TGTATCAGGTTCTAAACTGTACTGTGCTGGTACTGAAGTTGTATCAGGTTCTAAACTGTACTGAGCTGGTACTGAAGTTGTATCAGGTTCAAAATTGTATTGCGCTGGTACTGACGTTTTATGTTCCAGTGTATCCAGTGTATCTAGTCCGGTACCGGAGTTTTTGACTCAATCTTCTCCACAGTTTATAGCCGCTCGTCCCAAAATTGTATCTATGGGGTCGAACCAGCGGAGATTTTTTCTGTCAGAGACGCTTTTGTTATCGTGGTCTTTTATTATTTATAGTCTTGTTTTTTATTTTTTATCCGTGTGATGAAATCCGAACCCAGAGAACTTGTAAGCGATGTCGTGGATCACCTTCACCTTCAGTTAAAGATACATTTATTAGTGTGGAAAACTCCCACTGAAATGTATCTTCAACCCAAACAGACAGTCAAGCTTGTACTCCATTGACTTCCCAGTTTGAGAGTAGTTTGAGACTCCATTTCTGTTTTTGCATGGTCAGGAACAAACTGTGGCCTCTCACCTTGCTGTGATGACATTTCGACCAATCAGAAAGCAGTGATACAGACGGCTTAGCTGCGGCCCACTTTCAGCCCTGGCGTCGAGCTGCTTGGGTTCGGGTCACTTTAATTGTAATGGAAAAAACATTTGTTTGTGGTACAGCACAGTTCCTCCTGTCTGTGGAAAAGTGCCATTAGAGAGAAAAAATAACACTGTGAAGTCAGGAAAGACAGGAACAAATAAAGAAAGGATGCAAGAGAAAGAAAGAAAGAAATATCGATATTAATTAAAGGTCGACCGATATTGAATTTTACCGATACCAATAGCTAGTTTGATCCGATAATTGATACTTGCCGATAATCGATTAATTAATCGATAAAAACACAACACTCCATGTAAAATAGTACTGAACTTTGCTACAAAAAACAAACAAAAAAAAGTACTGAATCATGAAAATGTGCCATATGAAATAAATATGAATATATGACTAAATTAAATGAGCAAATGAATATGAGTAAATTAAAGGCATGCTTTCAAACTGAAACACAAGTAACATTCCAAATAAATTTTTAAAACTTACATACAAAATGAATAATAAAATGCACTCGAAAACAGCAAGAGATTCAAGTGCAACATGGTCCAGTTCTAGTTCTATTTTAATACTCAATAGAGGCAGCTCTTGCCATAGATATGTTGGCTCTCGAGCTGTATAGGGACGAAGGACCACTTCAGCTCTGACGCAACCTCGTTTTATGCAGATAACTGAATCAACTATCAGTGCCGATTAATCGGCAAACCGATATATCGGCTAATATTAACCGTATATCCAGCTCATTTATCGGCCTGTGTTCTGTTATAATGAAAAAGAAGCAGGAGGCTGCTTTGCTTTAATTTGTCTCCCACTGAGGACACTTTACTTTTTGATGCATTAGCTTGTTAAAATGCAGTCATGCCACTTTTTCTCGAAGAACAGAACCCCTTTAGAAGTCTTTTGGAAATGACGGTCGCTTGGCGTGAAATCAAGAGCAAGGAACGATTTAAAATACTTGTTTAAGGAATGGAAAAATATTTCTCCCTTTGAATACAGCTTAAAAGAGCATTGGAAATGTAGTGCATGTACGTACAAATCGACGCTGCCTCCGCTCATGCCAGCGGAATGTGCGAGCGAGCTCCAAATGAGCAAATCTCTGTTCATTTCCCTGCTCAGTTCATCAGTTATGCGATTTGTGTATGCGCATTAAGATGCATCGGTATCCAAGTGCGATCAGGGATTTGTAGCCGCGATAAATGAGCTGTGGGAAGCTGCAGGCATGCTTAGAAACCTTATGAAATTAAAAGAAGTGTGTGTGTGTGTGTGTGTCCACTGAGGCTTGCAGCATTCATACAGATTAAGGAGAAACATCTAGCGTGTGTACAGTACATCTGTTAGGAATCTTGTGTCTTTTTTGTTGTTGTTTTTTCCCCGGTTGTGTTTTATTGTTAATCAGAGCAGGGAAATTTCATTTGCACTTTATTTTAAGACGCTTGCGAGTTTTTTTTCCTTGTGACGACCTGATTTCGCAGATAATAAAGCTACGCGGTTTACTGCATAAGCCTTGTGAGGATGAATTCAGATGAATGTCACTTAAAGTAATTACGCCATCTTAATGTCCTTAGAGGCCTAGAGCAGTTATCAATGGTTTGCCATGCTGCTCAGATGTACTTACATCATAAGGCCGTCGATTTGTTGACACGTTTAATGTTTCTTCTGAAATCAGTCATCCTGTGCAGCAGTAGCAGCCTCTGTTCCTCTGGGAAGGCTTTACTTGATGTTCCAGCACTTCTGTGGATTTGATTGCATTCAGCCACACTAGTACAGTTGAGCATTAGTTTGGTCTGATGCTGAAATCAGAGGATTAGTTCTGGATAACAAACCCCCTCCAGACCCTCCCAGAGCGGCATCACTCCAGGGAATGCAGTCGCTCCACATCACAATGCTGGGGTCTTTATACCCCTCATGGTGTCAGGGGCTATTCTAAAGGTTTCTGCCTTAGTCCCATCAGCATCAGTTTTAATGGCCAAGTATGCTTACATATACAAGGAATTTGACTTCAGCGGGTTTTATCTCTCTATACATGCAACAATAAACATACACCGTTAAACATTCAGTGGGTAAAGGTACTATATGCATATACTGTACAATAAAGACAACAATACACATGTGGGCACACATCGCACATAATCTACAAATAATGCAACATGAGTGCAAAGAATATCTGTGATATGTGGATGAATGGCCAAGATGGTGATGACCCAATTTAATTTCCCCCTTGGCGTGTTTTTTTTCATTTAGTTTTCATAAACCCTGTATTTTATTACTGTAATTTATCCGAATGTATTACTTTATTTACCTTCTAATACTAAAGAAGATGTGTGTGCATGAAATACAGGGGTAACATTTGGATTTACATTCTTGTACTGCAAGAGTTCAGTGTGAACTGTATATTATGGACAGGGGTTTAACTTTACATTTTGTATTAAGTAATGTATTAAGATGAATTTCAAATAATTTTTTACCACATCACAACAATTCGATTTTGCACAATATGTGTATAAAAAGTACAAAAGGTGTATTATTTAAATGTACACACACACACACACATAGGGCACCTGGTTACCTAGTGTTTGCCCCTGCGATCAGAAGGTTGTGAGTTCAAATCCTGCTAGTGGCACCACTGAGATTCCTTTGAGCAAAACACCATCCACACACACTCCGGGGTCCAGTGCCGCTGGCTACCAACTTTATTCTCCTTGTCTTCTCACTACAACATATGTGATAATAATGAAAAAAATGACCTTTAACCATGCCCAGCTTGGTGAGCTGATTGCTCTCCCTCTCTTTCCTCCCTCTGTTTTTCTCTCTCCTGCTGTCTGTCATCAGATCCAGCAGCGGTGTACGAAATCAAGGTCCTGGCCTTCAATCAGCATGGAGATGGCAATGCCACCCTGCGCTTTGTTTCTCTGAAGGAGCCTGTGGAGAAGTCAGGTAGGATGTCTTGCACACACACACACACACACACACACACACACACACACACACACACCAGCACACACTCACTGTCACTGTCCAAAAAAGAAACTTTCCAGGTAAAGGAAAAACATTAACTTTCAGTGTAAGTAAGTCAAACAAAACCGAAATGCTAATACATAAAATTAATGAACATAAAATTATCTAGTTGTTGCATTGTGCAGTACAGACACTATGAAACACAATGTACTTAAAATATGCTTAACTCTACCTTAATTTAGCCCTGAAAAAATGCCAAACACCTACATTTGAATTAAGTGCCCATTAATTTGTAAACCTTTCCCTTAATTTTACCTTAAAAGTGATTTAAGGTGTGAGTGTGAAACCCCTTAATTCTAAATATATGGCATTTTCTTCATGAGGCTCAGTTATTTAAGGGGCAAATTTTAAAAATAAGGGAAAAATTAACTAGTTTTACCCCTTAATCAGACTTAATCTGTGCACTTTTCCACTTAATTTTCCTTACTTTCCTGGAAATTATTGTAAAAATTAAGATTATATTAAGGGGTAAAATTAAGGTGTTTGGTTTCGTAGTGAGTATTATACTACTAAATTCTGAAATATAGGGTTTTTTTTTTTCTTCAAAATGCTTCATCAAATGTAAGAAAATCCAAACGTTTCCACTGTGTGGACAGTGATTGGCACTTTTTTGCCTAAATGTTTTCCTCAATTTTTCAAACTACTCAATTTTAACTGTAAAAGCCGCTAGCTAACACGGCTAACTGTCCTGCTAGTTTGTGCTGCTGTGAGTGAATGGCTAGATTCTTCCTTATTCATCTAGCAAATATAAAGCTGACATTACCACGTAGTCTGCTGATATTGAACAACTGGATTATTTTTCTGAAAACACCACAGGCACATATTATCAATGGAAAAAAAATTCATTTGAAGAATTGTCAGTGTTTTTGTTTTATAGACTAGCCGCACTAGGTCTGTGTTCTAACATTGCTATTGTCTGTGCACAGTACTGAATACTCCTTGTGACTGTTTGAAAGAGGAGCAAAGTAAAACCTCTACGACTGGCATAATCATCGGCATCCACATTGGCGTCACTTGCATCGTCTTCTGTGTTCTTTTTCTCATGTTCAGCTACCGTGGCAGGTAAGATAACACAGCTATGCACTCATATAAGCTGTTGTGTTTCTGTTTCTTTAGGGGTTTTTTTTGCTGAAGTACCCAGAAAACAAAGACAAATCTCTACACTGTATTATTATAATAATTGAACACTTCTGACGTACACTGTATGGACAAAAGTATTGGGACGCTTTTTCATCAACCAGGAATTTAATGACATTATGTTCAAATCCCTAGATTTTAATATAAAGTTGGTTCCCCTCTGCAGCTATAAAGGTTTTCCACAAGATTGTGGAGTTTCTGTGGGAATTTGTGTCCATTCATTCTGTAGCACTTATTTTCTTGTTTTCGTTCCACATTGTCTTGGCAGAGGATTAAATAAAGCTTCAGTCAAAGAAGAGGTTTATTTTTTAGACCTTCCCACACTGCCCTGGGACCAGAATAAAGAATGTTTTCCTCAAGATAGCTGCTGACAAGTTATTTTCACTGTTTTATTGAGTGACAGACTGAAAGTGAAATAAATTGACTGGTTAGATATGTGTGTAACCACAGCTTAATCATATACACACTATACATTATGTAAAATGTAATGCCTCTCATCTCTCTCGTTCTCTCTTCCACACTCTCTCTCACTCCCTCTCGCTGTCTTGCTTCATCTCGCCCTCTCTTTCTCTCCCCCTCTCTCTATCTCTGTCCCCCCTTGTCTATCTCTTTATTTCTCTCTGTCGCTCTCTTTCTCTCCCCCTCTGTTTATCTCTCTGTCTCCCCATCGCTCTGTCTCTCTCTCTTTTTCTCTCTTTCTTTCTCTCCCTCCTCTGTCTATCTGTCTGCCCTCGTCTATCTCTTTATTTCTCTCTCTGTCTCTCTCTTTCTCTCCCCCACTGTTTATCTCTCTGTCTCCCCCATCTCTCTGTCTCTCTCTCTCTCTCTCTCTTTTTCTCTCTCTCTCTTTCTCTCCCCCATCTATCCATCTCTCTGTCTCCCCTCGTCTATCTCTTTATGTCTCTCCATCTCTCTTTCTTTCCCCGTCTCTCTCTCTTTCTCTCTCTCTCTCTCTCTCTCTCTCTCTCTCTCTCTGTCTCTCTCTCTCTCTCTGTGTCCCTCTCTCTCTCTCTGCAGGTTAATGTTGTGTAAGACAGTGCAGGCCACTCCTCAGGTGGGACGGAACCCGGCTACAGCCGCGGCGGTGCTTGAGTCCTCCTCCTCTCCACCGGGAGCGCTGGCCCTCAACGGCCTGCACAGCACCGGCTTGGAGCCCAACGGGGCCCATCAGGGAGCCAAGAGCCTGACGGGCTCCAGCCAGAGGGAGAGGCTCGTCTCAGGATCAGATGATGCTGCACACATGGTGAGCTAATTTACATTGCGAGATACTTTACTCAGATCCTTTCTGACTTTTTCAGACAACCCCGCGTTCCCCTTTAGGGAGAAAGGACCTCTGCCTCATCAGGATTTATCCATTTTCATACATTTATGCATTTTGCAATAATGTCATGTTACTATGGTTCAAAACACATCCCTGGAGATTTGTAGCATCTCTATTGGTCCATTAGTTCTAGAAGTTTTAACAGTGTACAAAGGAGCTGACATTTTAAATAATGCAAAAAATAGAAATAAATTATGTGCAAAAACACCAACGAGACAGACATACTGTCTTCTAAACAGATCATCTTGACGATCTTTTTATCTTTACACCTTTAATCATCTTAACAAATGCAGAGATTTTTTGGACAAAAGTATTGGATGAAAAATGACTTAATTCAGGTTGCCCTTGACATTGAAGGACAATCTTAATGCATCAGCAGACCAATACATTCTGGACCACACAATGTGGACCCAGTTTGGGGAAGAACCTTATCTGTTCCAGCAGGACAGCTCCATAAAAACGTGCTGGAGGAGTTCAGTGTGGAAGAACTTGACTGGTCCACACAGAGTCCTGACCTCAACCCCATCCAGCACCTTTGGGATGAACTGGATTGGAGATTGTGATCCAGACCTTCTCGTCCAAAATCAGTGTCTGACCTCATAAATGCTACAGAATGAATGGACACAAATTCCCACATAAACTACAAAATATTGTGAAACATTTTCCAAGAAGATTAAAGTCTATGGATTTAATGCTCGTGTCATTTAAATCCCTGCTTGTGTCATCGTCAGGTGTCCCAATACTTTTGTCCAAATAGTGTATGTTCTTCTAATAAGTCCCTTGCTGGTAATTTTCCTGTGATTTGGTTTGAAATTAAATTTAAATCCTCAGTCCTGATCTACACTACACCTGTATTGCCTGTTTATTATACTACAGTGTGTACAGATCAGTGCTCAGCTGCTCTTTCTGTAGTTGTTGCACATATTCAGTATTGGCAGAGGATTTAATAAACCACCCAGCAGGTTCTGTCAAAGAAGAGACTTTATTTTGAGACCCTCACACACTGCTGAGGAAACAGAATGAAGACTGTTTCTTTGAGATAGATGTTTAAAGTGGAAAAAAAGGGAAGTACTTGAACAAATAACTGAGATTTTTTCATCCATTTGAGCATTATATTTGTCTTAAACATTTAAAATGTGTCTTAAAAACTGGTACTACTGAGAAGTTCTGAATCAGAAAATATAGACTGTAGCACCACCCCACCATAAAAACGGAAAGGATGCACATAGCCAGCTACTATTTGTCTGAGTTTCTACATGTTTAAATAATTAGAATATATGTACAGATGTTATGTTTATATTTTTTAATCATACATTTTATCACAGCTGTGGACTACTCTATATTACTATTGAGTTCAAGTGTTTATGCTTAAATCCAAATTTTTAGGATAAAAAAATTGTTTTATGATGGTAGCCATGTAGCTCTGGTCCTAGTTTACCAACTTTATCAATCTCAGAAATGATTTACACTTATGGTGCTTTTCCACTGGCACAAAGATCTGTGCTGTATGTTTTTTTAGTGCAAATAAAGAGACCAGAAGCCGTGCCGCTCGATGGCACGGCTGAAAATGGGACGTAGCCACCCTGACTCATCACAACATGGCAAGAGGCCACTGTTTATTTGCTGTCCGCACAAAAAGACAACAATGGAAACACACCTGGGAAGTGATAAAGTTCCAGCTCTACTGTCTGCCTGGGCTGAAGATAAATTTCAGTGTTAGTTTTCTACACTAACAAATGTATCTTTAACTCTGTGAGAAATGTGAAGGTGATCCAGGACATCACTAACAAGTTCTCTGGGTACGGTTCTTATCACGCAGATAAAAAACGAGGAGAAATAAAACTCAGACAAGACTAGAAATAATAAAAGACCACAATAACAAAAGCAGCTCTGACAGAAAAACTCTCTGGCGGTTCGACTCCATGGACAGCTATAAAATGTGGTGAGAATTTAGCCAAAAACTCCATTACCAGACTGAGAGACACTGGAACATCAAAACTAGTACCATCACTGTATAGTTTAGGTACAGCACAGATCCTGTTTGTGCCTGTAGTTCATTCTATGAGTGTGTGAATGCATAATATCTACTAACGTAAATGTATTCATGCATGTTTACAGATGCAAAGCTTGCTGGTCTCCTGTTCTCTCAACGAGACCCAGATGTCGACTCTTCCCATGGACGACTTCAGCCTGGTGGAGGAGTGCGAGCCGCAGTACCGCGGGCGGCCCACAGGGGCGCAGCCGGGCGAAGGCTGATGATGTAACGAAGGCTGTGGTCCTTCCACTCTTCTCAGACTACTCTCCCCCTCAGGTCAACTGAAGTATTTCCTATTTTTTGTCCTGTTTTTATTGTGCAGAGTTTATATATGTTACGTTCCCCGCACGCGGGAATAGCTGGACACCATAACTGGGAGGGCCCACGTGGCTTAATAGTGGGCGTGGTCATCTGCGAGTTCCTCATTGGAAGGTGAACAGAGCATCCATCAGAAAAGCAGCAGCGAAAAGACCCAACACTTTCAGGATCTCCTCTGGTTATATTACAGGAAAAAAAATCTCGTTTTCTTAATCCAAATGTATTTTTCTTACACGCCTTCAAAAGAGAAATGTCCTGCTGCCTACTCTCAGCCTACCAATGACTCCACAAACCGCATCCAGCGAAGACTACGGCCTTCTTCCAGGGATTTGAAACTTATTACTCTGTCTCAGGATGTTTTTTTCATGATATCGATATATATTTTTCTTTAATCAGTCATCAGCCTTTTGGGCGCTAGGTTCGGCGACGTGAAACCTGGGATTTGCAACAGAAACCTACCTCAGCCGGAATGAATGTGTAACGGGAAGCCTTTTTTATTTCCTTTTTTTTTTTTTAAATCTTCAGATCGGTGTCTTCTTGTCAGTTCTGTTTCGTTACGTGTCAAGCGTTCGGTCAGAAAGTTAAAAAAAAAAGAGAAACAGGTTGCTGCGCTACCTCAGATGTCAAGAACCACCACTTTCATACTCGTTGGGGTGAAACGAGAGAGAAGAAATCCAACATATAGCACTTCCAAACGTTGAAGTCAATGTTCTACCTCAAGATAACAATGCTGTTGTTGTTGCCGTTGTTGTCCTTTTTTTTTTTCATAATGAAGCGTATCCTCTTGTTGTTGTTGTTTTGTTTATTTTGCGATCCTTTCTTCCCGATGTTGATGAATTGCTGTGTTTGAATATGTCAGTACCTCATGCAAGCTGGTCAGAAGACATCGTGTGAATTCTGCTTGTGAAGGCGTTATATATATATTTTTTTTTCTCTCCCCTCATAGTGTCCAAAGTATTTGTAGATTATATTTTTTATGCGTTTTTAAGGGTTTTTTTCAGTCGCTTTAGTTTAATGAAGACTGTTAGAGTTGTGTTGCACTGCTACTAATGATTTCAGGACATTGTTTTTCTGCCATTCACCACCCCTGTGCTGTCGACGTGGAGGAGAAGGGAGGACGAGACACATCGGCGTGGAGTTAGACTGTCTGTGCGATCATCTTTGTGGTGGACGTCTGTAATTGTATCGCGAGACAGATACGACAGTAGGAAATTACTTCAGTGCACGTTGTAAATACGATCTACTTAAGAGAACTAAGCACAGATTCATCCCGGTGCCCGCCCAGGTGTCTATATTAGTGTGTGCTAAATGTAGGACCCGGTGAAAGATAGTTGGCCTCTGAAATGCCAGAACATCACTGTAATATGATTTTGATGTAATGAAACATCCAATCAATCCGGCCTGTTGGGACACTTCAGACAGGAAGCACAGGGCCTATCCATCAATTACCAAGCTGGCTCCGCCTCCAGCGACATTAAAACGATATGTCCAAGGCTGCAGGGACCACTGCCAGGCATACAGACTCGTTCACGCACATATAACACACACTCTGCACTCAGTCAGTCACTGGTGTGACCAGAGGAGAACTGTGGGCGTGGCCATTGCATTACTAACATATTGGATTCAAATGTGTGCATCATTTCCACATGCATGTCGATTTAATTGGAAGATAAGATGAACTTTATTTATCCCGAGGGAAATTCATTGGTCATTAACATGCTCAGTGCAATAGAAGGAATAAAAATGTGAAAATAACGAGTTTAGCGAGGAAAAAAAAGAGAAAAAAAAACAGTAGCAGTAGTGCGAAGGGAATAAAAAAATAACTAACAAAAAACTAACAAGTATGGATAACAGACGTAATAGATTATAAGTGGTTCTGAAAAGTGGCGTAGTGTTTGTGCCCTGAAAATATGATGAATGCAATAAAACGAGAGAGCCGCAGGTAAGGAGACGACGCTCAATAACAACAGATAAATAAACGATGAGTTATGTTGCGCAATCCAAACATTTTACCGATGCAGAGATCATGCACACATTTGAGCCATGTGGGATTCACTCTTGTTTCCGGCCTTAAGACCTGAATTATTTACATCAAGTGACCGTTACAGTTTCACCTGGTTCACTTTTGTGCCTGGACACACTGGCGTAGAATGTATATCCCTAAATCACTGTAGATGGGTCAGGTGTGGTAGATAAAGTCAGCAGAATGATGAAATATATCACTACCATAATGAATTATGCCACAGTATGCCATAGAATGGTTTCTGAGCTTATTGTAACACCAGCACTTAAAAAACACAGACCAACTGCAAGTTTCATTACCACAACAGAGCATAAATAATCCAGCAAAACTATATTTAGTGTAGCGCAGCATGTTAAAATACTAATTAAATATAATTTGTACTCATAGTTTGAATAGAATTGTTTAAAATGGAACACTACTGGCTTATATTTGTCTGATACAGTATCTCAGACATCAGAAAGAGAACTATTTGTAGCATTTCTTGAAGTATTGTGATATTATATTTATTCCATACTGGTCATTTAAGCACAAAAAATATAACACAAGGCCCCAGCATGTTATTGATAGACACATAACTAATCTGGTAGCATTTTGAAGTGTATAAACATGTCCAATGTGTACAAATACCCAAAGTTTAAAACATGATATGTGTCACAGAATGTAGTGGAACAGAGAAAATGTGTCAGTAAACATTAGAACCACATGAAAAAAAAAATTATATAAATTAATAAATTAAATTCATGTTTTTCTTTTTCATATTAAAATGGACTTGACTATTACAAAGGACTCCATCTACATTTTTGCAAAAATATATTCGGTATAATTTCCATAGCTTTTATGCTGGTATACAATTTTTAAATAGGTTTAATCAATTTTACCCCTCAAAAATTGAAAAAAAAGCAATGCACGACACATTAATAATAATACATTACAAAATTGAGGTAATTTACCACAGCTAAACTAGTACAAATAATAAGTTATACACAATATATAGTAAATAAAGGTGGTTTACCACTGCTGAAAACTAGTATTTGTACTTAGGCACCCATATAAACCAATTAGTCTGTTAAGTCAACATTACAATACCAGCATATTTTTGTAGTTTTCCTGGGATCGCACCATTCCACTTAATGAACCAGATGACCACTATTCTACATTCACACTTGTATAGAGGATATAGAGTTAATATATGCTGTTTTTGTTGTTTACAGGGTTTTATTATATGATTTATGCAGTTCTTGGGTCTAGTAAAAGTACTAATGTGCTAGAAATACATGTATCATATAATCATATAACAACAACATCCAGATGACCACTACTGTAGAGATTATACAATTAATCTATACTTGTTGTTGTTGTTTATATGATATATGGAGTTGGTCAATGTGGTAGAAGTTCTAAGGGTACCAATGGCATATTGTGGTGTTATTTATGACAGTAGCCAAAATATATTTGTTACTTTATGTCCCGGGGTGTCAAACTCATTTTCACCATAGGCACAAGGTCTCGCAGGCCAGACTGGTGAAGTAAAACAATTTTTTTCTTGTTTAATTTGTTTTTATCAGACTTTGGCATATATTCGATGCTATAACATGAATTTAAAAAAAATTAGAACTGTCAAAAATGTGTTTTTGATGTCAAAATGCAGTCGTTTTTTTCCTCAAATGTCAAAAATTATACTAGAATGTTATGTTGTTATAATAACAACTAATAGGAGACTAATACATTAATATTTTCTACTCTGAAAATAGTTCACAGTATGTTTGACACCACTGGTCTGTACTATGACGTCTATAATGTGTGCTAGTTTGGGTAAAGTACACAGATACTTTATGAACTAGCCATTCTAATCCTTTACAAATGAGAACCTCACCTGGTGGAACGAACCTGCGAAAGCCACCTGCATACCAACCAACCAGTTTGTACCAGAGCGTTCAATATATCGTCAACAGGAAACCCTACTTTGCCACTCAGACACCCATACAGCCTCAGACAGATGGGAGTCCTTGCTAAGTGCTGAGTTAGCATCTTTGCTAGGGCCTTGAGGGTGTGTTTTCTCTCAATCAGGACCACTTTTATCCCCCAGGATCCCACAGTGCCCTGGTGCTTATCATATCCTTTTCTCTCTTTTTTTTAATAACCTACCTCAACACCACTGTCATGCTCTCAGGTCATTCTCCTGTTGGGGAAGATTTTATGTTTTTTTACAATGCGTGCGCACACAACAATTTTTTTTTTATCAGAGGAGCATCTCTTTTATGTCCTTTCAGTCAAACTGTAACAACAGACATACACTCTTTTCATATTTTTGTAATTTTGTGTAGATGTGAATGTATGACGGATGTCGTTTTGTATCAGACTTTCTTTTTTATATATATATAGTTTAATGCACTGTATCTTCATTCTGTCTCAGAAGTCTGGGAGTGTCTGTGTGAAGACGGAAGGGAATATCAAACACTCCCGCCAAACACTGCAACTCTCACCATTGCTAGCTTACAACATTGGCAGTATGTGTGTAAAAACCTACATGCATTCAGAACACTGTGCAGCTCCAGCTGGCATACATTTATAGGGACAAAAGTATTGGGACACCTGTTTTTAATATTTCAGAAGACAAAGATATTTTGGATAACACCATACCTCCAAATTTGTGGACCCAGTTTGGGGAAGAACCTTTTCTATTCCAGCAGGACTGTGTCCCAGTGCACAAAGCAGCTCCATAAAGTCATGGCTGGAGGAGTCCTGAACTCAACCCCATCCAATTTCGCTGCAAAGCGATCAATAAAGGCACCATCTTATCTATCTTATCTTATCTTATCTTATCCAGCACCTTTAGGATTTTGAACGAAGTTGAATGTTGGTGAAATGGTTGGGCGTCCCAATACTTTTGCACATGTAATTTACAATGATAATATTGAATGTGCTCCATTGGCATCACACAAATGAATCCCAAAACTGTGCAAAACGAATTTTGACAAGAAGAGGCCGACTGTACAGAAAGAAATTGGAGTCTGTGTTTGAATTTGTTGCAGTGAATATCAGAAGCGTTGTGTTGTCTTCAGGCAACTGTGGTGGAGTGTTCAGTATTCTCTTTCTTTGTATATTAGATAGCTGAACTGATCTGTCCATATGTAATAGAGCTAAATGAAATGGTACAGAACAAATTGGGGATTCGTGATTTACTGTGCTGTAAAGCCTTGTCCTTATTAATCGAAGATCTGTGTGAAATTGTCTATTGTACAACTCTAGTGCACAATGACACTTCGGGGACTTTCTATATCTGATACACAAGATTCAGTGGGGGGGGGGGGTTGTTTTGTTTTGGGGTTTTGCTTTTATTTTGTATTTAAAAAATTTTTTTGTATTTTTTAATGGTAAAATGCAGTACAGACCATTACCGACGCCTGCGGTACTGTGACTCCTGCTGCATTTACGAACTCGGACACCTCCTCTGCAGTAAGCTTGCGGTTCCTGATGGCATTTCCTTATCTGTGCTGTTTTGTTTGTTTGTTTGTTTGTTTGTTTGTTTCCGTTGGTTTCAAGATGTATTCGTTTCTCCAGTGTCTCTTTAAGAAAACCCGTATATTTCCTTACGCGTGATAGACTTCAGTGAAGATAGTTCGTAAGCTAGCAGAAAGGGAGCCATGGCGTAATGTGGTATTTATTAAAATTGCGTACGTTGTGTATTTATTGATGGCTGCCAGTTTGATGCTGTGTGTTAACGTCTCTAGTGCTTCTTTAAAATAAAAAAACGAACAAAAAATGCAGACAAAAACAACGTTCTAGATGGTTGCTCGTGTTGTGCTGGACCGGGTGTTTCCAGAGAAAGCTGCAGGACGGGGGTTGCCGAGGGATTCAGGATAAATGACCTCCGTTGACCCTCAAAAGCTCTGACAGCTTTCATTGCCAAATAGTGCGCCTTATTTCCGATCATTACGTGGAGATTTCCTGCTTTTCCCACCACCTGTGCATGCCACAGTAAGGGCTGCTGGATTGGTTATTCCGTTCCGAACTGTGCTTAAAGAAAGGCTGCGTCCGGCAGTCGCCTCAGGAGATTACATCGTTCTTCACCTCCCTCTTTCCTGACCAGTGGGCCTTGATTCGCATTCACTGATTGGTGTAGACCAGCCGCCCCCAGCCTTTTTTGCACCATGGACCAGTTTCATGTAAAACAATAATTTCACGGACCAGTACAGATACAACTAAACTCATTTTTGCTAGCTTGCTAGCTTATGGGCAAAATTTTTGACGTAGCGTCTCACATGACCTAGACGGCAGCTCCTTTCAAAATGAAAGCTCTTTCAGACACTTAAATATATATTTCAGTGAAGTATTTTAATTCTCTCTTTCTCCGCGGCCGGTCCGTGGCCTGGTGCTTGGGGGCCTCTGGTGTACATCATTTTTCGTTCGCTTTGTTTTCGGTTGTTTAGTTCTTGGCTTGTGCTTGCATGTGATCGACTGCTCTCTCAGGGAAATGTCAGTTCCTCTGTTATTCACCAGTGGAGAGGATGGACTGGTGTGGCATCGTCCTTTTGGATGTAAAACGAGTCCACCCCCCTCCAGCCTCTCCCTTTCTCGGTTTCGGAGGAGGCGGGCAGAGCTGCCGCTGGTCCTCGATGCGGGCGCTCGGCTAATCAGTGTTTCACACGTTCTGAGCTGCTGATGGAGATCCCCACTTGCTGAGAAATCAGATCGAGGGCCATCTGAAGTAGAGCCACGGCCGCAGCACCGGGCCCCCGCTCCTTATCCTGTCTTTTGTTTTGATTCAGCATGCTTCTTTGTCTATGGCTATATAATCCATAAGAGAACAAAAAGGGTATTACCTTCTATCCTGATGGCCCTTCATCATCCCAGACACCCCCCTCTCTCTCCTTCCACCCCTCCCACATCTCCGTAAAGAAAGGCCCATTTGTCAGAGGAAGACCCCTGCCCCGGAATTCCCAACAGAGACTCAGGGATGACCCGTTACCATGTAGCAGCCTCCACCAGCGCCTGTACTATGGCAACACAGGCCCATTCTGAGACAAAATCAAACTCCGAATCTGTAAAACAAACATTGTTTTTGTGGGGGAACCACATGTTGCCATCCCTAAGCCCCATTCAGGGTGGGGATTTAACGCAGGGTTGTGCCGGAGGGGTGTCCCATACAAGCATGGTGCTAAACTGTTTATTGCCCCGTCCCACACAGGTTTCTCCCCATGGGAATAGCCTTTTAGCATTTATCTCAGTCCAGCGCTCACCCACCAGGACCAACAAACAGTGTTTGTAGATGCTAATGTCCAGCCTCCCCGGCGAACAGGCCCTGCGACACCCAGGCGAACCGTTAACCACTAGTGAGATTAATTCAACCAGCTATTATTAGGAGTGGGCTGTGCTCCAATGTGTGTGTTCCAGTTCTGAATACAGTAGAATGTAGAATTCCAACGGTTATGGCACTTTTCCAATGGCACGAAGAACTGTGCCTTACTGCAAAAAGTTTTCCATTACCAATAAAAACAAAAGGGATTTAGAATGAGGTGAATAATATCTCAAAAAACCCTTTAAATAATGAAAGATATAAAAGCAGCTTGATAGAAATACATTAAGCCGGTTTGACTCCATGGACGTGGTTTTGGGAGATACACTGTGACACCATAATCTGCTGCACGTTCTGTACTATCACTGTACAGTTTATAAACAGCACGGTTCCTGTAGACCTTTGGAAAAGTCCCAGTAGTATTCTAGACTTTGATTTGTGTATTTAGAGAACAGCAGAGTTCTAGTTGGAAGCAGATTTCATTTCCTGTGGTTTACATCTATAAGCTGAACCATTTTCGGATGTTCTATTCCAAATCCCCCAGTTGTAACTTAATTATTTAGTGAGTGTAAAGTCATGAAGCAACAGAATTACATTAAGCCTAGCCTTTTTCTAAACTAAAACCACGATTAAAATATGGACAAACATTTTTAAATTGTTCCTTTCGGATCCTTTTCAACTGGAATAACAGGAAAAACATGATTTATGAATCCTTATCCTTGATGACATGCCCCATCATTTATTTATTTCTGACCATTGGAGTGTGGAATTTGGTGAAACATTGTCTCACCATATCGGCTAGGAAGCAACCATCTTGCACAAATGTTCAGAATGGTTCTGCTGCTAATGCTGGTAATCTGGTATGTCGGTGATGTTATGCTCTCAGTACAATGCTCTAACAAGTATACCAGTATAAAAATAAGTACATTTATACTGGTGGACTCTTGGTAGTGTACATATGAGAATGTACTAAGTAGTTCTCTTTAATAAGGAACACAAGTACACTTATTGGAACACAGCCCTCTCTCAGTTTTGCAGCTACTAAATATATTTAAACTAGATTTTGAAGCGTTTATCGTCTGTTTGTTGGTCAATAACTCCTGAAACAGGAGTCACTGCCGCAAATCTTGCACCTGAGACCAAGTAATGCGCAGCACACAAGTACGTAAGCACCGTAGATCGAGATCATAAGACTTTTTAGCCCAACTACAAAGCACTGTGCATTTCTAAATCTGGAGTGGGCTTTTGTCGATGTGTCTTTTGTCCTCTTCAGGTTCTCGGACCCTCTAGGCGTTCAATATGCAGTTTAATAATTGTACAGTATTCAGATGAGTCCATCAGGCTGTGCTAGCTTGTAGTGAAGTATTTCTAATTAACTGAGTGAAGCATGTGCCAATGACGAATCATACTCGTCCTCACTGTAGTTCTATAGTGCTGTAGTATCCGCCCCCGTATCAGCCCTCATCCAAGCCGCTCAGCTCCTTATTTCGTAAATTATCTGAGAATATTAAACTCCACTGATCCAGCTGTTGATCATTTAATCTGCATCACATTTAAAGATCAAGGAATATATTCCATCTCCCCAACGCCAGAAGCAGAGAACCAGCACTTATGATGCTGATTCTCCCACTAACAGAGTGATTTGATGTTGAAACAGGTGGTCGTTCATTAAGCAGAATAAAGAAAAATAATGAATTTGTCTCTTAATGAAGAGGCAGAATCCCGCATTTTACATTTAGCCCTCAATGAAGCGGTGCTTGATGGAAATACACCATCGCCCACGTACTTAAATCAGAGAACGAGCCAGTAGACGCATCTTAGCCCACTCTTCTGCCATAAGGATTAGTTTTTTTTTTAGAGTAGGTGCTGCAATCTAAGTGATTGACACTTTTAGGAGTAAAGGTTCCTAAATTGTTCTTGGCTTGGGCCTTTAGTTGGTATAGAATCTATATTAGTTCTGAAATAAAATCTTTATGTAAAATTTTATGTTAAAATTAATGATCTTTAAAGATGGCTATTTAAAGATCCATCCACTGCAAGGTACACTAGATGGACAAAAGTACAGGGACAGCTAGGCCCCTTACTTCCAGTGAAAGACAATCTTAATGCTAAAGTCGAACAAGACATTTTGAACAACGCCAATGGGAAAAACCTTTTCTATTCCAGCAGGACTGTGTCCTGGTGCACAAAGCAGCTCCATAAAGACGTGCTGGAGGAGTTCAGTGTGGAAGAACTTGACTATTCCACACAGAGTCCTGACCTCAACCCCATCCATCACCTTTGGGATGAACTGGAACGGTTGTGAGTCAGGCCTTCTCGTCCAACATCAGTGTCTGACCTCATAAATGCTCTAAAGAATTAATGAAATTAATCTTGTGGAAAATCTTCCAAGAAGAATGAAAGCTGTTAGAACTGTAAGGGGGGGACCAACTTTATTAAAGCCTATAGATTTGTCATTAAAGTCCCTTTTTGGTGTAGTGGCCAGGCGTCCCAATATTTTTGTCCTTGCAGTGTATTCCAGTGTAGAGAATAGATCTATGATGTTTTGGACTAATTCAGCCTCTTTCATTCTTCAAATCCTCTTCAAATTCCTTAACTTCAGCTTGTATATCTAGACTTTGGCCATGGAAAATCCACTTAAAGCTAAAATAAGAAGTGTGCAAAAATAACAGCTATTCTCAAGTATACGAGTCAATAACGTTTTTTGTGAAAAATATCGTGGTGTCTTCTCCTCAGGACTCAATTCGGCCAATACAGTACATCAGTGTGTTTGCTCTGTCATGCGTGAACACACTGCATTTAACACATTCACCCGAATGAATCAGTGGATCAGTGGGGACGCTACTTCGACCCAGGGTACCTCATGTGGTGCCACTGGCAGTCATGGGATTCGAACCCATGACCTTCTGATTGCAATGGCATCTCCCTAACCACCAGGCCACCCAAAAAAACACACTAGCCCAACTCTTACTGTGCTTCAGTCTAAGTGCAAACATCGACCCTCTATGACAACAGTGCTAACACTCATGCTAGCATTCCTGCTAACAGTCTCCATGGCACCATCACAATGTGAAAGGCTTGGTTAGAATGGAGCTCTAACCAGAATCCAATGCCAAATACGCCACCTGCACCAGCCTGTGTAGCTTCAGTCCACAGTATCTGCAAGCAGTGTGTGTTCTAATGTAGGTACTCATCAGTGGGGAGTGCATGGGTTACAAATACAGATAGCAATCTGTCTGTCCGTGTATGTGTGTGTGTGTGTGTGTGTCTGTCTTCTCGCTCCTCCCCAGGGTGGCCCACAGTCTATATCAGGTTTTTGTTTATTATTTTTCCTATCAAACGAAGTTGATTTGTCTGTGTTGGTTAGGGAACGTCACCTTTCTGCAGTTTTATCTGTGCTTCTCCATGTTTGATATCTGTAATTATGAATTCTGACCTCCGTCGGGTCGTGATTATTCTCTGCTTATACAGATGTACATATGCATATGCGCTGTAGGTGTATATGTATATGTGTATGGAAAACCTAATAGACCGTTTTTAGTGGTTTGTATTGTTTTAGGGTTCCTTGTGCAACATTGATTAAAGGAAAAAAACATCAACGATGATAATAAACTAGTTCTAGTAATAAAAGCAACGCTGTGTGTTTCGTCTTTTTTTTACTACTTTATGCACCTGCTGTCACACTGAAACACTCCTTTTATCGTCATCGTGGGTGGAAGGGGCCAAAATATGTAGGCAGAAATGTGTAAATGTGTGGATTCTTATGAAATCACTTATATGCAGATCTAAATTTCTATCATTTTTACATAATGGGAAGAATAGAAACAAGTGTGTGTGTGTGTGTATGTTTAAATGTGTGCTTGTGTATATATGTGTGTGTGTATATATGTGATGTGTCTGTGTGCATGTGTGTATATGTCTGTGTGTGTGTGTGTGTGTGTGTATGCTTGTTTGTGTGTGTGTATATGTCTGTGTGTGTATATGTGTGAGTGTGTGTGAATAAGTGTATGTGTGTGTGTGTGTATTTATGCGTGTGTATGTGTGTGTATATGTATGTGTCTATGTGCGTGTGTATGTGTTTGAGTGTGTGTTTGTGTGTGTGTGTGTGTGTGTGTGTGTGTGTATATGTATGTGTGCGTGTGTATGTGTTTGAGTGTGTGTTTGTGTGTGTGTGTGTATATGTATATTTGCGTGTGTATGTGTTTGAGTGTGTGTTTGTGTGTATATGTATGTGTGTATGTGTCTGTGTGTTTGTGTGTATAAATGTGTGTGTGTGTGTGTGCATATGTATTTGTGTATGTGCGTGTGTATGTGTTTGAGTGTGTGTTTGTGTGTATATGTATGTGTGTATGTGTCTTTGTGTGTTTG
>JBBKCR010000038.1:12211171-12221892 GCA_037577295.1 Ladigesia roloffi
TTATTTATTATTAAATATTTATTTTTTATTTATAAACACTGTTTAAACACACACACATATAAAATTGTATATATATTAATGTAATTAACGCTTTAAGCCCTGCCACTAGTTGGCGGACCAGAAATACGTCATTACTAGCTTTAGCATTAGCTCTCTCCAGACCTCCAGAGAGGTGGAGTCTCGGCGCTGTGGCCGAAGTGTGTGAAAGGGAGCTGATGGAGGTAGGAGAGGCAGCAGGGAGATCTGGGTCTGAATAGGGCTGAAATAGCGATGATAATGTTGGCTGGGTTTATTTGAGAAACGAGGAATTGTATCAAAACTTACAACCGTCATATACTGTAACCTGACTGGTTCAGTCAGTGATAAACATGTCATGACCGTTGTAGTCTAAGTTATAGGACTGTATTCAATAATAAATGGAAACATCTTGTAATATCTGTATGTATGTGCGATTTAATGCGATTAATTAATTAATTAGATTAAAAAATAAATAAATAAATAAATAAATAAATAAATATATATACACACACACACACATCATTTTAAGTTACTTTTTGGTTCTTTCTAATGTGAGCATCAGTTGGTGCTGCATCTAAATAATTTATTGTTTACACCCCAAACTGAGTTCCTTCCTGACCAAAGCTTTGCATATTTAACTAATGATTTAGGCAGAATGGCCTGGAAGGAATCCAGCTTGACGCTCCTAGTCTATAGGAATAAATTTGGTTGTTGTTTAATTAAGTTTTAATTAAGTTGATTAAGAATGCTGCTTAATCAAATGTATCCACTGAAAACCTCCAGGACCCTCTGAACATGAGAACCATGAAAATACAGTCCGTTTCGAAACCTCTTGTCTTGATCTTCAGATAAGCAGCCAGAGACTCTTGGAGTGTGGGCTCTGTGGTCAGAATGGAGTCCATGTCGGGCCCCATGTGGCCAGGAGGCTGTTCAGTTACGCTCCAGAAAATGCAAGACTCAGTCCAGGCTGTGCAGTGGTGCAACCTTAGAGCGCAGGCAGTGCAAAGGACCCCCATGCCCAGGTACTGCACTTACCTTTCAATGCAGGTGGATAGTATTCAACTTGCTTTAAATAGCAAGGTCAGCTTGGTAACATCTACTGCTTCTTGGACTGTTGGACAAGGTCCAGAACCCAAAACTGTAAAAAATCAGCCTTGACATTTTTAAAGCCTAATAAAACAGCACGATGTTAAAGGTGTAACATGAGAAAAGTTGTAACCGCTTCCTCTCCACGTGCAATATCACAGTTTTTTACTGGATGCTAAATCATTTAATACTATTATAATTATTATTCACAATACCCAATCTTGTATAATTATTATACAAATTATTTATTTTTGTTAAGATTATATTATAATTATAATTATAATAAATATAATTATAATTATATTATAATTAAGTGAATCAAAACCAGTTAAACTATGTGGAAAATCATTATTTGCATTAGTGTTGTGTTTTTTATATAAAATATATTCTGCAATATTTTTAGGATTTGTTTTGAGTTTATATTTAATATTGTTCTCGTCTCTTCACTCTTTGTCTGTTCAGTTGTAAAAAGTGATTTCCACCAGGATTAATAAGCTTTTCTGATTCTGGTTCTGGCTGGTGCAGGATGTGATCTGCGGTGTATAATGGGCAGGGTGAATGCAGAGTGCAGCGGCTGCATGTGTCAGGACCACACTGTTCTGGGATCAGTCCGCAGTGCCGGGAGTCTCCCAGCCCCTGGGGCAGCCATCCTCCTCTCCGTCTCAAGCCCAAAACTTCTCACACTCAGTGACCACAACGGGCACTTCCGCATACCAGGACTTTGCCCAGATGGCAATACCACACTGATCATCAAGATGAAGGACCACACGCCACAAAAAGTCCTCATCCCACGGAGCTCTGAACTCACTACTGTTCTTCATGTGAAACTGGAGAGAGCAAGTAATAACCAGAATCATTTTTGTGAATAATTCATGTTAAAGTCCTCATGTTATTAAGCTCTAAAACAGGGGTGTTGAACTCCAGTCCTGAGGGACCATGTTCCAGCTTGTTTTGGTGATTTCCCTGTTCAGAAACTCCTGGTTCACCTCACCATTTAACTGCCAGGTTTAGTGAAAGTGTTTGAGGAGAAGAACCATCAAACTGTGCTGGACTTCAGGGCCGGAGTTTGACACTCATCCGCTAAAGTGTGAATAAACTGTAAGGTGTTGAATCAACACACATAGGGCCAAACAAAGGTTTTTGATAACCAACAGGTTGCACTGGCAATTATATTTTTAAAGATTTTTTAAATATCCATGTTGCACTGTAAAACGTCCTAATTTCTCTTCTCTAGAGAAACTATACATCCAAAAGAACCCAGGATCCAAAGCCAGGAGAGAAGGCCAAACAGCTGCCTTCTGCTGCAAGATTTCTGGCTCTCCTGAACCTGAGGACTATCAGTGGTAAGCCCATTAAATCCTCAATCAGATTCCACATTCAAACAAGCCTTCTCTGGAAAATCTGATACTCGTAACCTAATCTTTTTGCTAGAATGATTTTATAATGGAAGCAGAATATCCAGTAGCTAATATACAACTGTGCAGACCTAAATCTCTTTTATGCCAGTACGCATAGCCATGAATCAGCAACGTTATTTCCATGTTGGGTAATTGCATATTTTCCCAGGTTCCACAATGGAAGTCTTCTTGAGAAGAGTAGATATCAATACGATGAGACTCTCGTTTTGAGGAACCTACAAATGGACCAGGCGGGGGAGTACTACTGCCGAGCCAGTAATGAGAACGGAGCGATTAAAACGAAGCCAGCTACCCTCACAGTCCTGAGTAAGTCTTGAATCTTATTTTACATTACATTCAATATTTATACTCTATATACTGTATATAGTCAAATGTATGTGGACACTTGAACACCTTACCTATAAATTTGTTTGACAAAATAATAGGAATTAGTATCAAGTTGGTCTCACCTTTGTAGCCATAACAACCTCCACTCTTCTAAAAAATGGGATAAGCTTTTGGAGCATCTGTGAGTATTTCAAGAAACTCCTGACACAGTTTGGAACTCTGTAGTCAGTGATATGACAGAGAACCAGTCATTTGTTCAGTACTCAAGGTTAAGCTTTGGGAGTTCCTAAGGTCTACAGTTGTGGCAAAACTCGCACCCTATAACAATTAAAGTCACTGAATCCCTTGGCATGAGACATTCTACTGCCATCCATTTCAATTGAACCTAAATTCATTAATCAAAAGAGGTATCCACATTCCTCAGGCCACATTGTGTACATACTGAAATGCGCTTCATGTACAGTATATTAACATTTGCCTTTTTACTCATATTTTCCCATCTAAAGGTCAAGATGAACCATCGTGCAACCCAAAGCCTGAATCTCACTTGATCCGCCTGCCTCATGACTGCTTTCAAAATCAGACCAACTCATTCTATTACGATGTAGGAAGGTGCCCTGTAGCAACCTGCACTGGCCAACTAGACAATGGCATTCGATGCAAGGATTCCATTTCCTTCTGCTGTGGAGTGTCCAAGATGGAAGAGAGACAGATATCATGTCAAGGCTACCAGTTACCCACAATGATGATCACCCAGTGTGGCTGTAAAAAGTGTGTTGATACAAAAGCCATAGTCCGCGGACGTGCAATTGCGGCAGATACTGGAGAGCCTATGAGATTTGGACATATTTACTTGGACGGTGCAAGAGTTAGTCGAACAGGATACAAGGGCACGTTCTCCATCCAAGTACCCACAGACACCGAAAGGCTTGTTCTTACTTTTGTAGACAACATGCAAAAGTTTGTGAACACGACCAAAGTACTTTTGTTCAATTCCAAAGGTGGGGCTGTGTATCATGAGATCAAGCTCCTGAGGAAGACGCCTCCTGTTACCATTCATTCAACAGACACAAACAAATTAGAGCTTGGAGAGGTAGCGGGAGAGGAGCCCATGGCAGAGATTGAAATCCCACCCAACTCTTTCTACAGGGAGAATGGAGAGGTGTTTGTAGGGAATGTGGATGCAAGTGTTACCTTCCTGGACCCGAGAGATGTATCCACAGCAGCAGCTGCTCAGAGTGATCTAAATTATGTTGGTGCTGAGGGTGACACCTTGCCCTTGAGAACCTACGGTATGTTCTCGGTTGACTTCAGAGATAAGGAGAGCAGCGAATCTCTAAATGCTGGGGAAGTTAAAGTTCGTCTGGATGCATCCCAAGTGAAGATGTCTGAACACTTGGAGGCAATGAAGCTGTGGTCCCTCAACCCTGAGACTGGTCTTTGGGAGGAAGAGGGACAGTTCCAGCTGGAGACGAAGCAACGAGGGAAACGGGAGGAGAGAACCTTCCTCATTGGCAACATGGAAATCAGGGAAAGAAGGCTTTTTAACTTGGACGTGCCAGAAAATAGGAGATGTTATGTTAAGGTTCGGGCCTTCCGCAGTGAACGCTTCATGCCAAGTGAGCAAGTTGAGGGTGTCGTAACGACCCTGATCAATATGGAGCCAACACCTGGCTTCTCAACCAATCCTCGTGCATGGGGACGCTTTGACAGTGTTATCACTGGCCCCAATGGCGCATGTTTACCTGCCTTCTGCGATGAACAGCGAGCAGACGCATATACTGCTCACGTCATGGCAAACCTTGGAGGTGAAGAACTGGAGGCAGTTGCCTCCTCTCCCAAATTAAACCCAAATAGCATAGGTGTTCCTCAACCGTATCTGAACAAACTGAATTACAAAAGGACAGACCACGATGATGCCAGAATCAAGAAGACGGCGTTCAGCATCAATGTGGCAAAGCCCACTCCAAACACAGCTGACGAGGCAAATGGGCCAATTTATCCATTTGAGAAGCTGAAGGAATGTGAGGAAGCTCCATTCAGTGCACCTCACTTCCGCTTTTCAAGAGTAGAGGGAGATCGCTACGACTACAACACAGTTCCTTTCAATGAAGATGATCCCATGAGTTGGACAGAGGACTACCTCAGCTGGTGGCCAAAGCCGATGGAATACAGGGCTTGCTACATCAAGGTCAAAATCAACAGCCCTCACGAAATCAACGTCCGCTCCCGCAACATGGGAGGCACCCATCCGAGGACCGTTGGCCAGTTGTACGGCATCCGTGACATTCGCAGCACCCGCGACATGGACCTGTCAGCTGTCTCTGCCGTTTGTTTGGAATTTAAATGCAGTGGCATGCTCTATGACCAGGAAAGAGTGGATCGTACCCTTGTGAAGGTGATCCCTCAGGGGAGCTGTAAGCGAGACAGTGTAAACAGCCTGCTACAAGAGTACTTGGTCAACCATCTTCCACTAGCTGTCAACAACGACACCAATGAGTTCACCATGCTGGCGCCATTGGACCCTCTTGGCCATAACTATGGCATCTACACAGTCACTGACCAAGATCCTCGAACAGCCAAGGAGATCGCACTCGGACGCTGCTTTGATGGAACATCAGATGGTACCTCACGGGTGATGAAGAGCAATGAAGGTGTGGCGCTAACCTTCACCTGTGGTGATAAAGAAGTCACCAGAGTGAGTGTGTTCCAGCAGCTCCAGAACACACCTGGCCGAGTAACAGCAGGAAGTGCTCGACCAGGACGAGGCAACAGAAGGCAAAGAGGAGATTCAGCAGCGCTACGCAACAGCCGGAGGAGGAGCACTCGCAATCCGAACAAACGCACCCAAACCACAGGTTGAAGATCCTGGAAATTATGAACGTGATGAATGTGACAAATGAAGATGAGTCAGCCATGCCAGTTTTAGAAGAACTATGCAACTTGTGGTTTTATCATCTTTGGACCATCTGAAATGCAGTTTAAGTATGTTTTAAAAGCTGCTGCAAAACCAGGTGGTGTACTATAAAACTGGAGTGATGGGTTAGTGTGGACCACAAGAGATATAACCTTGAACCCAAAGTAATGTGCAACTTCTCAGTTCTTCTTTATGGACATAATTTAATTGGCTTAATAACTCATAAATCGGTCTTCATGGTATATCTCTCTGAAGCACTCCACCATGGTTGACCTCTCCAACCACACAAACATCACTCATGATTTAAGAAAACAGGGCAACTTTTCATTAAAATGACCAGCAAAGTTCCTATATTTGTAAATATGTTGCTTTTTCCCCCCAGAAAATGCCATTATCCATTTCCCCAAAACTCCCGGTTAAAATTACATTACATTTAAACATATACTTTTACTCACGTGTACTGTGATGCATATTTACTACTTGAAGCTGTAAATAACTGAATATTTATTTCACAAACAAAGAAGCTCAATCATCCAGAACCCACAGATTAAAGCGGTCATGTTTAATTGACTCAACTACTTGAAATGAGACAACACTCATCCAGAACATTGCAAAAAAATACTGTCAACAAACTCTTTTCGACCAATGATTTTATTAAATTAGATCCTTAAAAAACACTGCTGGAGTCTTGTCATTGATCCATCATTGACCACTTTTATATATTTTGTATTTTGTAAAGCAAATCTTTTCATATGGTTAGAAAACACAAAGGAAAATCTCTGATGTCAAACATTGTTGATAGTGAACAATCATCTAGTCCATTCAGCCAGAGAGCTTGCTCCTTCTCTTACTTGATACAAGCTTGCAGAAGCTATAACAATAGACTGAGCCCCACATTCCTGCATTAGTAGTAATTTAACTCTACCAGCATGAGAGCAAAGTAAACTTTTAAATGAGCAATGGCATACTTAAAAACCTTCTGTAGAAGGTTATTGCAAAAAATCATTACCAACAATAGCATGTCCAAAGAAATGCTGGATTTTCAAATGTATTTGTACTTTCTTCTTCCTTTTCCATCCCTTTTTAGTCAGTGTTCCACCACTTCGCCTCATGTAGTGTCTATAAAAGTTCTGACTTTTTATAGAAAAAGCTGAATTATGTGCATTTGATGTTGCTGACTGGCAATTGAAGATATGTACTGTTCTGTAGATACATCCACAAGAGGAGTAAAATATCCAAACTTTCACCAGACATTCTGTATACAACTTTTTTTGCATAGAATATCACAATTGTATCTACGTAAATAAAACTGCTCAGAAGTGAATGGCTTCAACCATTTCAGTTCAACCATTTCAGTTTCTACAACATGTTCAATAAGGCATTGTAATTCTTATTTCAGCCAATCAGAGAAGACACTTGTGCAAAAAAATGTCTCACATCATAAAGTGTTCATTGGAGGCAGAGTTGTTAATACAAGGCAATTTCATGTCACTTAAGGACAATGTCGGTGATAGCAGCTTCACGAAGAGTTGTTTTGACCACAGAAGCAAAAGTATAGGGCTGAGAGTTTGTGTTTTCTTTTTAAATCCAAGATGGCACTGATCAGTATGAGGGGGTGCTGCATGTCTGAGGGGTGGTTTAGGTACAGAGGCAAACAAGAAGTTTAGGAAAGATTGGGGAGGGTGGGGTTTAGCCTTCGTCACATGAAGTCGTCGTATTCATTGTAGCCTCCATCAAAGCCTCCGTAATCATCAAGGTCATCTTTCTGTTTCGCTTTCAATCCGCCTCCAGCAAGTACAAGTTTCTTTTTCTTCTTAGTGCCTTTGGCTTTTTCCTGTGGAAGAGATCATGTGACGACACATAAAAAAAAATTTTTTTTGCAATAAATATAAGTGGATCATATAAAAATGCCTCTGTGATGGAATGATTGACAGAATGACTAGGTAAATGACTAGGTAAACAAGACAAAGTGCTCCCTCTAGTGCAGAATTTAGGGAAATACACTTTTGCCTTTTGAGAGCTTGAGTTGAAACGTGCCTAGCAGCTGGAGTCAGCAAGATCAGAAGGTCATGGGTTTGGATCCCTGGACTGCTAGTGTCACAACGGAGGTACACTTGAGCAAGGTGCCATCCCCACGCACTGCTCTCCAGGCACCGTGTACCCGTGTGCACGCTGCTTCACTTAGTGAATGGGTTAAATACAGAGAAAGAACATCACACTGTTCATCGTGGTGTGCTCACACATGACTATAACGGGTCACACTTTCCTTTCTTTACCTTAAAGTGTATGGCTCAGAAAACACCCTCAAGGCGAACATCTTTCTGGGCTACACACTGAGATCATGATGGGTCTACTACTTTTGTCTACTGACTACAATTTCAACTTCTTAAATTAATATTTACTATTGAGTAAGGGAAAGGAAATAATTACAAACAGTCACCCACCTTTTCTTGCTTTTGCTTTTCACTCAGAAGCACAGTCATAGAATTGCTGATTTTCTTCATGTCCTCTATTTCCACTGTAAAAAACAGCAATACAAGCAATAATGGCACAGCAATTGCATTGTGAAGACATATACTAAATAATCTGTACATCACATGTGTTTTAAAAAAAACTTTTAATAACACGGGGAGCGCTGTGTTTGAAATTGTTGTAACTTTTGAAATATTTTTAGAACAATCTGTTAATAGATTTTATGTTCGAAGAAATATATTGCCCTATAAAACAGAAGCTAGTCTGCAAATATTGTGCATTAAATGGTATACTTGGTCTAAAATTATTATTTTTTAATATGATTGAGCAAAGTGAAAGCATGTGAACTACAGTTGCTCAGGGCGGTATGATACTAGACTACAATGCATTTTCAACAATAAACTCAATGATAAATGCACATTTGCAATTCTTGAAACCTGTACTCACATGAAATGCAAAGTTCCCGAAACAGCGACTCCAAAAAGCCGGAATAATGCACCGATTTTTCAAACTGTGATATCTTGTCTTTCAGCAGCTTTTCAAAAACTACAAAGTCGTCTTTAGTTGAGGGACACATGGCTTCAATTCCAGAGGCACTATTTCTAGTAACAGTTGTGTCAACACCTGCAATGAAAGATTAATGAGTTACGCTGTCAAGTTCAATTCTCATCATCATAGAAAGTAAAAACTGGGCATTTTCAGAATGCAGAATTAAAACCCCTTAATGATTACACGTATTTTGCACTACATTTGTAGGTTTATTTTACAATAAGAAAATGTGTAACCTGCAGGTATGTTACAGTTTAATCACTTGACATTATATGCCGCATACAAGTAAATTTGATCATCTGACAAAACAGCCAGTTGATTAGGTACATGAACACTTAAACACTGATTCCAGAGAATGTGTCAATGTTCTATAAATAGCCAATGTTGAAAATACTGAAGTTTTCTCCCATGCACAAGATGAGGGAACATTAAAATAATGTAAAGGCTCCATTAATATTAAAAATCCTTCTGAAAAATTATGACTTTTGAACCTTTATTTTGTAGAACACTTGGTTCTAGTGTTAGTATTTACATGCTCATGCACAGGTAGGCTCTTACCAAAAGCTTCACACGCTAGCGCCATGTCTGACTCCTCCTGCAGCTTCTGCAAACGTAGCCTCTCCGCTGCCTGCTCCTCAGGGGTGAGCGCCTCGTTTGTCTGAGACTGTTCTAACTATACAAACAGTTAAAAATTATATTTAAAACAACATGCTAAAATATTCTTCCATATACATACATACACACATACATGTATGGTGTATGTATATACATATACACAGGTCCACACGATTTTATATAGTGTGTATTTTTACATGCACAATTTTTAAAATAAAGCACAGAGACACTGATACACCCCATGCAGATTTGGCGATAGTTTTAGCACAGGCATAATCCATCAAGAACATTCATGAAGAAATAAATTTCTAGATTCTTGCTTCTGTGACCTACATCACCATACAGAATATATCTGAACCTAAATAAGCACTCAGGAGTCCAGGCATATAAGAGGAATTTGAGGAAAAATCCATCATTAATCAAAAGAATTAACTTGAAGGACCAGCCATGATAAAATACTCACCCTCTTCCTAAGCTCCTCTTGGCTCTTTTCTTTCTCATGTTCTTTCTCCTTGAGTTTCACCTTCAGCTTTTTCTTCTCTGGAACTTTTACCTCTGTGAGAGACAGAAGCACACGTGTGTTAGAGGGAATGGAAAGGTCCAAACTACTTAAAATCCACACAATTTTAAAGCATGCATTATATATGTAGGGCAAACTCTGGAGTGTATTAAACAAGGCAGACACACTTGCTCAATGTAATAATAAGCTTCAGCATGGCTTAAGAAAAATTATGCCACAATTAGGGGGCGTGGCATGCGGCAGGTGCTCAGTGTGCTGCTGTGTCTCTGATCACAAGTACACCTGCGGGTGATTATTGAAGGAATTGGTGATTATTGTCTGCGTGAGTGTTTGTGTATTTCAGCGCTGCTGGCCTGAGCAGTAAGTTGTGTGGACATCGATGTGCAGACTGGTCTGCGGGTTAGCTGCAGAGAAAAGGCTCCTTTCCACTCCAACTGCACCAGTCTGCACATCAGTGTCCACACAACCTACCGCTCAGGCCGGCAGGGCTGAAATAAACAAACTCAGTCACTCCTCCAATCACACAACGCAGACAATAATCTCCAATTCCCTTCAATAATCACCCATAGATGTTCTTGTGATCAGAGGCGCGGCGAGCCGCGGCACTGGGTACCTGCCGCTTGTATAGTTACCCAGGAAACCCAGCCGAAGACTGGTGCAGGAAAGTTTGAAGAGGAGAGAAAGAAGTGCCTCATTACGGCACAAAGGCGCAGGACATCACAGTTAAAAGGATAGTTCACCCTAAAATGAAAATTTGATGTTTATTTGCTTACCCCCAGGGCATCCAAGTCGAAGGTGA
>JBBKCR010000038.1:12221992-12236014 GCA_037577295.1 Ladigesia roloffi
AGACACACACACACACACACACACACACACACACACACACACACACACACACACACACACACGCACACACACACTATAATCAGTATACAGGATACAGGATATTGTTTACTGTTTATGGTACATTCAGGCCAGCACCTTGTGTGTGTTTCAGTTTAGCCACAATGTGACTGCAGCCATGATCCTTCTGACATTGTGTTAGCTCTTTGAACCCCGTGAGTTTACTCACTGCCCACTACCAGGCCGTGTTTAATTCATGAGGTCCTGTATTGACCTATTGTGGATGGATTTTCAGGCACGTCTGTCACTATAGTAGTTTCTTAGCAGTGATAAAGTCTGGCTCCCCACCCCCAGTAGAGCACACGGATCAGCCCGGGCGTCTCGGGTGTCGGCGTGAGGAGCCGGGGCTGTTACCTGAGCAGGTGAGAGGTTCTGGAAGCTGTGGAACGGCAGATAGGCGCTCAGGTTACCGCTGACTCGGATGAAGGACACGCCGCCGGCCGTCAGGTTGGCCTTACTCACAGACTGGCCAAACCACCAGCCAAAAGCCTGCCGCTGCTCCAGAGACAGGCTGTTGATGACGCTGTTGATGAAGTTTAACCTGCGGGTGAAATGAGGATAGAGAAAAAATTGACAACTGAGGTTTATACTGTACTCGTCAAAGCCTTAAAAGCAATTTTCATACTTAATATGATCCTTTGATTGTAATTTATTCTGGTTTTATCTTGTTTTTTGGGAAGGCCAGCAGTAAATCATTACATTACTTTAGAATGCATTCATTTGGCAGAAGCTTTTATCCAATTTGAGGAAACATTTAAGTTACGGGACCAATGTGAGAAGCAGAGGAAAGTGTTAGAATTTGTTTATTCAGAAGGGCAAGTGTGATTTTGCATGGATAGTTTAGTTAGGAATGTTTTAGTAATAAACCTGTTTTATAGTAACCACACACTTCTACCTAATTAGCACATTCCTCCACAGTAAAGTGCACCAATTGCAGACGCAGATGCTCAACAGCACATACACATCTTTTATATTCTGATACACTATATGGACAAAAGTATTGGGACACAGATGTTTTTCAGGATATGGGTTAGACTTCACATGTCCCAATACTTTTGTCCATACAGTGCACTATATGATGATGCTCTGGAGCAGCTAAGGTCACTAAGCCCAATGCCAAGCTTCAGCTGCACTGGGGTATAACTGTGGAAGCATCTGTTTTCTCAACATTATTTGGGCTACATTCAAAACCTTAGAAACCGTAAAAACCTTAGAAAACCTTGAGAGTTGTGAGTACAATCCAAAATTAATCATTTTAAAATCATTTTCTGACCTCACTTACTCTCTTGTGAGTAGAAGCTGATTCTACAGCTAAAGGTAGACAATTTCCCTTCTAATACTGTGACTTTAGAAGTATTTGTGTGGGAATGTGTGGATGGTTTCCCAGACAAGTATCTTTGTGGACTATAGTAAAATCTCCATTCAAAATTTAGCATATTGACGCTGTCTGGCGAAAACATCGTAAATCCAGATTTGATCTATGTTGTTTTTGTTTATAAATCATTACCATTGGCCATTCTCCACGTGGATCTGTAAAATTGAGTCATTAATAACCAATGAAAAGTGTTTTTTTTTTAAACACAGCATTCATTTATTTAGAATATACATAATTTTTTGTGTTTCCTGAAAAATAATCGGCATACCTGACTGTCTACTCAAAAGTAATGCCCATTCTAACATGGGACATCACTGAATGAGAATGGATCAGTAATGAATCTAAAAGGGTTTATAAATATTTATTAATCAGGAGGTATACCAATTTTGATGACACAGTATTCATTTTTGTAGAATATAGATGAAAAATATCTATGCATATTCTAAAGCCCGACAGCGACGATATGTAAAGGTGAGGTTTAGCTCCTGTCTGGTAAAATGGCTAGTAAGCTAATATTAGCTAACATGCACATTGCAGTGTTTACTACCAGTTAACAACTGTCCAGTGGATCAAGCCAAACATTTCACACACCCTGATCATCTGAACACTTTAGGGTTCAGTTTTCCAGATACGGATTAAGCCAGGTCCCGGTCTAGATTACACAGCTGTGCTACTTACACATTGACATTATTCTGTAATTGGGGAAGAGAGTTGATGTCATCTGGGGTTGCAAAGCTCAGGAGAGGGCTCAGGTCCAGGAACAGGGTCTCGTCTTGCTTCAGCTGGACTTGGATCAGAACACTGACTATTGTACGCAAATACTCATCAGTCAGCTACAAGAGAGGAACAATTTAAATATTGTTGTTAGAGTGAGACCACAACATGTACACACATTTGGACAAAAGTATTGGGACGATCTGGTTTTCAAGGTTTGGGCTACATCCGTTACTTCCAGTGAAGGACTATCTTAATGCTTCAGCAGACCAAGACAATATGGACAATGCCATGCTTCCAATTTTGTGGACACAGTTTGGGGAATGACTGTGTCCCAGTGCACAAAGTGAGCTCCATAAAGTCATGGCTGGAGAAGTTCAGGGTGGCTGGTCCTAACCACAACCCTATCCAGCACCTTTGAGATAAACTGGAATGGAGATTGTGATCCAGACCTTCTTGTCCAGCATCAGTGTCTGACCTCATTAATCTTGTGGAAAGTCTTCCAAAAAGAGTAGAAGCTGTTATAGCTTACAGTCTATGCATTTGAATATAATTTCATTAAAGTCCCTATGGTGTAATTGTCAGTTGTCCCAATATTTTTGTACATACATACAGTGTAGTGTATGTGCAATTCTGAAATATAATCTAAATCATATTTGAATAGTTTCAATAGTAAAATCATGGTGGTGATGATCATCATTTGGGAGTACTAAAAATAAAATGCTTATATCCCCTCCACAAATGTTGCTTAAATAAGTTTACCTGTAGGCTGGCCTGGTTCCGACTTAAGTACTGTAAAATCTGTCTCATGGTGCTGACGTCCACTGAGCTTAACACTGCTCTCAGTCTGGCCAGAGGAATACGGAGGTACTCCTGAATTTCAAGAGCAACAATAAAAACGTTTAGAATACAACAGAACTCATTTGAGGTGTAATTCATAAAGCTTCGTTAGAGTTCTGACCTTGATTAAGAAATCGACATTACTGTTCACATCTCTTCCTGTTTGCATCAGGCTGGTCAACACTTTCTGAAACCCAAAATAAACACATAGCAATCAGGGATGTGTTAATGGATAAATCATGTATCACGTACTGTAGAATAAGGTGCAAACATCAATGTCTGAACAGCTACAAAACACAGTAAACACATGATCGTGGGTTAGTGTCACTGTAAACAGCAAATCAAATGTCACTTAGTTAATATTACATGCTGAAGAAGAGGCGTAAAATATCCAAGATAAGTGACAGGTTGGACACCAAATACCAGCTAATGACCAAGAGTGTCAGTTACACAGTTCAGATGCTGGCAATGGGCATACCTGACTGGCTCCTCAAAGGTAATGCCCATTCTAATATGGGACATCACTGAATGATAAAAGATCAAAGATCAAACAAAAATAAATAAATAAAGATACCACTTTACACTAAGACTTTGCCTATAAATGTTTTATAAATAATTTATAATGAGTGTTAGTCAGTTAATAAAGCAATTATAATCAGTCATAAACAAGTTATACATAAAACATTGATGCATGCCCATTCTTTGGCAGTAAAATTCTTATGAAGCTGGCAGTTTGCCAGAGAAAGAAACAAGATAAACTCAGCAAACCAGCAAGATTTGAATATTTTCACACATCAAGCCTGCATCGGTGAAAAATAACTGTTATATAACTGCTTATTAATGACAACCTAATGTACAACCGGATATAAAATCATTTAGTGTCTCAATTGGAACAAAAATAAAAGTAATATTTCTCAGTATCCAAGAAACAAGATAATAAAGAGAAAAGACTCACCCCAAAGCACTGCAGGAGCACTTGCTTGTTGTCAAAGTTCGCCTCTCTGTCCAGGAAGGCAGACACGGAATCCAGCACGCTCTGACGAATGTTATCCGTCACCCTCAGAGTTGTCATTCCATTCTCTTCTAAGACTAGCAGTAGAGTCACCCACACACTGGTTGCCTCTCTGAACATAGAAGCCACTTGTGGGTTCATCGTCTGCTGCATACGCGGCAGAAGAACCTCCAGTCCACAGCGGAAGAACACCTGCAGCTCCTGGAACTGGCTGAGTCCTGCTTGGCAAGCGGCATTCGTGTCTACACTGCATGACCAGTTCAACCCATCAACTAGTTCTTTCACCAGACAGGAACTGTTCGTGGTATTTGAGTAACTGGGACTCCCACTGCTGGTGCTGTTGGACTGGGTGGAAGGCAGAGTGTGGTCCGTGTAAGTGGTGCAGAGGGTGCTGACCCATAGACTTGAAGGCTCCTGGATGATGTAAGCGAGCAATGCAGGGTTCATACAGATCGAGTTGAAGAAGTTTGCCTGGTCATAGTCCCAGCAGAGAGCGAGAAGTGCTGCATCTGGCAGAGTGACTGCCCAGCTGGCATACTGGCATTCCTCAGAGGGTACAAAGCCCATCAGACTCCCTTTCCCACCCCCCACACCTCCGGAACCCGTAAGGTTGGCGCACTGCTCCAGCAGCCAGGTGTTGTCTAAGTTTGCCAGAAGGTTGTGCACGACAGTGGCATTGTTGCACACATTCTTTGTAAAGTTCACGGCATCGTGATCCACACAAAAAGCAAGGTCCGTCATGTCTACGATGATGGGCTGACTCCAGGCAGAATACAGACAAACTTGAGCCAGCAGGTCCGTCGTGTCATTATCAGAACACACAGAATTGAGCCACTGGTTCTTGGGATTGAGAGTGAGAAGTCGAAATAGTGAAGTGTTGCAGCACACGTTCAGGTCGAATGCTGCCATGTCAAGCTGCCAGCATAGTCCAACTACTGATGGATCCACAGCTCCGGCTACCCATGATGCATATTTACACAAACTGGAGATGCTGGGGACTGCAGGAGGGGGCGTGGTCGGGGAAAGAGTACTACTGGAAGCTATTGGTGAGACAGTTGAAAAAGCAGTACTTGTGACAGGTGGGGATTTTGTGGGAGAAGGAGTGATACTTTGGGTTGTTGATGGGACTTTGGCAGAGGGAGTCATGCCGGAAGTAAAAAGGAATGCAGTGATAGAAGACGATGCTGGAACTGTTTGAGGAACTGACAGAGGGAGAATGCTGCTGGAGACTGTCCACAAACTGGTCAAGGGAGACGTGCTAGAAAGGCTGTAGGTGGAGTTTGTTAGTGAGACTGTTGGGGAAACTGAGGGAAAGAAGGTAAAGGTTGAGGCCACTGGCAAGGCGGTCGAGGACTTCGAAGGAGAGATACTAATGACAGAGTTGATTGGTGAGGTCATAGGGATTGTGGTAGTAAGAGGAATGCTTGAAACTGCAGAAGCCACATTTGTCAGACTTAAGGAAGACGGAGTTGTACTTGAAGGAGCAATGCTAGAGGTTCCTGACATGTCAGATATGGTATTTGTGGGAGAGAGGGTGTTGGAGACTGATGACAGAACAGTTGAGGGAGCTGTGTTAGAAGAAACAGTGGTAGACATTGATTGTGAAGCTACTGAAGAGACAGGGATGCTGTAGACAGGATCAGATGATAGGACAGGTGTGGAGGAGGGAATGCTACTGGAAGCTGTCGGTGTGATGGTTGAAGAAATGGCAGAGAGAGTCATGCTGGAAGTGAAAAAGAATGAAGAGGTGACATCAGCTGTAGGTGAAAGGGTGTTAGAGGGTGATGACAGGGCTGTTGAGGGAGCTGTGTCAGGGGAAGCAGTGGTAGATGTTGACTTTGGAGCTACTGGAGAGACAGGGATGCTGTAGACTAAAGGTGGGGCTGTCGGAGGATTATTGATAGATATCGTGCAGTACGCTCCCAACCAGGCATTCGCCTCATTAAGCAAAAGTGAAGCAAGGAATGTGCTATTGGCACACACCTCATTCACAAACCGAATCTCATCGTTTTGGATACAAAGGGATATTTGATCTACGGTTATGGTCTTTATATTGTGCCATTCTGCGTACCGGCATGAGTGTGCCACCAGAGTGCTGATGTCCACTGGTGGAGGAGTCGGCACACCGCTACAGTTAAGTGTTATCCAGCTGTTTTCTGGGTTGGAGAATACGATCAAAAACAAGTCCATATTCTGACACAGAGACATTTCCATTCTTCCTTGATCATTGTTCCAGCAAAGTGCAACAATGGAAGGGTCAAGAGTTTCTATAGTCCATGCATCATAAACACAGTACTGCATAATCAAGTAGCGTTCTGAAGCATTGGTGCAGTATTCCCAAACCCAGGCATTGTTGGGGTTCATAATAAGGGTTTGCACCACATCAAAGTTACTGCACACACCCAGCAGGAAAGCCTCAGGATCGTTGTCGCTACACATCGAGACCAGACCTGGGTCGATGGCTTCCCCAGTGGTCCAGTTCGCATAGTTGCAGACCAGTGTGTTGAGGCTTAGCGTGGACCGCGCGACTCGCCGGCTCGTTCCTGGTGTCTGAGAAGGGCAAGGTTCCAGGAGAGGTGTTAGGACGAGCTGCACGACCTGGCAAGTGTTTCTCCACACCTTTATTAGCTCAGAGTGGGAAAGAGTGCTCAAAGCTTTACAAGCATCATAAAGAGCATCAGGTGCCTGAGAAAAGTTGGCTAAAACATTTGCACAGAGCGTTTCGTTGAGGTTCGTCACTTCCTGCTGATCGCAAGTCAGTTGTGTTGGGTTGTTCACTGGGGACCCGCCGGTGCGACCAAGCGTTATCGCCTCTGTATTCTGGCAAACTGTGTCTGTAACGCCACATGCTGCTGTATCCAGAGTCAAAAACATGTTCAGGATCGAGTCTCCGAAGGACCAGTTCATATTGTGGTTCAGGCCCCTAGAAAAGAACAATGAAAAAGTATTTGTTACATAAAGACCTATGGAGAAATAGTAAATAAATGAAGACACTTCTGCACATGCTGCATATTACTTGTTCTTTTAGCAACAGATATAATGCAGTTTATATAATGGATATTTATGTTTAGGTTTGTTGGAACCAGGTTAATATGAAATATCTTTTACTGAATTACAGAGTCTTGCTTTAAGGTTAAGGCACAACTCCATAGATTTACAGGTATTATCCATAGTTCAATGGGTAACATGCTATTCATGTTCATTTGGAGTGGTTTAATGTGAAATGGTCCTTTCATTTTTGCCTGACATTGTCCTCTATGTGAAACAGAGCTGTTTAATTTAGGCCAGGATCACTGAAATTCATTTTGTCAGACATCAGGTATAATATTCTTAACCATGTGTTGCAATAACTTTCTGTGATGTGGCTTTTCAAGGCATAAAGCTCTTCAGATATTAGGTTCCTTTTGGTTCTGGCAACACTTTCAACAGTTCTGTCTCTAAGTTTTCATACAAAAAGCTTAATTTAACATGGCCATATTTTTTTAAATAATTAGAATTAGAAAAAAAATGTAAACAACAAATTAACTATCAGAAATTTCTCTGTTTCCAGCTTCCAGGACTGCATCATTCAAAATATATACTGACTGACTTTGGTTTCCAGATATTCTTCTTTAACAGTAAATGATAGTGTTAGCTCTGTACTTCTGCTGATTTGTTAGATTTTGGAGCAGGGGTGGGCAAACTACGGCCTGCGGTCTTTTTAATCCAGCCCGCTGGAGAGCAGTGTCTTGTCCGGGTCTCAGGCCATGAAGCAGCGTGGGGCCGGGCGGGCAGGGCCGAGAATGCAGTATAAATTACAGAATAATTAATTAATACAGTATAAATTAATTTGCACTGTGAATACCACTTCTGCCAGCACATCCATACTCACAGCAACAAGAACTTCAGCTCATTTCAGAGAGACGCTCTTTTGGCATGCTCCCAAATTAGAGCCGGTTCTCTCTGCTCCAAAACGGCTCTTAGTTCATTATTATCTCATATTTTAGCCGAACTTGGCGAATTTGTGTGTTGATAAACACTTACATTGTTTTACAGTTGCTACTAGATTGGTTTAAAGTTTACTTTTATAGCACTTCATGGATTTTATATTTTTATTGTTGTCTGTTTTCTCTTCTAATTCTGATGTTTGTGATTGACGCAGTTCAGGTCTCAAATTGTTTCTTGTCATGTTGGTCTTCAACAAATCTGAACCTAAAAACAAAAAATTACTTTTATAGGATTATTATCCTCTTCGACCTACACCACAATTAATTAATTCAAATAAATATTTACTGTATATTCTTATACTTCTGATTATCAGGTGCAGCTCAACAAAATATATAATTTACTGCTTTTTGCATTGGAAGAAATTTAATATTGAGGAGAATTCAGTTCAAGTTATTGTCGGTTTGGCCCTCCAATACATTTCCATGTGGCCCCCTGAAGAAATTAATTGCCCAGCCCTGCTTTAGAGCATCTCTTTTTGATGCTTCAATTAAAAATAGCTCATTTTAATGTTTGATATTGCTTAGTAATCCTTATATTGAAAATAACAAATGCTAAATGTGTATTAGTATCTAGTATACCAGGTTTCAGTTTTGGTATTGGAAGAGAAGGAGACAGAATGTGGAGGAATAGATCACTTTACACTTATGCTGCTTTTCTACTGGCACAAGCAACCACACTGTACCTCCAACCAACATTTCTCCATTACAAATAAAGTGATTTGAACCCGAGCTGCTGAATGGCAGGGCTGAAAGTGTGCAGCAGCTGACCGGACTGCATCACTGCTTTCTGATTGGTAGAAATGTCTTCACACCATCGAAAGATGCCATGTTGTGTCTATGAAAAAGTGTCACATTGAGATTAAAAATAGTTTCAGAGGCACTTACCACATCAGAAGCTGCTTTAAATCACCTGCATACCAAGAAGGAGAGAAGAGAAATTAACTATTGAAAGACTGAAAGATTGAAAAATCCATTTAATTTCATCCTCTATGTGAAGACTGAGGAACTCGTGTCACTCACTTGTCTAACAGTTAAATACTGTTTTCTAAAACTCCTTTATACAATTAAATACAAGTATTGTTACAAACCATACAGCCTTATTTGCTTCTGTATTAAACACAATGGTTCCATGCTTAAATACCCTCAAGAAACCATATGGATATTTGAGGTTGTTTGGATGATTAGACCGAGAAACTCCTGCATTTATTAATTCATTAACATTTTTAAAGAGGTTCTCGATTGAAGTTCCACTACTTGTGAAAGGAAAAGGAATCTTTTTGGTCTACACTCTTTAAGACAGTTTCTACAGTTCAATAGTCATGTGAAAGTGAGGTATAAAGAATCTTCGCAGGTACGGGGAGATGACCAATTTAAGGGTTCTTCAAGAACTTTTATTTTTGGTAAGAAACATCCATTTTATTGCTCTTTTCACAGAACCAAAAATGGCTCTTTAATAGTGTCGTATTTTAGCGTACATTAGAATAAAATACACTTATCTATATTGATTATTATGAACCTCTATCAAATTATATATATATATACACATATATACACACACACTCTCACTCTTTCTAAACTCGGGTCACTCACTTGTCTAGTAACTGTGAGTGTGTTCACAGTTTCACAGTTACTAGGATAATTTAAAGTGAAGTAAAGTGGCCCTTATAGTCATGTGTGAACACAGCACACAGTATGAACAGCATTAAATTCTTTCTCTGTATTTAACCCATTCACCAAGTGAAGCAGGGGGCTGCCAATGCCATTTTTGCTCAATGGAAACCTCAGTGGTGCCACTAGCAGTCCTGGGACTCAAACCCACAACTTCCTTCTGAACCCAGGGCCAACTCCCTAACCACCAGCTTCAAAACATGGAAAATTTGAGAGAGAGAAACGACAGACCTTGCTGACACTGCTGCGTCTGGTCCAAGGAAGGGATGTTGACTCCAATCTGCAGTCCAACTGTCAGGAATTCCACAAACGTCTGAAGGAAGTTCACCATGAACTTAGAAAAGAAGGAGACCACTGGTGGCAACGTCAAGTCAATAAAACCATTCCATGCAGAGAGAAAGTTATCGGAGATGTAGACAGGAAAACTCGAAGACAGAGCGGCGGTCACCAGATCCTGAAACGCGTTCAACTGAGCCGTGGCCGAGTCCGTCATTCCCAGAGAGCCATTGGACGTGGATGGACAGGTCTGAGATTTGAGGGACGACAGGAGGGACAGCAACGTCGCGTTCAAACGAGACCACAAGCTTGCCGTTAGTTCTCCTTGCCATCCGCACTGGGTTCTGTCTGCTAACACACAAATGAAGGTCTGTGGAAGGTTCTGGAGGAAGCTTTCCACCAGCACTGTTCCGTAGATGCTGTAAAAGCTGCTGAACACGTTTAGGTAGAAGTTGAGGTTCGGGTTCGCAGCAGCACGACTGGAAGGTCCCATCGTCTCTTCATATTGATCCAAGCGGAACCCAGTCCTGACGCTCGTCTTCTCCTGTTCTCCAGCTCTCGCATTTCTCAAAGACTGAAATTTCTCCATCAGTACCTCCACACTCTCCTCAAATTCACTGGAACTGGAAGCAGCCTCATCGCGCCTGTGGATGGTGGGTACCGAGCGAGACGGGCGATTTGGGACTCTAGGCTCATTGCTAGCAAGCCCTGGATGAAAAAATAATAAAAATGACAAAAGTAAACACAAAAATAAAAGAGTTGATACAGAATTCTGCTGCCCATGTTTTTTTTTTCCAGAACATTCTCCACTGATCACATCACTTCATTTCTTTACAGCCTTCTCTGGCTTCCAGTAAAATATTGAGCAGACTTTAAGACTTTTAACATTGAAAAATATCCAGGGAACCCAGTCCGTTTCTGATCTCTTACACGTCTACACCCTATTAGACCTTCCTCGTCTACTCACTGTGCTTTCAGCTTCTTCGTTCTTGGTTTAGATTCGTTATGTAGCCCCTCGTCTCTAGAACACCCACCCTAAAGAAATCCACAGTTTCGGCTCTCTTCTGACTTTCCAATCCTGTCTCAAAATTGTACTTACTGCCTTTGACCTTCAAGGATTTCTAGTCCAGTCTTACAATCTTCTGTACTCATTCTACTCTTGCATTATAGACTATATGATGTATTATATACATACATATATGTATATATACACACAAACAAACACACGCACACACATACAATGTTTACATACATACAGACAATGTTTATCTATAATCTTTTTCTGTGTTTAATTGTATGTTCTGGTTTACTATTCTTTATGGAGTCCGTGAGCTACATTGAAAAGCATTTTTAATAAAATGATAACAATAACAACAACTCTATTATTATTATTATTATTATAAATTATTGTTGTTGTTGTTGTTATTATTATTATTATTATAAACTACACATATACAATCACTTCTGGGATTGGTTCTCCAAAACACCTTTATGAAAAATACAAGCAAACACAAGTATTGTTACAAACCAAACAGCGTTAAACAGGGTTTTTATTGGGTTATGTATTAAACATAATGGTTTCCACTGTGAAATCACACTCAAAGAACCATATGAATAATTTAGGGTCTTTGCATGATAAGACTGAGAAACTCCTGTATTTATTTATTCATTAACCTTTTTAAAGACGTTCTTGATAGAAGTTACACTACTTGTGAAAGGGAAAGCAATCTTTTTGGGTCTACAACAATTTCTACAGTTACATAATTATGTGAAAGTGAGGGATAAAGAATCTTCACGGGTACGGCTAGATGACCAATTTAAACGTTCGTTCAAGAATCTTTATATTTTGTAAGAAACATTCGTTTAATTGTTTATTTTCTCGAAACCAAAATTGTCTCTTTAATATTGTCATACAAGGAACCTATTTTGGCATTATTATTTTATTGTAAATTAAAATAAAATGGTCACACTCAACTCTAATAAACCTCTATGAAATTTACACTCTCGCTTTAAGGAACGGTTCTTTAAATGTAGTGGAAGCTTTTGACACCTAATACACTCTTGTCTATTATGTATTATTTTCATACATTTATACATATAAATGGGTACTCGTATATTTCTATACATGTAGAATGCGTACACACTGCTTACCAAAAATGTTACACGTGGTCAGAACGAGTAGAAATCCTCTGCGGTGCATTTTCTCAGAGGCTAAAAGTTCTCCAGGTGAGGTGAACAGGTGAAGAGAGGTTCAGCCCTGGGAGGTCGTCAGATCAGATCAGGCTGCGTTTAAAACACAGACACACCGAGGACAGTTCGAGTGGTTTATCCTTCTCCATCCACACCTCCACACGCAGACACAGCTCTGGGAGAACCATAGTCTCGTCCTTAGTGCTCCATCAGCCAGGTGTTTGTGTTTCTAAACTGTGTGTAAACTCTCCGGACCTGCACGCGGATTCTGATAGGCCCCGCCCACACCAATAGTACGCGAGCCCACATCAATATTCTCAGTGTTTAAAATACAATAACAGAGAAACTGATCAGACATTCAGAAAGGTCAGAGCCTTTATAGTTTTAATGAGACCAGTCACTATGAAATCAACCGCCTCAGTTTTGCCCTTTAAATTTCTCATTCAGAAAACGAAGGAAAGTGAAGGGGGAAATAATTAAGGGGTACAACTACCGAATTTCCCAATATTTTTTTCCAATTTGGCCCTTAAATAAAAGAACCTTCCGAATTAAGAACTATTAATAGGCTGTTTATCAGTAGCATTTATACTCCAGCCTGAAATGATTCCCCAGAAACATTTAACTAGTTCATGAATAACCAGAGACGTGAATGAAGGCGCGTGTGGAGGGGGAGTACGAGCTGTGATATCGATGTTATTTTTTTTCCTTATAAAAGTTATGTTTTTTTAAATAGCATTATTTCTATGATTATATTACTGTGGAAACAACATCCATTATGACATGACCCAGAGTTTTACATCATATATGGTCACAGATTATAGAGGTTATAGAGAGGATCCCTGATGAAAAGGTTTGGAACCTGCAGATACCCATTATATAAATGTATAAAATATACAAAAGTACCTAAACACTGACTAATTCATAGCATTAACACCTTATGGAGCTCGAACTTTCCAGTTACTTGTAATGGCACAAAAACTTAGCATTACGTCTAAACGGACGGAATGGTCTTGTCAATTTGTCAAACATCTTATGAAATACAAACGTATATATTTATGAAAACAAAATAGATTCAAATGTAAAGATGTGTATATTTACATATATCTGCACAAATAATATATCTACATATTTATAAAAATATGTAGAGAAAGCCAGATAGACATACAGAAAGACAGACCTAAATGGAAAGATGGAGACAAATGGACAAACACAGATAGATGTACAGAAAGAAAGATAGAGAGAAATAAAAAGATATAACGATAATTAGAGATAGATATATAAATATAGAGCGAGAGCGAAAGCGACTGGATGTCCAATTTCTCTTGTGAAATCATCGCGTTGATGTCTCAAAAGTGTGGACTAGAAGAAAGACCACAGGTTAAGATGCCATGTGTGCGAAATGAAAAAGCGGTCTTTGCTATTGCCTGATCCGGTAGCCCTATAGATCCACGTCAGTCATTTAATCCTAATTTTATGGGACAAATCAGGCAAAATCAAGGATCACGCTTTGGAAAAAAATTAGTGGCAGTCCGGACACCACCAAATAGCTGAGTTCACCTGCCTGCGTCATCTCCTGCAACCCGATCTCACGGCAGAAACCTAATTAAAGACAGGGGTGTGAACAGATTTGGAGCGCCGACACTGAAAAATTAATTCCCTGTGTTGACCGTGTGTAATTCACACCATCACTCGAGTAAAAGATGTAAGACGATGCAGCGCCGGTCTAGGAGAAGTGAAGGACCAGCGGGTCCTAAAGCCTCAAAGGAATCTGAGAGGTGACGTAAATATATGAGGCCCTTTATCCATACCTGGGGCCTGTACTACGAAGCGCGATTTCTGGCTTATCACACTAAGTTCGAGAGTAACTTGGTCACGTGAGGCGTAAGTTCATGACTAACCGGTAC
>JBBKCR010000038.1:12236114-12246599 GCA_037577295.1 Ladigesia roloffi
TGCCACCTGGGACAACCGTGATTTGTCAAGTGCGAGTTCGCACTTAACCATCGGGTTAAGTCAGACCTAGTTAAATGCGCTTCGTAGTACAGGCCCCTGGTCTCCCACATACACTAGTATACTCTCACAAACGCTACTATACTCTCACAGTATTCTCACGTATATTCGCTCACATACACTAGTCTCTCTCACACACCACTATACTCTCTCACATACACATGTACGAGGAATATAGTCCTATGTGCGAATGAGTATATTGGTGTATGTGAGACTATGATACTAAGTGTGAGAGTAGTGGTGTGTGTGAGACTAGTGTATGCAAGACGTTAGAGTAGTGTTTATGAGACTATAGTAGTGTATGTGTACGACCAAGTATGGATAATGTCCTCAAGGGTCTCTGATATTAATACAAAAAACCAAAACAAACAAACAAAAAAACCCCAAACCCTACACGATCTCCATCAGCTCCACAATACTAAAAGCTAGTTTAAATCAAAACCTTACCGTTCACTAATTTCAGACAAAAGCAAGCGACACGATCCAGAATCCTTGTACAATTTTTGCAGGTTTTTATGTATAATTTTACTTACAGTTCCAAGAGCAGAACAGAGGCATCTTCAGAAGACTCTTGAGGATCCAAAGGGATTCTTCTGCTGTGGTCATCTTAGGCAGCTCATTCCACCAGCGGGGAACGAGAATTACACCAGTCTGGACTTTGTTTACCTTGTGTGTAAGGATGGTAGGGCCACGCTTTATATGAATGAATGTCAAACTTCTAAACCGGACGTACCCTATATTGACAAAAGTATTGGGACCCTTGATTTTTAGGGTTTGGGCTAGCGTATATTTAAGACACATGCATATTTTCAATAACTGACAGTTCTGAATTCTGAACAACATACCTGTCCCATTAAAAAACAGCAATGTAAAACATTGTATTCATTGCAATGTGATCAATGCAACCCATCCAGCACAGCCTTTGGACGTAATAAAGAAAGCTCTGAAACGGTTTTCATTTCTGCAGAAAAAGTGCCATGGTTAAAATTTAATTAAGGATTTCCCCACAAAAACAGGCTTTTTTTTTTTTTAAATCTTCCCCCTACATGCTATGAATTAACAGTTCAGTGACACTGTGCTAACATACATACACATAATATTATAGTAAGAAAAACACTCCTTTCGATGTAAAGTTAACTCTTCATTAATACATTTAAAAAGTAGATATGACATGCCTTTTCGAAATAAAAAAAAATACAAAAAGTTTCCTTACTTTAAGGATTTTACATGAAGCTGCATGTTATTTTTTTTTTCAGTACAATGCTCATTGTACAATAAAAATGGGAATGTACATTTGAATGAACTCGCACGTATGAAATGTCTTTATCACCATTTTTTTTGTGCATAAAATGCTACAGCTCTGACAATCGTAGAAAATAAGTCTCTGTTCGGGAGGGAGCGCACGCGCTGGTACGTCACTGCCACGCCCTCCGATACTTGGAGCCACCTTATCGGACGCTAGCTGAACTTTGCATAAAAGTCAGAATCGCACACGACGGCATGACTGTGGCGCTGGGAAATCTGTAGTAACTGCTACTGTATGTGCAATGCAATAATACAATATACATAATCACCATTTCCATACTATATAATCCACTCCTTATGCTTGTAAAGGTAATTGTGCTTGTGAACCCTTTCAATTAGAAAGAATAATACAAGCTTTTCCTAAGAGCAGGATCCTTGGGATCACGTTCCCCCCCCCTCCCCTCCCCCTCGTCTTCGGCATTGTTTTCTACATCCCTCCATTGCTTTACAATTATTGGTACAACTTTAAACGACTAAACTTGTAAAGGGTACAGATACTTTCTTACGTTCCTACTACATATTAAGTAGATTCGCAAAGGAGAAAAAGGATATTACAGAAGATTTTTTTGTTTGTTTTTTTTTTTTACACAGAAGGTTGCTCAGAAGGCCTTAATATTTCACAGAGAAGCAGAGTTAACTATAGCTTTAAACCTTGGCTGAAGTTCTAGATGGTTCTTGCGCAGATGTAAGGTTCTCAACAAAATGGTCGAACAAGGCAAATGATGGACCAAGCCCCTGCCAGGACATCCGACACAAATAAACTCCAAACGTATCGTTATAAATATAATCGGACTGAATTCTAGATCAGTAGTGAATAGGCTGGTTGTCCAAAATGGCACCGATACTGAAAAATCAGACCAAATATTAAAAACCGACATGCTTAAGTGAACTTTTTCAGAATTCTCAGCGGTGATGGGAACCAGACGTCAGACATTTAATATGGCTTTGTGTGGATTTTCCTTCCTCTACACACCTGACCAAGCCCACGAAGAGATTAATGATTGGTTAAGTTGTGCTCAATAAGAGGAACAAATAGAAAACGTGAAGTGGCCTGGAACAGGATTGGATTCTCTACAGTAGAAGAGAAGGCTAAAACAAAAAATGGTTATAAATGTTATATACATTTCATGTACAAATCGATGACTTGCAATAAAAAAAAAGGTTATAAAAGATTATATATAAATATATAAAAAAAACGAAACAGCCAGAGGTTTGTGTAGGGCACCCATAGGTGTGTGTCATCACAAAGAACCAATGAACCAATGGTTCCCATCACCAGCATTCGAGAAAAGAAAATCGACAGATTTGGTAAGTTTAACTTCAGACCGCTCAATGATTTTCCTTCCATGTCAACAATTGTGTGTTATGCAGAAACTTTGATCCCTCTCTCTCTCTTGAATGGAAAGTGTGACAGGAGGTCATCGTCTTCGCCGGGGCTTTAACGGAACAGTTCAGTCCAGAATGACAACCGAATGAAATGTTTCCCTTCGCCAATGCCAGAGACCTTACTGTTATTGGGAGGCTGCTGGACTCCACTCATTATTTGCCACATTAGCCTGTTTCATTGAGCAACTACCTTAAAAGCAAACAGTGGCCCACACTGATGAGTCTGGAAAATGGAGTTATGGCACCACAGGCAAAACTACTGAACCCTCATGCTCACTTTTAAAAACTCACAAAAAGCTAAAACATCTAACAACCATCATGATGACAGGTGCATTGAAGTTATTTTCTTTCTTACCATAATTTGTTATATATATACTAAGGTCTACAACCCAAAACAGACATGGGAGCTTGAAAGAATAATGGAAAGAAATAAAGAAGGGTACTGTTGAGTTGCTTTCCAAGACTTTCCATGAGAAACACATTCATGTTTAAGGGCCTCTTACTGCATTTTAAAACCATGAACACCAGAAAAGGGACTATAACCACAGACAAGAGGACTTTAAACCACAGAGATGAGTCTTGACGCTCAGAAACTAGCGCTACAAACCAAGCTAATCGCATCTACGCAGTTTGTGTGGGGAGATTTGCACAACGTGAACTGTGCTACATGGGCTCCCATCTTTACGTTAAAACGTCCAAGTTTACTACTAAAATCATAACGGCCAATGAACATGAAAGTTAAAAAAATATATTTCTATTAAAAAAAAGGCTTGATATGAAAACTGGTGTGACAGAGAGACGAACCAGAGTAGAAAATTATAAAAGGTTAACAGCAAAAGCTTTCGGAAACTTGAAATCTTGAAGGTGCAGATGTAAAAAATAGGTAAAAATGAGATAAAGCCACGCCACCAGACTTCCAATACCAAAAATTTAAACTTGAAGGTCTCACCACGTTCCTGCCTTACATGAGGGGAACATTCTCTCTGAGAACGGAAAACATTATTCTGGCAAACAGACGAGTGAACCTGCAAGACAGTAATACTAAAACCATGAGCCACTGATCAAAACCACAGCATAAGCAATGGCAATGTTGAGGAATGCACAATGGATTAGACAAAGGGAAACACTTAAAAACAAAAATTTACAGAAATAATCTCTTTCCTCACCCACATGTTTTCTTTTTCCTTTTTTTGCTGGCCATTCCTATAGAACTGGTCTTTAGCCACAGAGTGCTACAGTTCCATTGGAGCACCAAAGTACACAAAAAGAGATCCTCCTCTTCTTTGCACTTTCACGTCAAATGGGCTGTAACAACTGGAAAAACAAACAAAAACAAACGAAAAAAAAAAAAAAACCCCAAAAACAAACAAAAAAATCTATAATCGCACAAAAAAAGAAGGAAAAAAAAATTTCTCCTAGCGTTGAGACTCGGAGGGCGGAGAGATCTTGGTCCTTGACACGTAAAGCAGTTACATTTACACATCTATTCATATAAGTTCATAAAGTCGATTTTCAAATGCTGCTTTAAAAATCTCCTTTTTTTCCTTTAATGACAGAAGGGATGGAGAAATTTGAGAGGGGGAAAAAATTATGGCAATTAAATTTTTTTAAAAGTTTGTTTTTTTCCTTTTCTGTCTTTATTACTTCGTGTTGAGCTGCAGGAGTCCGCACTCGTGCCTCAGTCAGGAGGCAGCAGGTCATGCAGACGAAAGCGGTCACGGACGTGTGGTCGCACATCCTCATCCTGGAGGTTAAAAACAAACAAAAGTACAAATGAAGAAACCCTTTACATACGGGATTCCCACCCCAAGTCAGACTTAAAATTCCCAGACTTTCTGTGACCAAAAAGCAGAATTTCCATGATCTCTCGTATAAATATAATGTTGGATGCAAACTGCGTTTGTCATTGTTGTTGAATACAGGCGGTTCAATGTGTTAAATGGGCCAAAACCTCACAACTCCATCTCTGACATCCTCTATAGCATGTTTGATCTAAAAATGGCCACAGTAAAATGGGCCATTCTGAAGGGATGGGAAGTCGAGACCAGGTGGATCTGTTTAGCGTCTTCATCTTCACAACATGTTTTTTCCCCAGTTGAATGCATGCTCTCCAATACTGGAGAGAAGAATTATGGATTTGCATACTTTGCTCTTCTGTCATCATCACTCTGGGTGAGTCAGTCCTTAAATTCTTCATTTTTGTGCCAAATATCTTGACATTTACACTTGCCTGGCATGTTTTGTAAGTTAGTGTAAGGATATATATCAACACAGACGTTGCAAATATTTTGAACTCTAGAACGTTGCTCAGTTTTAGAGTAATTTTCCAAAGAGCGTCAATTAGAAGGGCAAGTTTACTGAAAAATGTTAATGGAAATTATATAAAATATACAGATACTATTACGTATGTATAGTATTTATACCCCAGCATATGTGTATGTAGTATAGTCAATTTTTATGAAGGTTTTTTTCCCTATACAAATGTTTCTATTTACATTTGTTTAGACGCTCTATATTTTATAACGTTCTTGTCTTTGTGTGTCTACACAGTCATTATATAAGCAATGTCCTCTGGGAACAGTTAAGATTTCTGATTCTGCTTGTTACAGTTTATTTCTCCACACTCTCAGTAGAGATGCTTTACAAACACATGGTAATCCGCGAGAATTACACAGACTGACATACCAACTCTACCAGCTTCTCTAGAAATGGAACCAGCTTGAGAAGTTCATTGTCGTTCTTGTCCACAAACCAGCTCTCAATCGGTATCCCATTGGACAGCTATGGACAGAGCAATGACAGGAGTTAAAAAGCTATCACACATCAAATTCTATTTTATGTTTTTTATTTAATTTCCAACTATATCAAATATTAAACAAGGACAAACACACAATCTTCGGCCTTGTTTACAGGTTTTGACTGCTCAGTATTTTGCAGAGTAGTTGAACCCTTTAAACATGGCCAAAGCTTGTATATTTGCTATTTTAAATCAAATTCGTGGTTTAAAAACCAAAATTCCTGGTTTGTACTAGACACAGTTCACTGGGGCTGTGATGTAAACATTGGATTTTTAAAAAATTGTGGATGGACTATGTATCTTCTTCATGAATGTGGAAAATGTATCTTCTTCATCTCACCTGATAAGCAAAGGCCTGCGGTGAGTTGTCAATAATGATGGTCTTTGACAGATCTCTTCCAAGGATATTCAGGTCCTTAATGTAGTTCCCTTGTACACAGACACAATGCTCTCGAAATAACCTATGCCTAAAATCACGATGGACACAGAAAGAGTGGGGAAAGAAACGATTCAGTTGCAACAATGACACCAGGACGATAAATAATGCAGACAAACCAAAGAGCAGACACCTGAAGATCCTGTGGATCCTCCATATGCTGGCACTCAACACCACTCCAACCAAAACCTAGACTTGCTCTGTAATCAAAGCCACTAGAGCAATCTACCAAACTAGAAGCTTAAAGGGGGGATTCTGTTACAAACACCTAGCACTACAAGACACACACTACACGGACAAAAGAATTGGGACGCCTGACCATTACACCAAGCTTCCACTCTTCTTAGAAGGCTTTCCACAGGAGTTTCTGTGGGAATTTTTCACTCTGTAGATCATTTATGAGGTCAGATACTGATGTTGGTCGACAAGGTCTGGATCACACACTCCATTCCAGTTCAGAGGTCAGGACACTGTGTGGACCAGTCAAGTTCTTCCACACTGAGCTCCTCCAGCCACGTCTTAATGGAGCTGCTTTTTGAACTGGGACACAGTCATACTAGAATAGAAATGGTTCTTTCCAAAACTGGGTGCACAGAGTTGGAAGCATGGCATTAAGATTGTCCTTCATTGGAAGCCACGGGCCTAGCCCAAAGTCTTGAAAAATAGTGTCCCAATACTTTTGTCCACATAGTGTATCTCAATAAAATAAACAGACAATACTGTTTCAAATACATTTTCTCAGGATGATTAACAAAAGAGTTACTGACCCCACAGCAAAAGCCTTCATTGTTGCTGATGGGACAAGACCTTGTATGTCAACAATGGGGACTTAATGGAAGTATTTTCCCCAGTAATTCTGAACCATTACATGTCTTTCCAATTCAATTGTAATAAAACATACATAACAGGAATGTACCAACCGAACTAACTGTTTCTTCGGATCGAGGATGTTCAGCAACTTATCAGCGTAAACTTTCTTTGAGGCAGTGAAAAGAATGATCTAGGAGAAAACAAACAAAACACAGAACAGAGATTAGGCTAAAATCAAATATATTGTTTTGCATAATCTTGAATGGAATTAAGGTGGGGTGGGGGGACTGAAGGAAAAACAATTACCTCATAAATCTGAGACATACGTTCAAGAAATTCTCTGAAGAATGGCCTCAACCGTACATAAACCTGAGGGATGGAAGAAAGAAGAATGTCATGTGTGTTCATACATTTGACACTCAGTTTCCACAAGAAAATGTCCAGTTTGGACACCTAACCCGAGTACTGAAAGGAAATATAAAAATCAAACAGCAAAACAGTATGGGAACGTAGCCCGATCCCACCTCTTCCTACGGGAGTTCACCTGCAACTTCCCAACCTCCACCATCAAAATGGTGCTTTGGCCCCCTCTTGTGGAAATGCACTATATTGACCAAAGTATTGGGACGCTTGATCATTACCCAAATGTTGACTTGCCTTCAAATACATAAGTTGGTCCCCCACTTTGCAGATTAACAGCTTCCACTCTTCTTGTAAGTTTTTGGATCTTCTGTGGCAACTTGAGCAGCTGGTAGCCTCGTGGTTTGGGCGCTCGTCCTATGATCAAGAAGTCGTGGGTTCAAATTCCAACACTGCTAAGCGCCTCTGAGGTACAGTGAGCCAGGTACCGTCCACACACTCTGCTACCCGGGTGCCGTGTTCCTGGCTGCCCGCGGCTTTATTAGTCGAATGGGTTAAACGCAGAGGGAAAATTTAGTGCTGTTCGCACAGTGTGCTATGGAGCATTCACATATGACAGAATGGTCACTTTTCACTTTCATTCTGTAGCATTTATGAGGTCAGACACTGATGTTGGACGTGAAGGTCTGGATCACAATCTCTGTTCCAGTTCATCCCAAAGATGCTGGATGGGGTTGAGGTCTCGGTCATGTTCGTCGACACCGAGCTCCTCCAGTCTTTATTGCGCTCTAATTGTGCTGCAGGACACTGTCATGCTGGAACAGAAAAGGCTCTTCCCCAAACCATGTTGACAAAGTTGGAAGAATGGCGTCGTCCAAAATGTCTTGGTCGGCTGACGCATTAAGACCGTCCTTCACTGGAAGTAAGCTGCCTAGCCTGAAGCCTGAACAAACAGGTGTCCCAATACTTTTTTCCACATAGTGTATTCGAACTTCTTCACACACTAAAAGAAGAGAATACAATCTTAAGCCTGATTCATGCTCATGCAAAGGCAAATGTGCTCCTACACGGCGCTGTACCGTCGGAGCCCGTTTGTATTCATCTATTATTTGGTCTGAACCCCCCAAAAATTAATTCAACTTTAAATGATTTATACCAAGTTGTAGTTCAGTTGTAGTTCTACTCAGCATATAAGACAGTGCACCTAATGCCAATAGAATACCCGTAATAAGGTAAATAAATACACCGTCAGGTCCCCGAAATTATGTTGGGTTCCGAGGCTGACGTCGGCTGACCAATCACAGACATCCAGCATCCAGCGAGGCCGTCGGATGTTTAGGAAATAGAGCTCGACTCCAACCGACCATCCAACCCAGTTGGACCGCCCATACCACGTCGTATCATGGCGATCCAACTGAATCGACATGCTGGAGCAGTATCAGTATGAATCAGGCTTTACAGATACAACCCTTGGTGCTTCAGCCACCATTCATCAGCTTAGCAGTCTCACGTGATACATCACCTTCTCTGGGCCTACCTGGTAAATGACATCTTGGAAAAGCACCGGAAACGTCAGTGCTGCATCTTCAAGCTCATTCAAGCTACAATGGACTAGGGTTTCATCCTTAAAAGAAAAAAAAAAAACACCACAGTCTCAGTATACACAACAGTGTGTGCTATTCTGACCTCCATGTTGGAGATATCATATCATTTTATTTTAGGTTTACATTCCCACAACTGGGGAATAATCGTTCTTTAATGAATTAACACTCACCAGGTCCAGGACGAGGGAAAACTCCGGCGTGCTGCGCGTCTTTAAAGGGAGAGCAGGTTTACGGGTGAGCTGCTCCTCAGTCAGTGGCGGTACATGCTTGATAAAGAAGTACCTACAGAGCAAACACAAACCCTTAAATAGGCTAATAATATAGTTAGCAAAGCGCTGGTGTGGCTGCGAGCTTTGATTCCAACCCAGAAAGAGATCGTCTAATTAATCAGATGTTTGAGACAGCATACAATTCATAAACACTCTGTACACACAACTCACTGTAAATATCATATACTACACCAACAAGGACATGTGCCATTATTTATTGCAGTTTTATTGCATTTTGCACACCTCAACTGCTAGAATACAGTCAAAATACATATGAAGAATAAATAAATCCTATTATGTTGCTCGTTTTTTTTTTTTTTGCTCGCTCACTTTTCGCATTGTCTGCACTTAGTTAGCCACTTTTGTTCTTGTGTTGAACCATGATACTTTAGGAACATTGTTTTGTTTTACCTTGTGTAAGGCTGTGTGTTTATGGCTACAATGACAATAAACCTACTTGACTTGATTAAACAAGTGCAATCAGATGAGCTTCTGCTTGATTTTAGCATAAACCTACATTGGTGCTGGTGACCCTGCACTAAAATATTTGTCTCGAATACTTGGTTGCTACCTTTACAGAACTAAAAGAAAATTTGGGAGTTATGAAGTAGATGGCATGAAAAAAAAATCTAATATCGATTCATTAAAAAGAATACTACAGGGGGGAAAATGCTGACACAAGGCATCGGCAGAGTAGAATCCAGTTGTACTTACGGGTCAAACACCTCCCAGTCCTCTTCACACGAGGCATCAATGGGTATACTGGCAGGAACCTCCACATATCCCGCAGGCAGAGGAGAGCCAGGGGCTGAGGTAAGAAATAAATATATAAATCTCTTCTGCAATATCATCTGAGTGGCCGTACTCTGACGTAAACACATTCAGGAGCCCTATTGATTCCTATGACCAGATTAAAGCCCCGAGGTGATGGCTCATTTCAGTGAGACCAGGGAACACAATCATTTAAGCAACTCTAGACTTTTGTTTTAAGCGTGCATTTGGTGAACCGTATTTTTATTTGAGTAGCTTAATTTGTCTCATTTTTACTTGTTTTATCTTGCTCCTTGTTGTTGACACTTTAATTAAAAGTAAGTAAAATGTATTTCAGGAAAAAAAAAAGAAAAAAAGGGGTGAGGTCATTTTTCTTCACCTGTGAGGGGTGGCAGATCTGCATGGGTCACTTCATCCTCCTCCTCTTCCTCTATAGTTTGAGTGTGGATGGGGGGCAGGAGCCTCATGGCTACAGAGGACATGGTGCTGGGGCACAGTGGAGCACACGTGGCAGTGCTGGCGGGGATCTCCTCCACCTGCTCCATATCTAACTGCTTTACTATCTCCTCTGCCTCCATGGCCTGGCCTGGCGACTCTGAACCAGACACCACTAGCAGAGAGAGAGAGAGAGAGAGAGAGAGAGAGAGAGAGAGAGAGAGAGAGAGAGAGAGAGAGAGAGAGAGAAAGAGA
>JBBKCR010000038.1:12246699-12257538 GCA_037577295.1 Ladigesia roloffi
GTGTGTATATGGTGTGTGTGTGTGAAGGTGTGTAGATGTATGACGGTGTGTATGTGTGAAGGTGTGTAGATGTATGACGGTGTGTATGTGTGAAGGTGCGTAAATGTATTACGGTGTGTGTGTGTGAAGGTGTGTAGATGTATGACGGTGTGTATGTGTGAAGGTGTGTAGATGTATGACGGTGTGTGTGTGTGAAGGTGTGTAGATGTATTACGGTAGAGATACAAATATCCTACATTTCTAACATTGTCCGAATATAACAGTGTACAGTGCAGGACCAAAGAAATCAACACAATAGTTTTACAACTCTCATCTTTCGTCTGGGACAGAACAGAATTGTACGGTGTAACCCAAGCATCATAAAGAGATGGATAAGTAATAGGTGACTTGAATCATCTATGTGCGATTAAAGAAAATGCATTATATCAGGCCATGAGTAAAACTGAAACTGTGCAAAATGAGTCAGCATTATTATAAATGAGCAAAACCTGATGATGTATCTGCATGGAAGAGATACATTAATGTCCTAATATTTATTAGCATCACTGGATATTTCCTCTGGTAATCAAGGCTATTAATTTTTGTCCTATATTACTGAAGACAATCTTTATTCTTCTGTTAAGGCTATAGACTAGATGCTGAAACACACAGCTTTGAGGTTTCAAACACAAGTGCATCAGTAAAGTCAGGTATTGACATTGGGCAAAGAGTTCTGGATTAATAACTTGTTCTGATCCAACACAACTGTGTCCAAATGCACAAAGCAAGCTCCACAAAGATGTGGATGAAGTAGAAGTCAGGTCTTCTCGTCCAAAATCAGTGCCTCAACTCTAAAATGCTCAACAGAATGAATGGGCACAAATTCCCACAGTAACACCAAGACGTTAAAGCTGCAAAGGGGAAACCAATTTCATATCATAAGTGTATGCATCTAAAACAATGTCCTTAAATTACCTAGTGGAATAATGGTCGGATGTCCCAAAACTTTTGTACAAACCAGCCTGGTATGCTGAAGCATTAAAAATGTCCTTCAATGAAAGAATATGGATTAGCCCAAAAGCCTGAACAACTAGTGCGTCCAAATACTTTTGACCACACAGTATAGGTGAATGCTGTAGGTGCATCAGTTAAGAGGAATACTTTTGGACACTTTATGCCGTTGCAGAGTTGTGATATTACTGGAGAGGTTTGCAGGGTAATGCAAGGGGCAGATTAAAAAACGACTAAATATTTTTTATAAATAAATCTTGAATAAAATACGTTTTATAAAAGTGAATTAAATTCCAAGCCGGGCGGGAAATACTTGAGAAGAAAAAGGAGCTAGCAACTTCATGGAGGGTTAGCTTACCCACTTTTGGAAACAAAATGACAACAAAAAGACTAACGGAGACATAGTTTTAAAAAATAATAAGACCTTTAAATCTAACTATATGACTATTTACACCAATTATATATGTATAAAATATGACCTCATAGCAATATGACAGGTTAGCTAGCTACCTCATTTTATTTTTCGTACATAACGGACAAACCACGACACTCTTGGGACGCTGAACAAGTCAGAACACTTGCCAAAACTAAAGTTATAACCTTCCTACTATTATTTTAACAATTTATCTTCATTTCTATAGCAGCACTTGTTGACAGGCTCCACTAAAACACTACCATGCTTGACAAAGCTCGATAAGAGATGCATTTAAACATATCGCGACAGTTTCCCACGCTATTCTGCGCCGTATCTGTTGCTTGGTTCAGTAATTACAGCTACTGTTAAGAGTAGGTCCCCCCCTAACAGGTAAGGTAGAGAGACTATTACCATTCTCTCGGAGCAGCTCAACGGGGCTGGCGGGGTGTTTCTCTTCTAAACGGGCAAAAATTGAATAATAAAGAGGGCAGAGTTGTATAATAGCAGTCGTTATTATATTAAATGTGTAAGGAGCATGCCGAGCAGGTATCTGAAGCGTTATTTATAAAGATCTAGCCACCAGAAAAAGACGTGTGAACCGTTAGAGCCTCCAGAAAAGCAATGAGATACTCGTCTAACCCGAGTCTTCACAACGAATCGGCTGCAAGGAATCGAGTTCAGGTGAATCGAAAGCTGCACATCTGTACAATGCTTGCATTTCTACGGAAAAATACAATTTAACCACATTAGAACAACTGTCTGAATATGCTATATATTTAAACTTGCACCCTCTATCTGTTGTGTGTGTGTTTATGTACATAGGGGCCACTTTACTTTTCCTTTACTCTACATGTATAAAAGTAAAGTATTGTGACACCTGACCATTACACCACATTCAAATACACAGACTTTAATATGGAGTTGGAATTTGTGCCCAGTCACTCCGCAGAGCATTCAATGAGGTCAGGTACTGATGTTGGACGAAAAGGTCTGGCTAACAATCTCCATTTCAGTTCATCCCAAAGGTGCTGGATGGGGTTGAGGTCAGGACTCTGTGTGGACAGTCAAGTCATTCCCCACTGAACTCCTCCAGCCATGTCGTTATGGAGCTCGATTTGTGCACTGGGACACAGTCATGCTGGAATGGAAAAAAGTTCTTCCTCAAAGTGTGTCTACAAAGATGGAAGCATGGTGCTGTCCTAAATGTATTGTTCTACTGAAACTGGAATTAAGAGAGGCCCCTCACCATGAAAAAACAGCTGTCCCCCAATACTTTTGCCACATTAAAACATATATCCACAGCTCTCTCCATCTACATATACACATACACACACGTGTGTGTTTACTAAGCATTAAACGCACTGCGTAAAATGAACGAAATATGAGAGGAACTAGTATATACAGATAACGCAAGAACGTCAAAATGAAGTTGGATTGTGAATCACTGGAATGGTGATTCGACTCGAAAGATCCGACGAGCTGATTCGAATTTTTCATCGCTACACTTAACCACATGAGAACAGACAGAAGGAATTACAGCGACTACAAACTCACCAAACAGCACAGTCCGGAACCTCGGAAGCGAGGTGCTTTGATGGAGTCGGTGCCTGGGTGTCCGCTGTGCTGACAGCCGCTCTCTCCGGCCTACCGTGTGTGTTTATTTTCGTGTTTATTTCAGGTCGGAGCCGCTCGGCACTGCAGCTCTGGTCGCCATTTCCCGCCTCCTCAACACACACACACACTCAGACACGAAATACCCGGATGACACAATCTGCGCATGCGCTACTCCATACAGACCCACACACATACACACCTCCTTCGTGTTTTGATCGATACAACAACAAATACCTGTTCAGGGTAACACATTTTTTCACATTTTACCAAAACTACACCTTCTTGTACATCTGAATTACTGCGTTGTACCTTTTAAAATGTATACATTCACCTGCCAAACACGATTTACATGCTTGTATTACGACGTTAGAAAGACATGGATTCTACACTGCCTTCGACAAAAGTATTGGGACACACGTCCTAATTACTTAATTCGAAGGGTGGCACCTTTCTTCCGGTGAAGGGCAATCGTAATGCTTCAGGATGCCAAGACAATTCTGGCCTCCGACTTTGTGGAATAACCTTCTCGATTGCAGGATCACTGTGCCTCAGTGCACAAAGCAAGCTCCATAAAGACACGGCTGGATACGTTTGGTGTGGAAGAACTTGAGCGGCCAATTGAGCCCTGACCTCAACTCCATCCAGCACCTTTGGAATAAACTGGAACGGAGATTGTGAGGCTGGCCTTCACGTCTATTATAAGTGTCTGACCTAAAAAATGCTCTAGAATGAATGGACACAAATTCAAACAGAAACTCTAAAATCTTGTGAAAAGCCTTCCAAGAAAATCTGCAAAGGGGGACTAACTCCATATTAAAGTATATGGATTTGAATGCTGTGTCATTAAAGCCCCCTTATGTGGAATGGCCAGACATCCCAATGCTTTTGTTCATATATTGCATGAGCATCTCTAATGATAGGCTAAAGCAGTAAAGATTAGAAGCAAACAGCACTGGGAAAAATTTCTTTCTCCATGACACATCTACAACAAAAATAGAAATGACACAGTGAGGAGGGGAAGAGGACACATGTACCAGTCGCCATGGTAACGCTTGGTTAGGAAAGCACTGGATGGTGGTGAATGTAAGAGGTGAATTGCAATTGTTTACTACTAAAAATTAGGGATTTCCTTTACAGTTTGGTCCTTATTATTCATTAAATATTAGGAAAAACAACTTTGTACCAACAAATCTCTTCAGTGGCAGCTGGATGCCTGGTAGGTGGGTTTGAATCCCACGACTGCCAGTGGCACAACTGAGGTTCCCTTAAGAAATGTTCCATCCCCAAACACTGCTCCCCAGATGCTTTGTGCCCGATGGTTCACTTCGGTAAAATACAGATATATAATTTCACACTTTTCATACTGCGTGCTCTGCTGTGGTGTTCACACTATAAGGGTCTCCTTTACTTAAGACCAAACAAAATCAATATGTTTCTGATGGAATTGTATACAGAAACAGTTTATTGTTGTAGGTAACCTTTCCATTGTGTATGCAAATAAATCTGGGTAGGGAACTGAATCTGCGGAGATCTGGGGATGATATCTTTACTTCATCCTAATCCAGCTATTTACTATCGAGTCACAGTGATATCAAGAAACGCATCCTCTAATACAGCTCAGCTGGAACAAACCGCTTAGAAAACCTTGGTTAAGTTTGTACAGAACGGCGCATTTACACAATGCAATACGGTTTAGAAGATCCAGATCCACCTGGGACACCTGAAACAATCATATTGTTCTCAAAGCACATTCAGTAGGCTAATCTTCAGTCGAGTGCTGCTCATTTATGGGGGAAAAGAACAAAAAAACCCCACAAACAAGTTAAAACTCTATGCCCAAGATCTACAGGTCAGTTCAACATTTTCTACAGCATTTAAACAGTAGTTTGGGCGCCATAAATAATGTACACCTAGTCGAACATTTGGATTCCCCCCTGGTCAGCTGCAGTATATTGTATTGCTTTTTTTTTTTTTTTTTAACGTAGTGATGCTGGCCGATGTAACGGAGACCACCAGTGACTACTTGCATGCAACTATGCCCTCGCTAAGCCGAGCACATACTCTGGAGAGGAGCAGGAATAGAGCGCAAAATTAGCTTGTGTTCAGTCAAGTCTGTAAGACCAGTACCATAGAAATCCAAGATTTTTTTGTTATGTAAAAAGAAACTTCCATTGGTAATACATTGTTATTCAACAACGTCCCATTGAAAGAGAGAAATAATTAAATAATCTTCAAATGTTCTTCATCAGAGCATTGCTCTGGCTGTTGGTTTTGCCTTCTATGCCATCAACATGGAAGCAGTCCAGACACTCGTGTCTTGTTTCAGTACCTTGGCGGGCGAATGTCACATTTAAAGGCCGTCTCCTTTCATTCGGAAGTCCGTTCCACAGTCCAGAGTCAGGTTACTTCATTAAGAAAACAATTAGCCCAACAGATTCCATATTTTATATAAACAGGAGAAAAAAAAAAAAAAGACTTTGAATGTACAGATTCGATTTATACACATTTACACGTTATGGACAGTCAATCAGTTTCCCAGTTCATTTAGTGTAATCCAAAACCATTTAGAGGAAGAAACAAACCAAAAAATTCCTTGATCGAATCAAGCCAGGTCCTCCTTTCAAAGTAGAATGAAACAATTGTCCAAGCCTTACTTTTTCAAAAAGACACTGAAGTCAACAAAAGGTCTTCAAGCAGTTGTGAAAAAATGGCTCCCGTCATCCACATCGCACTCTGGTTCAAGTAACTTCTCTTCTCTGCCCTTCATGGCCGTGAATATTGGACACAAAAATAAGCTCAGTTTCGGGGCCAGGCTACAGAATGTCGATGGCTTGGTGTCGTTTTCCATAGTCCACACCACGATCTCCAGGAACCTCTCGGTCTTCATCGTCTGAAAGAAAGTAAAGCGTTAAAGAATGACAAAAAGACAACTTTGAGTACTAAGGTGGATGTAGATCACTGGAATAAATCTGGAAGTGAGGAGACAGCACTGTAGCTTCACAGCAAGGGACCACAGACACATAATGCAACATAAAAAACAAGACGCTCACGGGGACCCGAAGCTCCCTTGTCAGGACTTTTCTTTTTTTTCCCACTTTACATGACAGTCTGTCAGAAATGGTACACTAAAAATAACACACAGACAAACATTAACAGACATGTACATTTACTCAAAGGCTGTTTTCACACATGGTTTGTTCTCCAAGCTCAGGGCCAGGGGTGATTTTTGAGCACTGCATCTTACTTTCTAACATACACAAATAAATAAGCTATTATTTGGTACCCTTTCCACATGGTAGGCTTAGGTCAACTAACCAAGTCAATCAATAATTTCCATTTATCATGACTGTTGATCAAGTTGGATTACTTCGTTCTCAGAAATTTCTTCAGTGGCGACGTCGAGACCCACAAAAGTAATTATAGCCGTCTAATATCCAGGTTCTGCATGTGTAGTCTACGTCCTAAATCAGCCCTGATATCTAGTAGTGTTTCTATTTTCTGTGGTTACACTTGCTGAGTATATATATATATATATATATATATATATATATATATATATATACTAAAGCCTTCATTCCATTAAGGATTTATCTAGCAAAACAAAAATAAAAGCCTACAAATTTATATGATAATATGCCATAGTAACATTAACAGTTAGCCTTGAATGATAAGCGACCTCTAATATCAAATTATAAGATTTTGTATTATGAAACTGTACAAATACTTCTAATACTTCAGAGTGTAAACAGAAAATGCATTTCTGTAAGAAAATGCAAGGTTGGATCACGTGGCTGCTATAAAAGTGTTTTATTGCCCAAAACAGTTTGCCTTTTCAGGCTGTCTAACTTATGATGTTTTAGTTAAGAAACAGGCACATTACCCGTTTCTTCTGGGGATAGGTGTTGTAGAAACTGTGCCTATTTTGGCTCTAATAAAAATACAACCAATAATTAAAATAAAAAAAGCAATGACTTAAAACTTAACAAAAAAATTAAGAAACAGATGCAATTACACTAATTATTCTTTTGAATACTGTAGTAATACTCTAGAAATGCAAACTTGTAGTAATGCAGAAACCATTACAGCTGAATAGGGATCGGAGACTAAACAAAATAACAAATGCTTCATGGAAGGTAATTGTCTTCAAAGAGAGTTTACATCAATGTTAACTGCAAAGGCCTGGTGTGGCTGAAGATTTTCATTCCAAACAAGCAGACACACCGGAGTAAACCATATAGACTTTGTAGACTCTATAAACAAGTGGAATCAGGTCTGCTCGTCTGACTGGTAGAAAACCTGCAGCATCAAACTCCTGGTTTAAATTATACTCAAAAGTGTAAATGCTTCTGTACATTCTATAAGCTAAATTGATCTTCACACACAATGTAAACATGTAGTATGTATCGTAAGCTTAATGGTTCTTTTCGCTGACTTAATTCCTGATTCTGAATGGAAGATCAAGGTTTAGTTGAATCTAATCTTGTGAAAAACACCCAGAAACTATTAGTGTTTTTTTTTTACAAATTCACACACTAGCCGCGTTTACATGGACACTTAAAATTTAATCGGATTAAAATAACCCAAACGAACAGTTTACAAGGGCGTCAAATAAAGAGATCATCATTTGTTCCAAGTTGTTCCATGTTGAACCCATTTAATCCGATCGTACATTATTTTGTGAAGCGCTCTGATAAACCTTCGCTACTTTTCTAGTATACGAAAAGAGAAGAAAACCTGAGGTTTCCTTTCTCCTCGTTTATCCTTCGTCGCGTCTCAGAAGCAGTTTAATGTGAGGTAGAGCTTCACACGGCGCCTCGCGCTCTGCGATGCTGAAAAAGCTACAGGTTTGAAAGCACTGATAATGATGAGAAATAATCAAATAATATGTATATTTAGTGAAAAAAATATTTATTTAAGGGAAAAGAGTATATAGAGACAGATCCTTTGATTTGCAGAGAGACAGTTTATACCGTTCGGTTCTAACACTGGAGAAATGCTACTACAGAACGAGCCATGCAAACGGCTAACGGTGATTCTGGAGATTGGTGAGGTTTCTGCTGTGATTTTACTCTCATCCACTCTCTCCACGATATGGAACTGTTTTCATGTATCCAATAAAAACGTAGTGTCAGCGACCAGCCAGCTTTTGTTTATATTTCGTTCACAGCAGCTCCTGAGGTAAACTCCACCGTTCAACTCTCTCGTAGCTCCCGGCCACGAGCTCTGGCGCATGCGCAGAAAGACGGAACGTGTTCTAATAAACGGTTTGTCAGTTTCCACAAGCAGTTTCCACGATCGATCGGATAAAACAAAAGTCTAAACCACCTCTTTTAATCGGATTAAAAATGTAATCGGATTCACGTGAATCCGATTACATGAGCCGTTTAATCGGTTTCCATATTTAATCTTATTAAAAGTGGAAAAAAGTGTCCATGTAAACGGGGCTAATGATTTTTCAATTGTATCTCATTCCGATGCCATAAAATATCTCCCCAAGGCAATTTTTTCCCCCAAACAAAACTTCAGCAAGTTTTTGAGGCCCGTGGGTATGGCTTCTGCTTTCAGAAGTGCTAACTCAGATTTGGATATTTAGGAAGGTGTGAAAACACCCAATAAGTGTGACAAATGATGCTGCAAATGCATTCAGCGGTGTGCAAAAAGCAAAGCGGAAGCTAGGACAGCACATAGCACAGACAAGAAAAGCTAAATAAAGCATACTTCTAACAAAAATAAGAAAATAAAATAATCAAAACCACACAAACACACACACACGATAAATAGACCAACACACACCACCCATCCCATCAAAACTTTCAAACACAAATATCAAATGAAAGAATTCAGTGCAGTAAGTCAGGGGTGTAAATATTCTTCATGAAACAGTCACCATTAATATTTTTTTAAATACCTAAATACACCTTCAAATGGATGCTTCACAATCTGTCCATGCATTTTTTTACACCCCAAACAAATCTGGCAGAGCAAGATGCTGGCAGCAGAAGCAGCAGCGGCGGCGGAGGCAGTGGCGGGTAAGGGAGGGGAGCGAGAGGAGGAGGAGAGAGGACGGAGGAGCGACACGGAGCATGTTCCCCGGGCTCACCTTGGGCGTCTTCCTCACCGCCATCGCCGTCCTCCTCCTCGTTGTAGGCCAGTTCGGCCTGTTTGTCGGCCTCGTACTCGCCAACGTTGCCATCGTCCCCATTGTAGTCCGCCAGCTTGGAGCCGTGCTGCGGATCTACAGGGGATTCGTTCTCATCAAAGAAGCGGTCTGCAGAGGCATAGCAGGGCCCCGTCAGGAAGAAGGGAGAGTGGGCGAAGAAAATAAGACGAAGGGGGGCAGAGAGCGAGCGAGAGAGAGAGAGAGAGAGAGAGAGTGAGAAGCAGAAGAGAAAGCCAGAGAGATTGAGAGACAGATAGAGAGAGAGACAAAGAGAGACAGAGTCTCCAACAGAGAGAGAGCAGGCAATAGAAAGAGCAAAAAATGAGAGAATGAGAGAAAGAGAGAGAGAGAGAGAGAGAGCGAGAGAGAGACAAACACACATCCACACACACGGTCAGACAGGGTAGTTGGGGGTTGGAGAGGGTGTTAGGAAAAGAGAGGCCAGTTAAGGACACAGATGTTAGCAATAGGAGAAAGAAGCAGATCAGATCAAAAGGCCGTGTTATGGAGCAGGAAGATTATAAAATTGTCAAGCCAAGATATATTAGGTGCCTGAAGTTTGTTTCTTTAGTCTCAAATGTGCAATTTGCACAAAAACAATAATCTGCTTTTAAAGTAAATATCATAACACAATTTCCAAATGTACTTTTTTGCCACACATGTGGAGTATAAAGTCAAGATTTTGGAGTATTTAAATGTTCCAATTACATTTTTCATTTCAGATACACAGCAAATTCCTTGGTTATATTACTTTTAGCCCCGGGTTAGCTCCAGTGCAAAACTAAGGAAACAATCCACAGACACCAACATGGCTAACTGACTATTATGGGTCACTGGAGGGAAAACAAGGGAAAGTGTTGCTTTAAAAGATGGAAAACTCATTACCAGGAGTAACGGTAATGACTAGACTGGCAGAGGGAGGTTAGACAGAGGAATGACGAGGAGAGAAGAGAGATCTGGTGGGTTCAAGGGGGCTGCAGTGAGGCGAGCGGTGCTGAAGCCAGGCAAAATTACTACCTTACTCATCAAATTCATGATGCATGCGCACATGTGTTGTCCTAAGAGCGCAGCACTGCCTTAGGATCAGCAGTCTGTTAAATAAATGCCTTCTGGCTTTGCATGATGTGACTGTCTTTATATTGGCCTGGACAAACATGACGCCCCTCACACAGACACAGAAACAAATGTACACCCCTCCCCTCTGACCCCTACTCACTCTGCCGGTGTCGAACAGGAGCAGCAGGTGCGGCGTCTCTGCTGAGGTGAGGCTCGATGGGATTGGGCAGAACTTGCGCCGGGTTCGGTGGAGGAGGCAGTACCGCTCCCTGGCCCCGCTGGGCATCAGGACCTAGAAGGGTACACATCAAAACTAGATCACTCTTCAGGGCGCATGAGTGTAGCTCACAAAGATTTGATCTTTTGACATTTATCAGGCGATTTTGAAAATTATCAGTGTCTGACAATAAGTTCCACAAAATTTAGCTAAAATGCTTACATTAATGTCTTAAAGGGATAGTTCTCCCCAAAATGAAAATTTGATGTTTCTTTGCTTACCCCCTGGGCATCCAAGTTGAAGGTGACGCCCAGATTACACCCCGTGACTCGTGACGACACATTGATGTCTTAAGACATGAAACGATCGGTTTTTGTGAGAAACTGA
>JBBKCR010000038.1:12451604-12467248 GCA_037577295.1 Ladigesia roloffi
TGAGAGATTATTGAAAATAGTATCCTTTACTTTATGCTAAATTATGAAAACCATTAGAGGCTTAAAAGGCAACCAATAAAAGCGCTCTCAGAGGGACATATTTTCCAGATGTTCCTCAGCAGGATGCAACGTGCCAAGTTCTTCGAGGAGGTTTACTTTAAACAAATGTATCTTGGCGTGTTCGCTGAGGAAGGGTGGTTGGGGGGTGGGGGGTGGGGGGTTGTTCGAGGGTGGAGGTGGGATGGGGGGGATACAACCAAAAAGGTTCATCGCTCATTTTTATGTCCAGCTTTTGGATGTTTTGGTTTCCCATCTGCTAGGAAACCTGCAATAAGAAGTGAAATGCAATGTCAATATTTGCAGTTTGTGGGAAAAAGGAAAAGGTTTCAGCCCTCGTCCGTTGGGGAAAACTTTAGGTTGCGATCATACCAAGTGTGTTTTCTCTCTTTCTTACACACACACATGGACTTATAGCTCCCCTATAGCCCATAGGCTCGGCTCCAGCTTGTTTCATGTTCTGCGCGTCCGTCGTAAAACATTCATAAGGAGTGTCAGCACATCCACAAGCCAAACGCACGCGGCCAAGTCCAGAAACAACCATCAAAGCTCAGCACATCCATTCACCGTGATTTATAAAGGCCGAGTGCAGGCTGAAACTCTGGGTCCCTTTACTATATCATCCGGTGAGGCTAATAACCCTAATATATGTAGAAAGTACTTCTAACATATTAAAAGTAAATATTTTACATCGGATTGAGACCTCATCACATGCAGTACTGGTTTAGAGGAGTAATAAATAAATAATTATTAAATGTAATTAAAACACAGGCTCGGGATAGAAATATGCAATAAGGGTGAGTTAAAGTCACACTCTGAAACCAATCCCCTTAATTTTACCCCTTAATATAACCCTAATTTTTACCTTAATTTCCAGAAAAGTAAAGAAAAATTAAGTGGAAAAGTGCAAAGATTAAGGCTGATTAAGGGGTAAAACTACTGAATTTTTCCCTTATTTTTAAAACTTAAATAACTGAGCCTCCTAAAGAAAATGTCTTATATTTAGGATTAAGGGGTTTCACACTCACCTTAAATCCACTTTTAAGGTAAAATTAAGGGTATGGTTTATAAATTAATGGCCACTTAATTAAAATTAAGGTGTTTGACATATTTTCAGGGGTAAATTAAGGTAGAGTTAAGCACATTTAAAGTACATTGTGTTTCATAGTGAGTAACCATAATGGAGGCGGATACACCGCTCTGCAGACTTCAGTTCCAGCCCGAACCTGACACACCTGATCCAGGTGATAAGGGCCTTCAGGGTCAGTGGAACATTAAAGTCATGTGTGTTCGATCTCCAGGACATTACATGCCTTACAGAAATTTTCTGCCTTGTTTGTATTGTTGCATGTACTATTTTTTTGTATTATTTTTGACTACTTTTTACCTTTAATATCTTCACTTTTAGCCAAAGATACATCTAATTCATTCAGGACTTTTTAAAAATGTATTTATTCATGTATTTTTAAGGCAGAAGTGAGCTAGGTCAAGGCTGGGTGATGAATTTAGGATATCTAATGCAGCTTGTCCTTTGTCTTAAACGACTAAATTATGAAAATTGCGTACAAATTGTATCAGAATTTTTGAAGCAATTTTTAACCAAAATTTTTGGTTTTGGTCTCGTTTGCAGTTTCACTTCACTTGTTCGCTCCAGTTGCTATCTCTTGTCTCACAAAAGGAAAAAACTAACATACATACGTTATACACACCAGCCCCTAATCTAGACCTCTCCCCCCTTTTAAAATGAGGTAACACTGACCTAATAGAAACCAACAATCAAATTACTGCGCACATATTGCAGGGCCTGAACACAATTACAAAGTACTTTATAAAGGATATATATTTCATCCATCCATTGCAAACTCCAGGATATATATTTGAGATACTAATTATAGATCTATTCCCAAATTATATATAAATGTTTTTGCATTGGCATTAGGACTATAAATTATATATATATATATATAATTTATATGTCACCCAGCCATAATCTCAGGACATAAACATTTAGAAAATATTTTGGGGAATTATTTTGGGAAAATATTTTTGGGAATTTGGGAATAAATCTGACATAATTTGAATTGGTTCGGGCAGGGTTGTGGGTTCGAATATCAGCACTGCTAGTGTTAATACTGAGGTTACTTTGAGCAAGGCACTGTCCCCACACAGAGAAAGATGCATTTTCCTGTATGTTCACTCATGACTCTAAGGAGCCATTCAACATTAGACGATATTTGCTTTCGTTGAGTTAAATCTGACTGCTCTCGCGTAAGTTTTGTTTTATGAGAAATCTGGTAGAATATCTCCTCACTAAATTATTTACACCTCAGGTCCAATATATAGGAGTAAGGCCACATATTTGCTCCTCCACTAATAAAGGTGAAGGTGCATGTGCTCCACTTGCTCAGGGCCTGTGACTGTACGCTCCGTTTGTCACAGTTATTCAGTTTTATCTGCACATTTTGGCCCTGCGTTTCTGCAGTGTTGCGCAAAACCTGCGTGTTGCATGAGTGAGAAAGCGTTCTGTTATGCTGCTCTGGTATAAATACAGTAAAGGTGAGCTGAAGTGAGTAGAAGGTGATTATGTGTCTGGCTGGTTCGCCTTGGGGAGCGTGGATGGTTTACCCATGCTCCGACCGACCCCGAGACATTTGGAAAGGAATCCGAGATGCCTTTATATCGGGGGAGTGTTTTTTACTTTGCACCACGCAAAAGACACCTGGCAGCCGAAACACCGTGGCCAGCCAATGACCTTCTCCCACACGGTGCTCCAGCCAGTTACATCGTCTGAAAGAGGCCAGCAGCCAATGACCTCTCTCTGACCAGGGGGCGAAACTAGCCAACGTGCTCCACCTATAGACCTCCAGCGCCAACGCATGGTTATATATGACAAACCATCTGTCTCGGAGCTGTCGAAACGCGCCGTAACTCTTCGCAAATGTGCAAAGCGTTAACACCGACACCCTGACGCACCACCCAGCAATCTGTGTTGGTTGCGCTGTTACGTAAAAGCCGAGGAGATTGATTGAGCGGTGTTGCTGAGCAGTGAGGAGAAGGATTTGCTCTGCCAGTCAAGTATGCTAGATAAACTCTGACTGGGAGGGGAGGGGGAGGGCTGCGCTGGATGATATTAATGAGAATATTAAAACAGGAGACAGCGAGAGCAGCACTGAGAGTAAACAGAATCAACATAGCTGAGATTCCTCTAGTAATCCAGGCGAGTTCGACTCCTTCGTATGATTTACGGCGGCGCTGCCACTGTGGAACCCTCCGTACTCCTGCACTCCTTGTAACACTCTTCCAGTCGTAACAGCCACTCTTTCACAAGTCAGCGTTCATCTCGAATGCAAGACTTGAAGGAAAGGCTCTCCAGACTAAAACCAAGCTTTAGTTTATTCAAATAAGACTGCCAGGAAGTATTATTTAGGGCAATATATAAGTCCAGCCACATGTTCTAACATTTAATATGAATTTATCCAACTACATGTACAAATATTTGATCGATTTCTAGATTTATGACTAGTCATCACATCCCAGGAAGTATTGGCTTTCATTTTCCAAGTTCATAAGTTCAAAATGATCTCCAGTCCAAATTTAGGCCTGCTCTTGGCTCAAACACTTTTCATGTCACACCTCAGGTCGTTTAAACTGTTCTAATGAACTAATATCAAATATCAAACCATTAGTGTGCATGAAAATGTAGTTCACGATTTTATTGGTTAATATTACTTGTTTGCATGATAAAATAAATGTCTTATAAATTATAGGTTTATTCATGCTCAAGGTGCTACACACTGATAAATAAAGTATAAATTTTCTATAAAAGACCAATACGGCTAAAATGATCACCACACTTGTTTCTCAGGGCACATTTCTCAGGGCTAGTTGAACAAATTTTTTCTGTTCGTACCCTACAAGCTTCGTGGTTTTATCGTACTCCCACATGCCGATAAATCAGCCACATCATCAAACAGACTTTATTTATAGATCTTGGTGTTGAAAGACCAGGCGATAATTATAGCGACGGCGCAGACGGCATGTAAGGTAGCCCGTACGATAGGGTGAGTGTGCTTTTGCCCTTTAAACAGATGGCACCCAGTTTGTCTGACTGCGTGTCTCTTTCTAGCTCTGCCTATCCGAGTGTCTACCTGTCAGGTAGCTCACTTGGGTCTGATGTCAGGCTTGTCACTCATTAACCAGCCTTCGGCTGGGAGCTAAACTGTCGCCTCAGCAGTGGGAATTTACCCCGCTATTGATTCAGCGTTTTATTATCTCTGCCATACAGGTCCCGACGCTCGTCCAGCTGGCATGAGTGACCGAGTATCTATGGCCTTGGACATATAAAGGAGGTCACCCACAGCGCTGGCCCTTCAAACATGGGGGAAAAAAATTATTACATTAGTACACAGGCGTCTGGCTGCATTTATTGGCCTAAATAAGGTCCTCAGGGACACGAATGCAGTGTAATGCAAAACCAGCAGCTCCTCAGCTTTCTGGAGAGGTGCTGACAATATCTTTCAGCTCAGCTGTACTTGCTGTGTCTTCCAAATAGTAGGAACTAGAGCGGCATTAATAGGTCATATGGCATCTTTTCTTAATTTTCTAAACATAAATCATTTTAGATCCTGAAACTGCCCATTTGCTGAATAATTGTGTGCGAAAATGAAACCATTTTTTAAATGAAATGTTAGTGTTAGTCCCTGTATAGGAAATCTGCAATGCATGTCATTCAACCAGGGAAGAGTTCAAATGTTTGCACACTCGGAGAAGCAGCAGGAAGAAAAGATTTGTTGCTTTGTCATTTATAAATGCCCAGAGAACATCCACTAACATTTACTACTGTACTGAATTTTTCTATTGTGTTTTGATGTAAAAAGGGCCTGAATGTGTTTTACGTCATTTAGCCGTATTCACTATGCAACTGTAATGTCTAATTACACGCAGAATTATAATCACATGGATTACAAATGTAATAAAGTCCATTTACATGACTAGCGTCACTGCTGAGGTACCATTGAGCAAGGTAACGTCATGCAGAGAAATCATTTCCCTGTGTGTTGTAGTTGTATGACTATGCATGTGACGAATAAAATTGGTATTTGTATTAAGTATTTGTAAAAGTAACAATTCTAGATGCACAGTATTGCATTACTTTAATATGCACTACATTATCAACGCTATTATCAACTTAATTTTAGCTACTGAAGTGCTCAACGCAAAACGTAACTAAATATTCTATGCACAAATGTAACAAATTAAGAATCTACATCTTCCTTTAGCTTCCTCTGGTTGTTTCAATAAGGGTATAAAAAGGAAATATAGAAAATATGAGTTTTTTGGGGGCGTCTACACCAAGGATGCCTATGAGAAGTAACTTTAGAAATGCGGTGGAAGTGATTTCTGAGTTTGTGCAGGCAGAGAGAGAGCGAGATTGTTAGAACTGAGGGTGAGGCGAGGCGTGAGGCGTTCATAAAGTTCACCGTGTTCTCTCTTTCTGCTGTGCTGGGAAACCTAGATACGTCACACGCCTTTATCGCCCTGAACTGATTACACCGATCATATGTGCATACACACATAGGCACACACACACTGTCAGTGCTTTACTCCAGCTCTCTCAGGTCACATTGTGCTCATAAGTACTGGGACAGTGAATTTTTTTTCCTGTATTCTCTATTCATTCATTTATTTGTTTTTATTGTCTCACATGAAAAAAACCCTGGAGTTCATGTGCATTCTCTGCAACTTTTATAGATTTTTATAAGAAAATCAATTTAAATATGCAGTTAAAAACAAGAAAAAGTGAGAGTTCAAATGATATTAAAGATTACAAAGCTGAACTGTAATTTAACACTGGTCAGCGTACAATGACTTGACTGTTTATGCGCCAAAAAACAAAATGTAAAATATTTTGCTGGGATTTTATGGGCATATGCTACACTATGGGGCATTATTTATGGGTATCTATGCGAGGCCAATCTGGCCGCAAAAAGAGAAAAACTGCAACAAATCACGTTCTTAATTTATATTCGGTAAAGATGAATGTGACTCATGAGTTAGAAGCTGTTTGTGTGCAAGACATCGCGGACCGAACGCTTTTCGTCCGGCTGGTTATAATCGTCTAAAAATGTACGCACTCGTGTTCCTTATCATTGACACTTTTTATCTTCCACAACCTCTCCTTTAAGACACTTTAAGCCACTCTCACTCCCTTCCTTGCTTTTTTGGACCAGCAAGACCATTCTGCTAATAAGCAGATTATGAATGAATGGTAAACTAAGCTAAAGTAAAAAAAAAACGACCTCCGATTGCAGAAGCAAGGAGGAAATGGACGGATTTAGATAGTGTCTCTCCTTATTTTCCTCAGACATGTGAAGGCCTTATCCAGTCCGGGGCTGCTTGCATCACGGCGCTTGTCTCTCAAGAGATCTGTCTTACACATCCCAAAACAATGTTTCTCAATCTTTTGTGCTGAAGCAGCCCTGCACTTTAGTGCTTTCCAGCTTTAACTCACCTGATTCAGTTCGCCAGCTAAGTATCTTATCCATGCTCCTCCCCCAAACGCCTTCTTTCACGGTTCTGCCCTCTCTTCAAGTTCATTGTGAGGTCGGACAAGCTTCACTGAAAGCTGGCGAAAATCACAGGCAGCCTAATAAGGAATTATAACTCAGATGCAAGTGAGAATTTGAATTTCGATATGAAATCTATAAACCAGGCAGGTCAGCAGTAATATAGGCCTGGCAGTAACCAGTACAGCATTAAAGTTCTGTAATGAGAGAAAACAAGCATCCAAGCATATTTGCTATTTAATATGATTTTAGTTCATAAGCCCAATTCAAGTTTACATACACAATGACCATTCATTGTGTATTCTTAAGCATGCAGGAAGATTTCCAAAAACAAGTTCTTCAAAGTGATCAGTGACAAGACGTTTGACCAAGAATCCAGAAACACAGACTGAAACACACGGGTTTTTATACTTATTAGGGAAATGAGAACATCTGGGTATGGGCGGAGACAGGAACTAGACACATAACCGGGATAACGAGGGGGCGGACCTGAGACCAAAACATCCTCACCAATAGGGAAACCTAACAGATAGGCTAAAAGTTGAGACAAACATCAGTACTTTATTGCAAAGGCATCGTTCGTTTTGTGGCAATTAATCTTTAATCTTTATGTCACGTTGATAAATCCATCATTCCATGCTGCGTTTTGATTGGCTGTCAGTAGTCGTAGGTTGTAGCAGCACACACACTGCGAAAAGGTCGTCCTAAATTTCTGGCATTGTTAGAAAATAATCGCAGACGCCTGTCATCACGGTCGCAGTGATGACGGCCATCTTTGATCCTCTCTGTACGCGGTAGGACCACCATTTAGGAGCCGGGACCAAAGAAATCAACATTACTGTTTCACGATCCGCATCTTTTGTCTGTGAGGAGACCAAATTTGTCAAGTGTATCCCAGATATTAGCAAATATCTCAACGCATTGCTCAATTCAAGCTTCCTTTGGTGATGTTTAACGTCCCAGTGCTGTTTGAAGAGATGCAGCCCAATATCCCAGTGCTCCTGCCACTGTACTCCACTGTGGGATTAACGCGCTGAGGATCATACGTTCAACCCGTCCCCAAACACAAATTGAATTATGAAGTGATGAGAGCAAGCTCAGTGACCAGAACACATTATTCCAAAATCAAATGCGTGTGTTGAAATATTAGATCTCTGTGCTCCTTTTCAAGCAGATGGGTTTGGTGTGTTAGGAGATAATATTCTATTCTGAGTATCAATATTACAGTAGTATTCTATCAATGCAAGTGGAATAAGGGGGTTTTTGCACAAAAACATTATGCAGTTGCCTAGTCTTGCGATGCATGGATGGAGAAAAGAAAGAGAAAACCGCACATGCCCATCGTCACAGACTAGCATCATTATATTTGTAGGAGTCTCAATTCAAATGCAACCAGTCAGATGCATTTATTTTAAAAACATGTTACATTGTTTAGATTTTCTCAACGGACACTGCCAGCGCTTCACAGTCCACACACTTCATACACACCACATCATAGCGAAGTCGGCAAATAAATGTCCGAAAATGTCTGCGACTTCGGCATTAATTAAGTTTGGCTTTTATTTGCAAAACTCCATATAAATTAACATTATGCTGTATGCCAATTTTATCAAAACACCTTGAATATATAATTGAAATGATAACATGGATTTGATTTAATGAGTGGTGACACTTTACAGCAATGCCTTTTTTCTCCACCGTAGATTTGAGTAAATTTATGTTGATTCTAGCCCTATATTGCTTTCGATCTTGTTCTTGATCTCGGTCTTGATACCCTCCAGTCTCGGCAGTGTTTTTATGCGGTCTTGACTACAACACTAGTGATTTCAGACAACACCAAGGCTGGAGAAAACCGATTATGGTTCAAATGTATGATGGTTATAACAAAAAATCAACATCACCACTCCTACTACTAAGGTGGTTTGTGAAAACAGACCCTGTTGTTGGAAAAGGCCACCTGTAGTGTTTTACAGTTGTAAATGTTATTATTCTTCATTTTCTGTGCTCTAAACAACATCCACAAGTCTAACCCTCACTAATAAAGAGCTGGATGCAGTTTGAATGAGTTAATAGCTGTTTTGGGGATGTATTTATAAAGAGTTTTGAGTAACTATATGGGTGTTTGTTGTCACATGAATCCACATAGTAAAGAAAGCACATTTGAACTCTAAAATTTTGACCAATTATTTCTTTAAATCAAGACCGCTGGTTAGCATTCTTAAACTCAATGCCTCTTTGACCTAAATCTCCCAAAAGCCCAAGCAAGAGTTGCTGAAAGCAGCAAGAAAGTTTGTTGAGCAGTGTTAAAATCTGTCTTACGAACTACACAATATGTGCTTGAAATTCTCCAGCTGCAGATTAAGCCAGAAGTAAAGCCGTGTTAATGCTTTGGTAAGTTTTGCTTGAAGTGTACCCAACATTTCTCTCTTTTGGTCATAGTACTGGGACCTACAATCTACAGGAGAACCTATAAGGACAAATTGTATTAAGACATTCATTTTCAGGGTTTGGGCCCCTTACTTCAAGTGGACAATCTTAATGCTTCAGACCAAGACATTAAGGACAACACCATGCTACTAACATTTTAGACCCAGTTTGGGGAAGAATCTTTTCTATTCCAGCATGACTGTGCCCCAGTGCACAAAGCGATCTCCATAATGACATGGCTGGAGGAATTCAGTGTGGAAGAACTTGACAAGCCTCACAAAGCCCTGACCTCAACCTCATCCAACACATTTGGGATGAACTGAACTGGATGAAGACTGTAAGTCAGGCCTACTTGTTCAACATCACTACCTAGCCTCTAATGAAAAAATAGGCATACATTCCCACAAAATGTAGAAAGCCTTCCAAGAGGAGTGGAAGCTGTTATAGCTCTTACTGGAGAGACCAACGCCACATTAAAATCTATCTCGTTCTGGTATAATGGCCTCGCGTCCCAATACTTTTGTTCATATAGTTTGTCTGGTATTGCAAACCAGGAGTTTGACATAGTGTATTTGAAAGCTCCTGTCCTATAACTCAGCTAACAACCGTGCACCATTTAACAAAAGAGCTGTTTGTTAATCACGATTCAATAGAAGTGTGACCAGCTCACGCCTGTTTGCGGCCTTTAGAGATAACGACGGCTACCTAGCATGTACTGAAAGCTTTGTGCTAGCTCTGTTGAACCAGTACCACACCATACCTGACTCAATTGGTGCTTTTTAATATTGAAGAGAAAGGCTTTTTAAAACAAGTACTACCAATAAAAAAAATCCCCTTCTTTCAATAAGACTACTTTCATGTCATTTTTCTTCCCAACATAAAGAAAGAAACCAAATGGCAGCTCACCTATTCAACATTATGATGTAGGCCAATATTGACAGTATTGGTGGATGACGCACACTACAAGCAAACACTGCACACTGTGAAGATAACTGAAGCCACTAATAATGTACAGCTAAGAAAGCTTTTGGATTAAATTTTTGATTATTGTTTGGGTGGGGGGGGTGGAGGGTGGGTTCCATACAAAATTGATGAAACCAGAACTGGTATAGAACCAGTTGTGTTTGAAACGGATTCAAGCAGACAGGAAAGTGTATAGTAAAAATGTGCATCATGTTTCTTAGGTCAATAAACACACACGACATGTTTACATTTTATATTCAATTTTAATTTACAATGCACAATAACCCCATCTTGTAAAAAAAAAAAAGAAGAAGAAAATAAGCAAGTTGCCCAGCAACATTCATACTTCAGCAAAATATGCCAACCAAATATTTGAGGAACAATGACAGTCATTCCGTTTCTCTTTACTCTGAAAGCAATTTCTTGTGTTAATTTCATTCTAACCACCCTAAATACGCTCCCATTAAAAAAATAAAAAAAAAAAAGCCTAAAAAAAAAACTTCCTCTACTGAGTAGTGCATTTTCCCCCATACAGTGCTAACCATGCATTAACTTTCATGCTAATTCTCAAACTTTTTAAAACCTAAGTTATAGAAAATGAAACATACAAAATAATCAGAGAAAAAGAGAGATGCTTTACAGGTCACACTTGTCTACTTTATATTATTTTTAATCAGGTGTACTTAGAAACTAAAAGGCTCTGTCTGGTGAGGCTCTCACATGTAGCCTGAGGTACAAAAATGTCTACAAAGGCTGTAGAGTGTGTCTGTTCAGGAAAAACTAACTGGGGAATTGACCTTCTGCCAGAATCAGGTGCGGAAACACATCCAGTAAGTGAAATACTGAGAACTACTTAAGAGTGACAAATATCAAATGAATAATCAGGGTGAAGGGCTACTTCACTTTTACTCACTCATTGCAGCAATGTGCTACTACACGAGAGCTCTATGCTGAAGATTCCTTGGAAGCTAGTTAGTCAGCAAAAATGATTACCAGTGTCTGAGCCTTCTTTATGAATGACACACACACACACAGATGCAAAAACAATGCTGAAATGATGAAATCGGTTTAACTTGTTTTAGCAACCAACACCCCAGACACAAGACCATCCCGTCTCTTGCTCCCCTCACCGCCCCGTCTACATCTCCACCAGTTTTGTAAGACGAGTTTGCGGCTTAACTGCAATTTAACGGCTTTTTGTTAATGCCAGCACTGTCTGGCGTTCGGTCTGATGCAACAAGGGCTTAGACTGTCCAGGGTGTCTGGTTGCTCCGTCCGGGGACGGACGCAGCACATCTGGTAGGGACCTTCCGTCAACGCAGGATTTAGCAAAGTGTCCAAGGGCCAACAGTGACTACTGTAGAACAGCAGGGAATCTTTGATAAAGCTTCTTTCCTTACAACTCCTTTTGAAATCATGGAAGAACCATGATGTAATACAGCCATGTCAGTTACGCTTCTCCATTTCTTTTGGGCCACTTCCACCCTTAGAACTCGAGGGTTATTCATTTCTTGGGAAGACGCCATCAATTACATTGTAACCTAGCCATTCTATGGGTAATTAATCAATCTTTTCTTATTTGAAAAGTTAAATTCAAATACATGGAATTTGTAAGTACATACACACAACACTGAGATCCTGCTAGTGTGGGTTTCCTCTCTTTCAATGATGCACACATATAGCTAGTCATTAAGGAACACGTTTATACTGCTTTTATAATATGCAGATGGTTATTTAGTGTTCACACTGCAGGGAAATCATTGATTACTCAAAAACAATTTTCTAATTAATTGATCAATGAAGTAACAATTCTTTTAATTTCCTTCTGCTATACTATTTAAATGAAAATTCATCAATTATATTGCAAATTACATATATTTATTTTCTAATTTCATATCATCGGTGCTGCATGTATTCTTACTTTGTCTGATTTGATGGCAAGGAATTGTAAAAAAAATAAAGAATAAAAATAATTCAACACCATATGTATGATGTTTCCTCACATTCCAATCATAATATCCACTCTTCTACCATCTAATGTGGTATCGACTAAAAATTTTGAAGCTTTTAAATAAATTCCTTAATGTAGGGGCTAAAAGTTCAATTTAGTCACATGTAAGTGACTAAGCCTAATGTAACTTGCGTGTATAATATATATACATATATATCTCAGATTTCAACATTCATAGAATTTTTTTTGCTTGACTGAAAATTCAGAAAATTTAAATCTTACACAGCTAACGCTCAGAGTAGGTCTAACTATAGTTGTGTGGAAGCTCTTCTTTTGGCCTAAAAATATTATCTGTCTTCCAGAAAAATTTGAAGTTTGAACCAGCTTTATGAATCTTTTTTTTATCTATTCTTTATGGCGTTGAGAAAAATTAATGCAAACATGTTTGTGGCATTTCTTTTGAATCTGTTAGACTGCCAAAAACAGATCAAGGGCTGGGCCTGCAGCAATACTTTTGTAAAGCTGCTTTAAAAAAAACAAACAAAAAAGCGTTGGCTGGTGACTCATTCTTATGTTGGCATCTGATTTACTATGATCCTTTAACTAACTATCAAACAGAAAAATCCTCCCCCAAGGCATTTTCACGCATTGTTAATGCTTCGCGACATTCACTCATACTTATTTACACACCACATCAGAATGCAAACAGAGCTTGAGTGTATAAAAGACAACAAAGTAGTGACAGATCATACACAACTTGAGAACAGAAAGCAACGCCCAATTCCAATCTAAATAAAATAAAGCCCCTGATCTTTTCCACATGGAAATCCACGCTGCAGTGATGAACCAACTTGTATTTTCTAATTAAACAGTGTTAAATGGTCATTAATTGTGTTTGTTTATATATATATCCACACTGAAGACTGAAAAAGAATGGTTAAAATTATTTAACGCTGCCTCATTTTGTTAAAAAAAAATCTAGAGGGCTACAGCTTGTAATTCCTTCATAAGTGGAAGAAAAGCTGGAATGAAGGGATAGGAGGCTTTTTCTCTAACTGGAAAAGGACTTAGAAAATCAGTTTGTTAAATTTAGCAGGTGCTGGAGTTAGGCCCACTCCAAACAAACTCCAAAAAGGGGTTAATAAAGATGGCTGCCTCTAGCGCACAGTATAGAAATGTAGCTCGTATTCAGTGATTCTCACTGGTTGCTGTTGTTGTTGCCACTGTTGTTGTTGTTGTTGTTGTTGTTATTGTTGTTGTTGCAGAGGTCTCCCGGGGTGACTGCTGCAGAGGGTGGCTGCACGTTGTCTGCCAGGTTGTGGGCGTGCTCCAGGAACAGGTCCTTGAGAACACTCAGTTCTTTGCTGAGGAGCTTGATCTTGGCCTCCAGTCTCTCGTTCTCCTCCTTAAGCTCGTTGACGCGCTGCTGCGTGTCCTGCGCCTTCTGCTTGCTGCGCATGCGGCTCTTCTTCACCGCCAAGTTGTTGCGCTCCCGCCGCTGCCGGTACTCATCGCTGTCTTTGTCTGGAATTTGTTTCTTCATCTTGCTAGGGGGCGTGGCCTTGCCTCCTCCGCCGGGACTGACTGGAACTAACTGAGGGACCTGAGGTGAAGGGGAACTCACTTCAGTACATTTGAAAACAATTCAGTTCATCAAACATTCAGTCCATTTTTACACAGATGCAACATTTTAGAAGTCGCACCAGCTTTACCCACTGCTGAGAAAAACCACATGCAAATAAGAAACCGCTACAGTGTTTGTGTGATCAGGACAGTCACATTAGTTTTAGTTTAAAATGCCAGACTGCAAAGCAGGACTGTGCTGAAGTTAAAAAAAGGCATGACAAAATGACAAAAACCAATTTGCCATCATGCTATTATTAACTGATTTATAGAATGAAATAAGTATAGGGGAATCAAGGACGCTTTATATACTAAGTGTTTATGCCTACTATTGACATATTGATTAAATAGTTACTGCTGTATGAACAAAAGTGCAAAAGCATTTGATTTGCAAACACTTTAAACAAATAAGGAGCTTTTTAACAGCATTGTTCCCTTAGTTTTAGAACCAAAACTAATTGTCTTAGGACAGGGGCACCATGCCAGATTCCTCTCAGGTCAATAAGGAAGGTAAGAGAAAAGCCAGCCGTCACTTAAGATGTTGAGGACTTCCTGATAGGAGCAGAAAAAGCATCTGCACAGAGAAATATGGTGCATCCGTTACTGCACCTCATGCAAAACTCCTTATCTAAAGAGAAAGACATTTATTCTGAAATAAAAACTGAACAATGATCTAATCATATTTGGAGAAAAGGTGTGGTACACATGATCCCCAGAACAACACACACACTCTGAAGTATGGTCATGTGTGTGTACTGATATTGTGCTGATTCTCTGCAAAACATATATGCTAGGAAATAGTACATCCAAATTCTTGAAGCTCAAGAAAGGGACACAAAGAAATAGCCAATACAACGCAAGAGTGGTTTCTAAAAAAGATTTAGGTACTTGCATGTCCCATTCAATCTCCTGCTGATTATATAAATACACACACACACACCATTCAATCTAACATTTAGTTTTAACAGGAGATACTAATGCAGGAAAGATCACAGCGCATTGTGTTTTTATATTAAAACTTATGCACATATGGACCCCCACCCCATCTAAATATATGCACGGAAAATGGTAGCTCAAATTTTTTTTGTTATACTGTGCTTAATGAAGAGGTGGGTTCAGACCAATTAAAAGCACCTAATAAAAAACAAATACATAAGCGCGTGTGTGTGTACGTACATACACACGCACCTGCTGTAGTCCTGCTGTGGCTCCTGTGGAGTTGGCTGTGCTGCTGTGGGCCTGGCTCTGTATGACACTCACTCCGTTATGATCTGTGTTGGTTGTCTTGTTCAGCGACTGCTTGCTCATTTGGATCTACTGTCCACTGTGACTCTCACCCCCACACCGACCTTCGCCGTCGGCCTTTGCTGATGCTTGTTGTTCCTGGATACTATGTAAGGAACGACTGCCTGCCGCAGGACGAAACTGCGTGTTTATCCAGTTGTCTGTCTATGAAAAAAAGCAGAAAGAAAAATCATTTTAACATCACACGACATAAAACGAAATGACCATTTGTCATATGCGGACACACCACAGCATACATTGTGAACAGAGTGAAATTCTCTCTCTGTATTTACTCCACTCACAGAGTGAAGCAGTGGGCAGCCAAGAATGTGGGGCAGTGTGAGGGGACTTACTCAAGGGAACCTCATTGGTGCCTGGAGCAGTCTTGAGATACAAACCCTCAGCCTTCTGATCACAGGGGCAACACCCTAACCACCAAGTCACCTGCTGCCCCAAATATGCTCAATGCCCCAACTTAACAAAATGTATAAACATACATCTTCTTTAGAGCAAATATGTATCCAGCTGAAACCATAATTTAAATTGATCTATATACATCCACACCAAATATTTTCTCACTGTAAAATGTTTTCATATTTTCAAAGCTTAGCATAAAAACGGCAACAGTTCACCTACAGAATCTTACCTACGTAACATTCCATCAGTAAAAAAAAAAAAAAAAAAAAAAAAAAAAAACAAACTGCGCCTAAAACCCAAAAAAAAAATCGTTAGAGATTCTTTTCCCACAAGAAAAACCTTTGAAAAAAAAAAAA
>JBBKCR010000038.1:12477077-12491018 GCA_037577295.1 Ladigesia roloffi
TAGATAGATAGATAGATAGATAGATAGATAGATAGATAGATAGATAGATAGATAGATAGATAGATAGATAGAAAATAGACAAATAGACAAAATGACAGAAAAATAGACGGATAGATGATGGACGGACAGATAGGCAGATGTACAAACATTATTATTTTACTTTTTATAATAGGTTCTGAAGACGCAGAACATCACGTTTCTTTCTCCGTTCTGGAGTGCTCTCCGCAGCAAGCTTCATATTTTAATAAAAGTGCAGAAACTTCTGTGTGATCTCTCACTCCGAATAAAAAGGTGATGCCCGGACTGCGCGCTGCGGACGTGCGTGTTTGTTTCTCTGTGCCATTCAGTGCGCGCACGCGTGTGTGTGTGCGTGTATGTGTGTGTGTATGTACGAGTGCACACCAGGACCCGGCCCTCTTTGCTATATAAAAGCGCGCTGGGCGCTCCGCGTGTCAGACGGGAGGCGCAGCGAGGAGGTGTTGCTTTCTCCACGCGGGCGCGCACGCGCATTTACTCACTCACTGAAACTCACTCACTCACACACACACACACACTCTGTCTCTCCCTGTCTCCGCGGACGGCCGGGCGCGAGTGTGATAGGGTTCGTTTGCCCCGCGCGCGAAGCTGGATTCCCGGAGCTCGTCACCATGGCCGGCCTCGTTTAGGCCCTCGATGGAGCAGCCAAACCTGTACGAGGTAGCCCCCCGGCCCCCCCTGACCAGCCTCGGCGCCAGCCCGCACGGCGCGTACTGCTACAAGGACGACCTGAGCGAGATCTGCGAGCACGAAAGCTCCATCGACATCAGCGCCTACATCGACCCCGCCGCGCTCAACGACGACTTCCTCGCAGACCTCTTCCACAGCGGCGGCGGAGGAGGCGGAGCGGGCGCCGTGCGCCACGACAAGCTGAAGCTGGCCACGGGAGACTACGGGGGCGTCTACCCCGACGGCCCGCAGCACGCGTACGGCTACGCGGGCGGCTACGGGGACCCCTCGAAGCTGGAGACACCGTATGAGGCGCGCGTGAGACCGGCGCTCGCCATCAAGCAGGAGCCGCGGGAGGACGAAGACCAGGGTCACGGACCCCCTCTGCCGCCGCTGCCGCCCCCTGCGTACCAGCACGGGCTCCCGCACCACGCGCACCACCACCCGCCGCACCTGCAGTACCAGATTGCGCACTGCGCGCAGACGGCCGTGCACCTGCAGCCGCCGGGACATCCCACCCCACCGCCCACCCCGGTGCCCAGCCCGCACCACCAGCACCACCACCACCACCACCACCCGCACCAGAACGGCTCCGTCAAACTGTTGGGGGGTGGCGGGGGAAGTGCGGAGCGCTCCAAGTCCAAGAAGTCTGTGGACAAAAACAGCGCCGAGTACCGGCTGCGGCGAGAGCGTAACAACGTGGCCGTGCGCAAAAGCCGCGACAAGGCCAAGCTGCGCAACGCCGAGACGCAGCAGAAGGTGATCGAACTCGCGTCGGACAACGAGCGCCTGCGCAAGCGGGTCGAGCACCTCACGCGAGAGCTCGAAACCCTGCGGGGCATCTTCCGACAACTGCCCGACGGCTCCTTCGCCAAGGCCGTGGGGGGCTGCGCCTGAACGCCCGGCCACCCCAGGGGACGCTGCCTGAGAGATGGTTCTTTTGATTATGTTCTCTTGTTTAGTGGCCCTCCCCCTCCCACCACTTTTTAGAGCGTCCGCCGGATGGACTTCTTGTGTATTTTTTTGTTTTCGTTTTAAAGAGGCGATACGATACTGAAAAAAAAGTGTTTTCCACACGAGCCAGGCAGCTGCGGTCTACATGTGCCTTTTGTACAAAACAAAATATATATAATAATGATAATAATAATAATGACTAAGAATAGTAATAACAATAAGCTCACGTCTGCACATATTTGAACTTGTGGACTTCATATGGCTGTGTTGTGTGTTTGTTTGGTTTGTTTTTTTTCCCCATGTATATGAATGCCAAACATGTCAGAGCAGCTCACGTGGGGCATGAATAACTTTAACAGCCGTTTTTTTAAAACAAACAAACAAACAAACAAACAAACAAACAAACAAAAGAAACAACATGGGTTGGGTTTGAAACCAGCTTTTCCAAGCCTTCCCCCTCCAACCTGTTCTTCTTAGCAGAAGCTGAATCTACAAGACTTTTTTGCAAAAAAAAATGTTTGTGAATGCATAAATGTGCAAAAGGCTTTATTGTGCAGCCATCTCTTTTTGCAGAGACATAAATGTGCACGGAGCGTTTCTCCTCTGGTTTTCAGAGGGCGTAAAGGTGCACTGGTGGGATGCTCGGCTGCCGTTCTGCTTGCAGGCTGAAGCTCAGCTGCAGGTCCTTCGCAGTTTGACAGCCTGGGATGGATCTTGTCTATAATGGGGAGGTGGGGGGGTTATTAAATGTGCTAAACGGACTGAAAATGCCATGCCAAAGCAAAGGACTGGAAGCCCAACCTGTAAACTGTGGTCATCTGCCCTTCATGAGGCAGATTTATATGCACTATGTGTGGGTCAGACTACATGACCCAACAGAGCTCGTTTGGGGTACTGATGTGTAAAAGCTTTGTATTTATGCAGTAATGATGATGATGATGATGATGATGATGATGGGTGCGAGAGGAGCATCGCCCTGCGCTTTTCTCACCCCAGTGAAGTGCTGTTGTAGCTCAGTTCATGTTTGTTTTTCCTTTTTTTTTTTGTTCCAGATGAGAACTGAATATCAGTGCCTTTCGACTTTTCCTGTCTCTATTGTCACCACTGGCATAACCTTTCCTCTCTCTCTATGTTTCTATCTCTTTTTCTGTACATCTTTGAAATACAGACTAGAGCAAAGGAAAAGGAAGCACTTTTGTTTTTTTGTTTTGTTTTGTTTTTTTTTTACAAACCGCCATATTGCAAAATGTTATATGAATGTTTAAAAGAAACTTTTTAATTGTAAAATGAACATTATATATATATGCCAAAAATGACAAATTATAATAAAAAAAGAATATTGTGGTATATTTTGTCATCTGCTGCTATTTTATACTCAAACTCGCGGTGGCCTGTTTTTGGATGTATGAATTCTGTGTATAAGGTCATAGAAAGTGTATGATAAGATAAAAACAAATGACAATATTGAGATTGAGGCTCCTGTTGCTTGTGCCGACATTGGAAACTTTCTGAACATGCAGTTCTAATATTTATCGATAGAGGGCGCTTGTGAGTTGTAGGAGTTTTGCTAGACTCTGGATTCCCATTTTCGATAGTTTCAGCTGATTCAATATTTGGCCATTCCTTTGACCCATAAGTATCAATATACAATTTCTACAAGCATAACCAATGAACATCAATTGATTTCTATACATCTGCCATCATGTTCCAAAGTAAAATGCTGTAGTGAACCATGTTTCACTGCTCATTCCTCAGAAATAATTTTACATGTCCCAACAAGCCTCCAGTTCACACCAAACCAACAGTGATGGATGTGTTGAAGTTTTAAGGTGATAATTACCTGCGCTTGCCCATTACAATACAACTGAAGGGCCTAATGCAGGCGCCATATTTACTTATAAGGTGTGCTAAGTAAAGGGCCAAAATGGATTGAACTAAAGGACACTGGGATCCTGAAAAAGCCACTAAATCTGTTTAAGCAGCACAGTCAGCACTCCTGAGTGCATCATCAATCATCGCCACACACAAATATTTACACCCAGTCCTTACATTCGCTGTAGCTCACACATTACACCGGCGAATGAATGAATCATCAGCGTCGCTGATATCTCCAATCTTCGTGACTGCTCATCAGCAGATGTGATTGATTGGGCCTTTTGTCTCCGGCTCTGAATTGATCAATTAGTCTTTGGATGATCAACAAATCGAGCACAACTGATAACATGTGTGCAGACGAGTCTGAGAGTCAGAACAAAGGTGTGTGTGTGTGTGTTTGAGAGAGAGAGAGAGAGAGAGAGAGAGAGAGAGAGTGATGGTCAGCCCCCCCTGGCCTGGCCTTCGTTGTGTCTCCTCTATGTTCTGTTCAGACTTTCTGCTGAAATGTCTTTCCGTTCATCATCTGTCTGTCTCTCTCTTCTTCTCTCTCAGTCTCACTCTTTCTTTTTATTTCTTTCTCTCTCTCTCTCATTCTCCTCAGTCCCCTCTTTCTCCAGGCTCTCCAATCATTCTCTCTCTCTCTTTTTTGTTTCTTTATCCTGTCAGTCCCCCATCCTATCTCTCTCCTTTTCAGTCTCTCCCATCTCTCTCTCTTGCCTTCTTCTCTTTCTCTGTCAGTCCCCTCTCTCCAATACCCTCATCCCTTTCTTTAAATATTGAAAACTGTTCAGATCTACAGTGTGTGGTTCAAAAAATACAAATATTTATTTTGTAAATGTACTAAAAGCAAAAATATATGAATACAAATACCATTCTAAAGTAAATAGTGATGTTATGTACTTTATATCAGTGGGTTATTTGTGGAAGTCCAGTCTCACTTGTAGTTTCCATCAAAAACCTGGTTTGACTCAATCAGTCCTTCATTAAATTAAATCAGGGGCTGCTGACGGAGTTTCACTATCCAAACAACGGCTGGGGGAACCGAGGAGGAATCTGGAACCGAACCTGTGTTTTCCTCCAGCTCACACTGTATCAACTACTAAACGAATTTGAATACAATGTTCTTGTTTGTTTGTATTTATTTATTTTTTAAGCTGAAATACACTTTATCACATGCTGAGAAAAAAAGGCGTTAAATAATTTGCATTAAAGCCTTTTGCACAGTATTGTATGTTTGGACATGCATGTGCTCACATTGCTTTCCCTGTCTCTTTTTCTGGCTCTTTTTCCTACTTTGCATTCAATCTGTTTCTCACTAAGTTCTCTTCTGTTTCATGTCCTCTTATACTCTCTCTCTCTCTCTCTCTCTCTCTCTCCTAATCCCTCTCCTCCTCTCTTCCCCCATTCATGATGTTCCTCTCCCACGCCAGTTTGGGGTTCCTGTAAGACTTTCCGTGCAGATGTTTGAGCGCTCCAGTGTAGCTCGTAGCCAGGGACAAATCAACACTGTTTAAATCTGGCTAATGACATGCAGTCAAATGACGTGTTGCTTGGATGTGTAACATCTTGATATGTGAATGAACAGTGATGTGGTTCACACATTTACATCGCTGGGCTAAACAAACACAAGGGCACAGCCCCCCGCCTGGCCGGAGGTGAACGCGTACATCCCACGTCCACTGACTGATAAATAACACATTACTCCGGTTTTCAGACCCGCGGTATAATTACAGTAGCTGCTTTTCATCGCAGCAACTGCGCTACATGCCAGTCTCATTATGAGTTTGTTTGAATGCGTACTCCCGAACGGCAAACTGGTAAACAGTGACTAACAAGCAGAGGCGTGTCCTGTGGCCTGGATCCAATCCGTTCCATTTGCCGTCCATGGCTGCGGGTCCAAGAGAACTCCAGCTGGCAGGGAAACAGACGAGTGTCCACATTTACATAACAAGTCCGGCGGTTAGTGTCCGAGTAAAGAACTCACCTACCTCTAAAGAAACACATTCATTTGATAACTAAAACAGAGGCCTAATCCAAGAGCCAACAGGCTGATGTACTCAGACGTACTGCTTACCAGGCTGATGCACTCAGTTTTAACCAAGGTGTGAAAATCTCATCAGTTTCAGATCTACTCAGCGTTTTTGTGTTCCTTTCCATATCCTATACACGTGTGTGTGTGTGTGTGTGTGTGTGTAGGTCACTACTTCGATCCAGGGTTCAACATAAACCCTATATTTTGGATGCAGCAATGTTGGTGGACTGGTTTAACACGATTCATTTTAGTTTCACCGCGGTTCAGGCTCAAGCTGTCTGTGACTGATCATCATAACTTTTAAAAACTAAGCTATTTTAAAAAGACAAAACTATGATCTCATTCTCTGTTTAACACCATCAGTGTGAAGAGATGCTGTGAGATACTGCATGCTCAAAAATAAAGTTTTATAAATATTTCTTGACTTGGAAGCATTGTCCAAAATAAATGTTTAGACACTTTACATTACATTATATTACTAAATTTATCAATCAAATGTTTTTGTTCTTGTTTACAAAACGGACCATTTAGTTCCAGTGTCAAGCACAGTTTGGTGATTCCCCTCTTCAAACACTCATACTTAGCCTGGCAGTAAACAGATGAGTTATATCATGGGTAAAAGAAGAGCTGGGGAATCTCCATATTGTTAGGATCACCTGCCCTCGAGGCCTGGAACTGAAGAACCTTGTTCTGTGGAATCATTCCAAACTTTCTGTGGCTCCTTTAGAAGGTGTTGCTAGGAAATGAAGAATAAGATAAGAGTTTGTTGGGCGAAAGTTTACCAGATGTGTGGCATATTTCTGTCTTTTTCTAAGTCTGCCACACCTCATCCTCAGCTGATTATCAAGTCCAAGTTATATTAGTTAAAGTAAAGTGGTCTCTTTTACTCAAACATAAACAAACATGAAGCTTTTTCTGTATTTAACCTTTTCACCAAGTGAAGCAGTGGACTCCCACCAATGAGGGGGGCCTGGGGAGCAGTATGTGGGGATGTAACCTCAATGGTGCCACTAGTAGGGCTGGGATTCAAACCCTCAATCTTCTACTTGAGAGGGTAACACCCTAAACACCAGACCACCAGCTGCCCCAAATTGTATTTGAAGAATAAAAACAAATATATGTAAATTAATTGGATCCTCAGGACTGTTATAGTGAGTGCACCACTAGATTAAGTATATTTTTTGCCTTAAAAATTATTTTCTCAGATGTGAAAAGTATGGAGGCTTTCCCACTCGCACGACTAACTGTGCCGTGTTTTATTTGTAATGTGTTTCCATTACAAATAAAAAAACCCACACCTGAGCCCTACCTGAGCTGCTCGACGGCAGGGCTGTAAATGGGGCGCAGCCGAGCTGACTTCTGATTGGTCAGAATGTGGAAAGAGGCCATTGTATTTCTTTGTCCACTTGAAAAACAACAATGGAGATACAAATTTGGAAGATGACAAAGTTCAAGCTCAACTGTCTGTTTGGGCTGAAGGTACCCCTGCTGGCATTCGACCGACCTTAAACGTTTAAATGTGGTTGAAATAATGTCAGTTTATGAAAAAACATTCATTTAACGTCAAAACAACGTTGAATACCAAATGGTTGAAATGGTGCTGTTAACTATGGATTCAGCATAGAAATAGAAATAAAATGTGAGTTGTACGTCAAATCAACATTGAAATGACGTTGACAAAATCCAACGGTTTATCCAACACTGACACCTGACGCACCTGACGTTGATTCAACGTTGACTCCATGTTAAAATGCCAGCTGGGACATTTCAGTGGGAGTTTTGTACGACTCTAAAAATGTTATCTTTGACTCTGTGAGAAATGTGAAGGTGATCCAGGAAACCACAAACAAGTTCTCTGCGTTCAGTTCTCATCACATGGATAAAGAATGCAGAGGGAAAAAAGCCTCAAAATAGACTATAAATGAAAGAAGACCAAAATAACAAAAGGAAAACCTTCCGCAGCCAATGACACGGTTTTGGGACAACTGGTCACACACTGTGGGAGAGAATTGTGTTACTGATGTATCAGAAACTCTGTTACCGGACCGAAATACACTGGAATGTCAAAGAGTACCACAAGTTCTGTGCCGCCACAGTATGGATTGTGTACAGCCCAGGTCCTGTATACCTGTAGAATGGCGCTATATCAGTTGATGCGCACGGCCCTTTACTTCATACAGTGCATGGAGAGTGCAAGTGTGTTGCTCCGCAACAGGCAAACAGAGCGAATGTGTGAGAACAGCCAGTGTGTGTCCGTAGGGTGGTTGGATGGACCTCGCTCATCTCCGGATGGAAGACATTACCCAGCATGCTAATGCATGGCCGCACCTCTCGCCGTCTGATCTTCTATGGCCGATCTCCTGCTGCCTGATCTCCTGCTCCTGATCTCCTGTGGCTGGGAGAAGCCTCGAGTGAGTTACCTTTCCATCTGCTTGCAGTCCAACATCACATGTTCCTCAACAGACAAATAGTATCTGACTTCACATTAACATAAAGTATTGCTTTGAGGAGGTATGTTTTATGTTCGGCGTGTTTCGAAACAATGGTTTTTGATTTTAGGATGCTTTTCAGAACGCTTCAGCATAAATCAACTGGAAATCGCAAGGAAAATGAATTTATGCTTGAAAAGACCAAAAGTTAAAAGGTGTACTCGGCCTGTTTCCTATTAGTCCTAATGCAGGTACTTATAACAGTGTTATCTCAACAGCCAGGTAACCATCTTCGTACACTGGCTTTTGGAAAAGGTGTGTATGCAATTGAGCATTTTAATCTACTTTTAATCAAATACAGCGATGTCTCTTCATGCAGAAGCACCACTGTATTCAAGGTTGAAATATTAGGATGTGCTCCATACAAGGTGTTCCATACAAGAGCCACTTCTGGCTCCTGGATAAAGCTTTTCCACAAGCAGTGAATTGATTAGTAAAACAGTTAAGGTCAGAATCTGAGCTATCTAGAGAAACAGTCCTCATTTGCACAATTGGAATCAAGGATGTACCATCAATGGAAGGCATAGCACAATGCACCATGGAGGAAGAGCAGGATGCACTATGAAACCAAACTCCTTAATTTGACCCCTTAATATAACCTTAATTTCTACCTTAATTTCCAGGAAAGAAAGGAAAATTAAGTGGAAAAGTGCACAGATTAAGTCTGATTAAGGGGTAAAACTACTGAAATTTTCCCTTATTTTAAAAAATTTGCCCCTTAAATAACTGAGCCTCCTGAAGAACATGTCTTATGTTTAGGATTAAGAGGTTTCACACTCACACCTTAAATCACTTTTAAGGTAAAATGAAGGGAACAGTTTACACATTAATGGGCACTTAATTCAAATTCAGGTGTTCGGCATATTTTCAGGGGTAAATTAATGTAGAGTTAAGCACATTTTAAGTACACTGTGTTTCATAGTGATGGTGGATTGCACTAATTAGCTGAGGGCTTTGGTTCAGTTTTGGTTCTGCTGTATAGCACTTGATAAGACACAAGTGTGGAACACTAACGGCCAGTAACGTCATCACAGGGTACACTTTTTTGTTTTCACCTTAGACTCATTTTTGTTTTTTTTTGTTTTTTTTTTATTCAAAATGCTCAGAAAAGGTCAAAATCCGGTCCCTGTTAGTAAAAGAGGGATATAAATGACTTTTCAATGGGTCCTTCTTTACAGCCAAACATGATGTGCAAGTATAGAAAACCTAAAATAAAGTTTCTGTGAGTTTACAAAACACAGGTCCTATTTTAATTGATGTTTCTCTTATAAAATACACCAGAACCTTGATGCAGACCTATTTAAATTTTGCAAATAAAAAATAACACTTGAAAATTGACAATAGTGGTCATCATGAAACCATAAATTTGCATCAGGTACTTTAGTGTGATACGTTTAGCTTATTTCATATTCTAGAACAGACAGTATGGACTGTAGGGTTGGAGGTAACACACACAGAACTACCGTCCATATTTAATGTTATTCTGCTCATATTTTAAAATCCTAAACATCTTGTATAGTGTGTCTTTAGCATAAAGTTACTCATGTCTTCCCTCAACCACTGTTATTATTAAAATACCTCTCAAACTATCCTTCCGATCACTGCGAACCAGGTGACGCTCTCGTTCTGTAGGCATTCCTTATGTCAGAACTTCAGCTGGATCCTTTCCTGTACACACAGTGTCTTATCGAAGCATGAGTGTACCGAGAAATATGTAAAGTCAAACAGTGTAGGACTGTCAATAAGTGTGTGTTAGTACGTGGGGGGGGTTGCTGTGCTCATGTGTTTAACTGTACTGTTTGACTACCCACTCTTTTTTTTTATTTGTCTTTTGATAAAATTTTAACCAGACCTTTCAGTGTGAAAGCGACTGCGTGCCAGTGACTCAGAAGAAAGCACACCTTGTCCGAAAGCCAGATAACTGCCCATATCCCCCTCTCTTTCCTGCGAGATATATTATCATGCTCCTTTATTTAGGTTTGAGCACTCGGCGTAGCGCGATTTCCTCCGGTATCGCAAAAGATTTAGGGTCGACTCCCATTCCAAAGCTTTCAGTACCTGCCAGCGCGCCTTAAGAGCTCACTCCGGGTGCAATGATGAATGTACCCAACAGAAAGCGGGGGCCGGGGCGCGGGAAGAAAATATATATCACTGTTAGTCTGAGGAGGAATGGGCTTTGGAAGCTTCTGACAACCCAGATCAGAAAAAAACACAAAACCAAAAAAAAAATTAAACAAAAACAAAAAATTAATAATACTCCGAGCTCTCTCTTTCTCTCTCTGTTTTTCTTTTTCATGTTTTTTCTTCTCTCTCTCACTTTCTCTTTCCTACCCACTTTCTGTATATCTGTCTTATTTTCCCTCTCATTCTTTCTCTCTCTTTCACAAAATTAGAACCAAAAATTATTACATATTGCTTTCTCCCTCTCTCTTCATCCATCTCTCAGACTCTCTCTCTCTCTGTCCTCCTCTCTCTCATCGCTCCGCCTTGAACTACTTTTAATGTTTTATTGTTGAGAATGACAGACATGTGATTAAAAGCAGGAACAGGCGCATGCTTAATTTCATTGAGTTACATTTTTCCTTTCTCTCTCTCTCTTTCTCTCTCTTTCTGTCTACATTGTTCTGTTTTTTCTCTCGCTTTTTTGTCCATGCACTTTACATCTCATCTCATTTTCAGCCACTTTGTTAAGAGGCACATTGCTGCTTTTTTTAATTCTAAAACTCCTCAGTGTTTATGTTGAACCATCTCTCTCTCTCTCTCTCTCTCTCTCTGACTCTCTCTCTCTCTCTGTCTCTTTTTCTCATCAGCATGTCTCTTGCTCTCTCTCTCTTATTCTTTCTCTCTCTCCTTCTCTGTCTTTCTCTCATATTTTGTCTGTCTCTCTCTCTGTCTGTCTCTCTCTTTCTTTCTCTCTCTCTCTCTCTCTCTCCCTCTCTCGAGGTGTGTAGAGGTACTTGCCATCACTCAGAGAAATGTGAAAGGTGCTCGGACCAACTCCACAGAACACAGATCACACAGATTCATCGTCATTACCCTGCTGTTACTTTCTGTCTCCGTTACCTCCACCATTACGACCACAGGTCACATGACCAGCATGAATCTTGAAGAGAGGTTTCATTTTGTGGTGAAAACACACAATTTTTTACTGGATAGGCTCTCAAGAATAATAGTGAATGTCTAGTCGAACCACTCTTTACGAAGGTCTTTAAAACAAACTTTACTGCGGGAAGCAAATAACCCACTTCATAATATTTTGGTGTCTCCATTATTACATGGAAAATGCCAGAACAATAAGTGGGTTATGATTTTGTTTTGACAGGAGGAGTGTTCAGGCTTTGTGTGCAGCCTGAAGGACATTTAGAGGAGCGATACAAATGGCCTGAGGCTGAGAATGATTAATTCAACTCATTAGGAGGTAATGGGCACACTGCGGATTGTACAGTGGAAGTTCCAAACCAAGAGTTTAATCGAGAGAAACAGATTCTGCTGTTCTAGGAAGGCTTTACAATGGATTTCAGACCATTGTTATGTGATTTTGATCACTACAAGATCAAAGGAGACATTATTCAATTCAGTTTAAATCAGTTCAGTTCTTATTCACTTTGCACTTTTTCAACCGATATTGACACATAGCAGCTTTACAGAGTCTGGGTCCGAGTTCACAGAGAGCCAATGGTGTCACAGATGAGGAAAAAAAACCCAAAGTTGTAGAGGAGACTTCAGGAGGAACCAAGACTCATTTGGTGAACCCGACGAGAAAGAAAGGAAGTGTAATGTCTTACGATTTCTCTCAGACTGCAAACACCTCTCCAACTCACCTCAGAGCTAAAGACAGAACTCCATGAACCCAGAGAACGATAAATAAGTGAAGAAATGAGGCCCCTTATAGTCACGCATGAACACAGTAGAGGGAGAACAGTGTGAAATCCCTTCTCTGCATTTAACCCATTAAATCTTAACATGACGAGGGAAGGGATTCACCTATAGAATCTTACCTATGTGAGCAAGTTCTGAGAAGGTTTTTCAAAAGCTAAAAATAGTCAAATGCAAATTACAGAGCCACGCCATTAGGAAAAATCCGAGGAGGAAACATCCTTGTACGGACTCTGAAGGGGAAGAGTGTGAGCGAACAGTAAAGTTGCCCTTTACAGTACTGTGCCAAAATAATATTTTAGAATTGTTTAGATGAGCAGTTTTTCACTGACTAAATATACTAATAAAATATACTCATATATATATACGCCTTAGCCTGTTTAATGCTGTTTTGTCCATTGAGTTTGAAACAAATGAAGCATGAAACTTGTGATAAAAAAAGTCAGTCAGTTTTGTTGGATATTGTAACTTAAACATTTTTTTTTTTTTTTTTAGTGTAGGTCAGCAGAACATTTTGTACAAACATGCACACACACACACACACACATTTGACGATGCCATACCATATGGCTAACATAAACCATGTACATAAACTCTGCAGTACTGTAACTGTAGAATTGAAAGTGTTTACAATAATAAAACTTAACATTCCTCATTTATGGCCGAGCCCAGGCAAATACAGACATGCATGTGTGTGTGTGTGTGTGTGTGTGTGCGTGTGTGCGTATGTGTGTGTGTAAAAGAAGAACCGCAGTGTTGACAAGCTGTGAGTGTGTCACGGAGGGTCTTGCACTGTTCCATATGAATAATTCAATAATTCACTGCCTGTTTGTGTGTGTGAATGTGCGTGTGTGTGTGTGTGTGTGTTTGTGGGTGTGCTCCCAGTGAAGTAATGTTGTTTATACTCTGCAGAGGTCTGTAATGACATCACAGTTACTTCATGCTGAAACAACTTGAAATCAACAGTGAGAAAATATTGTAAAATCAGCAGTAATTCAGATACTTGGCTAAAATTTGAGGGCAAGTTAGACTCACAGAGTGCAAATACAGAATCTCAGAGACACTGAGAGTCTCAGAGCTCCGTGCTGGTCAACCGTTATTTGTATAATATATAAAAAAATGAGTAAATTATGGTTAGGTTTGGGCTAGATTTATTTAGAAAACATAGCTATATTAGAGAATAGCATACAGTCACCATTGTATTGAAACCTCATGGATGTGTGATACATTATAACAGTGATAACATGTAGATAGCATGCAGACAAGGTTCCACTAGCTCTAATAAACAACTTAGTTCATAATTATAACTATGTGTAGATACCAAACAGCTAGCAAATTGCTACTTATGTCCAGGGCGAAGAATTCAATCTTTCTAGCCTTGAGAGAGCTTAGCATGAGAGGTTTTGAAGCCATGAATCCTATACCGTCAGTGTAGTAGCTTCTTCCCTCATCTCCCTGAGTAATCTTATACATTTATGATCCTCACATTTTTCTAATTGCCTGGACAGTTTGAAGTATGCACACATCAACAACAACAGCAAGATAATGTCCAAGCTCTGCCAGAACATCTTCAGAAAACAGAACAAAATGGTGTGCTGGAAAGAATGGAGTGTCCAGAAGTGTCCAGACTTAAACCCCACCGAGCTGCTTTGGGATGAACTGGACAGAAGAGTGAAAACAAAGCAATCTGTACATGCTGCACACTTATGGAAACTTTTGCAACCGAACTTTCTGCCGATTGAACAATGCGACACTGAACTGCTTAAAAATCAAAACAAAAAAGCAGAAAAACTGTGGGGTTCTAAGATTTTTGACACCAAATAAACTTTTGTACACCAAAATTTGGGTGATGTCATTGTTGTAGGAATTGATCTAACTCGAGGACCACCTGTACTGTGATTAAAGGGATAGTTCACCCCAAAATGAAAATGTTATGTTTATTTGCTTACCCCAGGGCATCCAAGTCGAAGGTGACTTTGTTTCCTCAGCAGAACACAAACGCAGATTATT
>JBBKCR010000038.1:12541307-12554996 GCA_037577295.1 Ladigesia roloffi
GTGTGTGTGTGTGTGTGTGTGTGTGTGTGTGTGTGTGTGTGTGTGTGTGTGTGTGTGTGTGTGTGTGTGTTTATTTGACATCTGTCAGCTAAGGCAGTTTTCTAGTGACATACAGCTTAGTGTGGGTCTGAGCATGTGTGTGTATGTTTGTTTTTGTGCATTTTGGGGACAAAAGAAGGAAAGCTAATAAAAACAAGGCCAACATGCGAGTGAAGTGAAGTAAAGTGTACAATTCTTTCTCTGTATTTAAACCCATTTATCAAGTGAAGCATCATGGTGACAGTACCTTCCTCAGGGGAACCTCAGTGGTGCCACAGGCAGTCCTGGGATTCAAACCCATGGCCTTCTGAATACAGGGCTAACTTCCTAACCACCAGAACACCAATCACCACATAAATCACTGTTTTTTGTTATTTTTATAAGGTTTATTTGAATATACAATATTCTCAAGCCAGGAAAAAATTTCTACATATTTTTATTGCTTAGATTTTTTTTTAGTTCTTTTTTTAATGATATCTTGCAGATGTATCAGGGGCTCATTTCAGTACATGTTGTATAAATGTATTATTTGGCAAGTAAAGAATCTTGAATGTTGAATCTTGAACCTGTCCAGCCTGCAAAACTATTCATTAATCAACGACCCACACCCGACCTGACCTGAGATGTTTCTGTAAGTTATTCGCTTAATCACTTTTTGACCCGCTCTGCTCACACAAATTATTTTGATAAGTTGACCTGAACCCACCTGACCAGCAGGTCATCCCACAAGACCTTTGAATGATGAGTCAGCACAAACATCACTACAACCTACATAGTGAGGACCTTCGATATGAGGACCAACAAGGTGATCTTGCCTTTAAGTGCTATACAAAGGACACATGTTTCTTTTTCTCTTTTTTAATTGAAAGGATGAAACCATTTTTTAGCTTAAAGGAAAACATCAGAGAACTTTCAGAATTCCATTGTTAAGCTATAAAACAATAAAAAAAATAATGTATCACGGTGATTAGATGTGAGATTCTCTTCTGTAAGAAAACCTGTAGGAACAAGATTGCTCACTGTGGTGGTGATAGGAGATACGTCACAAATTTATCATGTGAAATATTTATCTGCTGATTGATGCCTAATTATTGTTTTATTGCTGTTTTAACAAGGTTTTGTTTTAACAAGGTTTTGCCCTATAACATTTTTAAACACACTAAGGATATTTTTCACTAGGATACCTGCCTCTGAACCATGAGGACCATGAGGTCTTGGGTTCAAATCCTACCTCCAGTAAAACCACTGGGTCCCTGAGCAAGACCCTTAAGTTGCTCAGTCCCCTGTAGTTAGGAATGGAAGTCGTTTTGGATAAAGGCATCTGTTAAATGCCGTAAATGTTTGGATGGCAAATTTGATAGCTATTCATGCCTAATACACGCTGCACCTCCTGGTTCTTATATCTAAAATGCTTCAGTCTTGACCAAACCAATGACTGTTTTATTCCATTGAATTCTGTTCAACAGCAAGCTTGCTTTGGGAATAAATTAAATGTAGGCATATTGTTGGTATTATACATAAGCCTAATTTCGCTAAAAACGTAGCTTCAATGTACGTTAATGTGCAGCGTTGTTGCAGGCAGTTCTGGATGCTTTGAATTGGTACATTCTTTATACATTTTCTCAAAATATAAAGCTGTTTTCATGAGGTAATAAAGGTAATTTTTGACATGGCAGTAAGGAATTAAAGGTAAATGCAATACTGGAAGCTGGGTGGCCTAGTGGTTAGGGAATTGCCCCTGCAATCAGAAGGTTGTGGGTTTAAATCCCAAGGGTTAGTGTCATCACTGAGATTACTTTGAGTATGGTACCATCCCTAAACATTGCTGCCCAGGTGGCAGCCACTGCTTCAATTAGTGAATGGGTTAAATGCAAATAAAGAATTTCACAGAGGTTGTGCTGTGACTAGAAGGGACCATTTTACTTTATTTTAAACCTTGTTTCCTGACATTGCATTAAAACAAATCTGTGTGTGCATGTGTGTGTACTGTAGCTGCTTTCAGGAGGGAATACAATGCTAACCCCCAAAAATGCTGCAGCTGGGCCAAAACAAAGCAACAATAATCGGCCCACGTCTTACAACTCCCACAACACAACTCTCCCTGCACTGAGTTAGCCTGACATCAGCATCACACATCCACACACACACACACACACACACACACACACAGGCACCAACAGGTCCAGTGGTCCTGTCACTGCACTAATGAGACCAATTATTGCAGATAAGGCCTACAATAACGATGAGGGAAGAGGGAGCCTGGAGAGGTGCAGAAAGCTGTAAAGTCCAAAGAAAAGAAACTTTAGCTTCACTCTCTCTGCCTGCAATTTTTCAATGAGGGGAGACAATAAACCTGTATAAAGAAGTACTGTGTTTAAAATGTTACACAAAATATTGCCGCTGTTAAAACAAAACCCCTTTATTGCTAAATGTTTACAGAAGGATTCAGCGGCAGCAACGTTTAAAAATCGTAGACTATGTTTGATTCATTTGATTTTATATGATGCCAGGTAAATATTGATAGTTCTATGTACCATTCGCTTTCTGTTTTATAGAAACCAAGCAGTCTAAACCTGTGATTAATTCACAGTTTCGTGATGCCATAAACCCACACAGATTAACATACACAGCTGTATGCAAACATCAATTTTGGCTTATAGAAGACGTCAACAATTAAAGGCAACAAACTACAATGTAGCATTATTGGCAAATTTTAGAGCACAATATTTATGTATTTAATCAATTTTCATATGTTATGAGATCATAGTGTAAAATATAAACCACCAGCTACAGTTTACACACTCTTTTGTACAGTTAAATTGATTTGTTAATGAGATTAGCATATTGAAAACCTAATAAACTGTAACTGCTGCAAAAGTTATTGAACACTGTAGAATATGTGTACTTATTTTCACCAACAAAACATATTATGTGTCCAGAGGCACTCAAACTTTCGCACACCATCATATACTAGTTAAAACTAGGAACATAAAATCTACAACTAAACAAATAGTGTCCAATAGTTACAGTGTTTTGTTTATCCTGGGAAAAAAGCTGACAGCATACAAAGGTATATTTCATTTTAATAAAGAAAGACACTGATTTCTCTCTATTTCATTCCATTTTTCTCTCAGAGAAAAGGGCCCGGAGAGAAGAGAGAGGAAGAATCCATAAAAAATCTTGAGTCCCAGTCCAGCGCTGTGTTTACAGTCTACAGTCACCAGAGGAATTGGAACCGATTCTGCACTTGTCATGTTAGAGATGTTAGGTGGGCTTTCCCACGATCAAATTCTCTCCCCCCCACTTTTCCTTTTCTCTCTCTCTCTCTTCCCTTCTCCTTCCCTCTCTCTCCCTCTCACATAGCTTGTTGTTTTCTGCGTTTTCTCTTTTCTCTTCACCATTCCTTAGTTTTATCTTTCATGTCAGCCTGTTCCTGCCAAGAATCACTTTTTCTTGCTATGATTACGGGACAGGCCGAAGGATTTACAGCTTCTAAGACTGCGCCTTTGTTTAGGAGCCCGCGGCTTGTGTAAACGTCATGGTTTAGGGACGTAGATCTTAATCTTTTGCCCTGTGCTATACAGTCCCCTCATTTCAACCCTACAACTGTCATGCAGAACTGACCATAAGCTATTTATCAGGAAATGTTGGCATAGTAATAAAAGACCCTTGAATCCAGATTTATATCTGTTTTATCAGCTCCACTTACCATATAGATGCATGTAATGGTTCGCAGTCACAGACTGTAGTCCATCTGTGGACTGCAGGTAGTTTTTTGGTGGTGCATTGTTCTTGGAAATGATCACTTGATAGTGGAATGTGTGTTTATGTGTGTTTGTATGTATGTGAGAACATGTATTTATCTCTTATGTGCTTATGTCTTGTGTCCCAAGGGCTTCTCAAGGAAATGTGATGTTTTCAATGCAAATTAAACTATTTTGGGGAAAACTAAAAAAGAAGAAAGACTGTCTTTTGTTTACTGAGAGTTATGGTTGGGTTTAGGTGTAGGCGTACTATTGCTAGGATACTGTATGACACAAGTAAATGGAATGTCCTCACCAATATAGTAAAATGTATGTGTAAGTTTGTGAGTTTGTCCCTTATGAATTTGCCAAATGTCCTCATAATGTTAGGAATAATTGAAAATCTGTGGATATGAGAAAATTTTCCTGAGTCTCATTAAGAAACGCAATGGTTTTCATCACCAATTAAACGTTTTTAAGAAAATCTAAAAAAGCCAAACACGAAAGATTCCCTGAGGCTACTGAGATTATGGCTAGGGTTTAAGTGTAGGTATAAAATTGCTGAGATACTGTATTACACAAGTCAGTGATATGTCCTCACTTATACAGTAAGGTGTGTGTGTGTGTGTATGTGTGTTTGTGAGAGTTTACAGTTGTGTTCATAAGTTTACATACCCCGGCAGAATTTATGATTTCTTAACCATTTTTCAGAGAATGTAAATTAATATTATGATGTAATTAATAATTTAAACACTCCCAACACAATCCCCCCTAATAAACTGATCAAACGATTACCTTCCCCAGTTATTAATACCATGTATTGCCCCCTTTAACATCAATGAAATGTTTTGTGGTAGCTGTGGATGAGTTTCTTTATCCTCTCAGAAGGTAAAGCTGCCCTGGAAAAAAGCTCCAGTTTCTGTAAATTCTTGGGTTTTCTTGCATGAAAATTTCTGAGGTATCTGCAGAGTAGCTCAATGATATTGAGGTCAGGAGACTGAGATGGCCATTCCAGAAACTTCACTTTATTTTGCTGTAACCAATGATAGGTCAACTCCGCCTTGTGTTTTGTATCATTGTCATGTTGGAATGTACAAATACGTTCCATGCACAGATTCTGGGCTGATGAATGCAACATTTTTTTGATAAATTACTGCTTTAATATTTTCCTATTTGTAGCTCACACATCCCTAAAACATCAGCGATCCACCACCATGTTTTACAGTAGGAATGGTGTAACTTTCATCATAGGCCTTTTTGACTCTCCAAATGTAGTATATGGTTGGTGCAATAAAGTTAAATTTTAGTCATGACTCCAAATGACTAAGGTTTGTGGCTTATTTCTGCCCTGTTATATTGTTAGCAAGATACTTTGTGATGTTTGCTTAGTAATGGCTTACTTCTGGCAACTCAATCATGCAGCCCATATATCTCCTCAAGTGTCTCCTTATTGTGCATCTTAAAAGAGCCACAGCACATGTTTTCAGAGAGGTTTCAGAGGTTAATTGTGGGTTTTTTGCATTCCAAACAATTTTCCTGGCAGTTGTGACTGAAATCTTTGTGGATCTCCAGTGGTTTGGTTTTGACAAAAACCCTAATTTCCCCACTTCTTAATTAGCGTTGGAACACTGTGAATGGGCATTCTCATTCTCTTTTATGTTTTCTTATATGCCTTTCCTGTTTTAACTACCTTTTCCTGCAGATCCTTTGACAATTCTTTTGTTTTCCCCATTGCTTAGAATCCAGACAACATGAGTGCATCACTGGATAAAAGATACAAGGGTTTGTCAGGAGTCCAGAAACTCACTGACCTTTTATACACACCAATTAACTACTAGGAAGCAGATCACAGGTGAAGATGGTTCCTTTTAATAGCCATTCAAAGCTTTGGAGTCAAGTAGTGTACATGTAATCAGGCAAAATCTCCAGGTCCATTTGTGTATTTTGTGTTGTGATAATAATTTAAAAAGTGTAAACACAGTTGTATGACAATAACTAACCACTTCAGCAACCACTAACCATGAGTGAAGGAATAGCTTTTGTGTTATCATTCATATTCTCAGAAAAATGGTTAAGAAATAATAAATACTGCCAGGGTATGTACGTTTGTGTGCACAACTGTATGTGTATGTTGCACCATGTATGTTTATATATTTATGTTATGTTTATGATTTCAAAGTGCTACATGTTCATGTGAAAACTAGATCAGCTACAAAATGACAGAATAAACTGTGCTGTGCTATAAACTGTGCTGTTCATACATTAAGAATGTTTAGCCTGACTTGTTTAAAATGACAGATGATGCACTGTGACCTAAGTTCACTATTATCAAACGCTTATTTTAACCACAACAGAACAGAAACAAGATGCTGTGTTGAGTCCAGTCATGAAGGGAGCGGCAGAGATGATTACAGAACACCACCTCACTCAGAAAAGATAAGACGTTTTCTCATCCTCCCCCACTTGCCTATGAGGCCAAAAGGTCATGAACTCAAACATGTTAAGCCTTCTAGAAGACACTGCACACTTACTGTACTTTACATTTTTTTATTTTGAATAGATTTGATATAGATACATCTATCAGCCCTGTTTAGATAACGAGGTTTGGTTATTTAGTTATGCACTAGAGAATGCCTATATGCTAAGCAAACTGTATATGTGTGTGTAAGTATGTGTGTGTGTGTGTGTGTGTGTGTGTGTGTGTGTGTGTGTGTGTGTGTGCTGCACAAAGTATGTATAAACAGCAGATTAAATTGCCAGATAATCAAGTCAAAACTAGACCGGCTGAAAAACAACAACATATGCAATCCCATCCATTCATCCATCCATTTTCTACCCCTTTATCCCGCACTCGGGGTGTGTGTGTGTGTGTGTGTGTGTGTTATGAGGACCTTAGGTTCTCATAATGATAGGAATAATCAGTAAAAGTGGGGACATACTGCTGGTCCTCACAAGGAAACAAGCCACATAGCTCGGTTTAAATCAGGTTTGGGTTTGGTTTAGTTGTAGGTCAGATTCACTATTATACATCAATTATGAGGATAGGGGTGGGCGATATGGCAAAAATTTCATATCACGATTTTTTTTTTACAGTTAAATCACGATCTCGATTTTATTGTTGCATTTATATTACTTTGTATCTATAGATTTTTTTTTGCTGATTTGCAATTTACTGAACAGTACAACCAAAACATTTACCTTTGTAAAAATATATTCCTAAATAACAAAACACCATTTAGGCCAAAGAACATTTCTAAACTGATTTTTTAATTTTGTTAACATGTTTATTTAAAGCTTAAATACTTAAATGTCAGAACAAAATATCAACAAGAACAATAACTTAAAAATGGCAACTAATACAACTCAAACTTTTACTAAATTATTCAACACAGTCATTTAACATGACATGACAAAACATCCTAAGGTAAAACAATAAACAGGAACTGTAAGTTTACATGTATACACTTTATAAATCCTTTAGAGGTAATATGTGGTTCCCACTGAACAAAAATAAAGTGCAATACTGTGTCTACTGTGTCTGTGATTATAAATAAAACAAAAAAGTCAGCAGATTTTAAACCCTTGTTTCCTACAGTTTTGATGGGAACCATGTCTTTTCTGAGGTAAAAGGTAACTGCCTCTGTTATCTCTTTCCATCGCTTGCTTGTCCTCTCATATGGAGCCTTTCTTAAAACTCTGTGTCAGAGTGGGTTGTTTTCTTTTGTACGTGTTGCCACTGCTGCTTGTGGTGTGACTACTCTCCTAAACTCTATACCAGGGGTATTCAATTAAAAGGTCCACCTTTAAAATTTGTCCCAGGAGAAGGTCCGATCTGAAGTCCAATTTATGTCTTATAGCTTTCACCTATGTCCAAATCTTAATTTTTTTCCACAATATTATTGTTAATTTCCAATGTAGGAAATCACCTGAGTGCACAAATAACACGTTTGACATGAATTAAATTTGTCCAAGGCAAATAAATTAAAAAGTTACAAAAAGCATAGATTTGCAGGTTGGGTGGGGTCGGTTTGGGGCGGCTGTTTAAAAAAAAGCTGTAACACTACACAAATAATAATAAACTACGTCCTTTTGGGAGACAAAAGAACTGGCTTTCCTTTGAGAAATGTGCCAGAAGAAAAACTCTATTTCCCATCCCTAGTAAACTGACAAGTGAAGCTGTTGTCGTTTTAACTGGAGTAGCAGCGCCCGCGGTCAATAGCCAGGACCGTCCAAAATAATGCTCCATGAAAATGAATTAATCTTGTGAATTTACCAGCCTGGCCACGGGTCACGACAGAACCATCACCGAGGTCCGCTATTTGGTGATGCCTGCTCTATACTCTCGGCATATTTCTTTGGATCCTGTCTATTTAAGTGTTTGAAATGTTTCGTCGTTTTGCAGATAACTACTGTTTCTTCTTTATCGTTTAGTTAAGGGCAAACCAGTTCCATATCACCGCTACAGTTTTTCAGTGTCAGCCATTGATTCCTGCTAAATGCTACACTCTGAATCAAACAGTGTGGGGGGAGTGAGAACAGTACGTCACTGACGTTCGCTTTGGTTGGTTGAGTGCTGTTTTTATAAGGCGGGCATTAAGTGGATTAGCAAATATTGGTTGATTTGGTTGATGGAATGTAGTCTTTAGACGATACAGCGATCTCTCTGCTTTGGCAGATCGTCAGTACACAGATCGTCTACATAATCTCATATCGTCATATCGCTCACCCCTATGTTAGGATAACCTAACAAATATAATAATACTATTGTGTGTATGTGTTTAGTTGTGTGTGTGTGTAAGATTTAGGTTACTTAGATTCAGTATTACACTGTGTGTGTCTGTGAATTATGAGGTTGTGAAGTATGAAATTATATCTGTAGTATCTGTAGAAGTGGAAATATTTTGCTGGTCCTTGAAAGAAAATATGCTGATAAATTGCCTTTTGTGTGTGTGTGTGTGGGTGTGTGTGTGTGTGTGTGTGTGTGTTCTCTACTGTATGCATAAAATTCCACTGTTGATACATTTTACATTTGTGTCAGTTCATCAGTTTAGTTTTTAAAGACAACTTTATTAAAGTGTCATTATTTGCAATGTCACAAACCACATGAGCAAGACTATCTGAGATTATTATGCAGTAACTTTTTGTTTATTTCCTAATTTTCTGGCTACATTTGTCTTGTAGCGCCATTGCAATACCAAATAACCAAACTACAGACATTGAACAGCTTGATCAGCTGTGTTTGGGAAAAGGCTAAAATGTGCACATTTTGGCTAAATGTTTATATAAACCACTGCAATTTATTTTGAAATCAGCATCTCTATGAAAATGACAACCGTTCCATGCCAGCATCTGATTAGGTGATCATCTGAATCAAATCGTACGTAGTGACGATAAGTATAAAACACAGCTGTAATCAACACTCCTCTCACAATGAGACCAAATGGATGGTAAAACACTACTAAATGCTTTAAGGGTATTCTTTGAATTTTACAAGTTCTGTAAATACTGCATCCTTTCTCTTATTTTGATGTTTTGCCATTTCCTTTAAAATGATCATTTAAAGAATATTATTTTTATTTGGAAATTAGGAGAAATATTGTCACCAGTTTTTAAAAACTAAGGCAAAGCTGTTCAGATCTGTACTTGCACCAATAAAAGACAAAACCTGAGAAACTGAACATTTTTGCAGTACTCTCTTATGTTCTTCCGGAGCTGCAGATATGAATTGTAAAGTAAACCTTTCTCATAAATGTGTTTTTCAGGTATGTGCACCTGTTGCACTTTTTATCTTTCAATCAGTGTGCTGAATGTCATACTTTTGTCAAACAAAAAGCCCTTCTCTAGAATTGTCTATGCCTCTCCAGCTCTTCTTTTTTTCTTTTTCTTTTGTTCTCTCCATCACTCACTCACACAAGTGTCTACTTGAAGTTGAGATGTATGACTCTCCCACACACCACACACTATGTTCTGATTTAAGACTGTGTGTAGGCCCATATCATGTTAGCCTGAAGAGTGAAGAGATCAAATAGAATGTGTGTGCTTGTGCGTGTGTGTGTGTGTGTAAGTCATGAAGAAATGTAGTCAGTTACACTACTCTTAAAAGCAGTTCACAAATGGTTTTTGGCTCTAAGACAATTTTACTAGGAAAAATAACTGCATAAGGCAGAATCTTTATATTGTGGCAGTTCTTAAAATGTTAAAAACACACTTCATACTCAAATATATCATTTACTCTCTTGTGTGCTTGATTAAGAACCATCTGTTTAAAAGCTAGTTTTTGAATTTTCTTATTTGCACAGAGAATATTTAGTGTTTATGGCAAATTTACAGACAAAGACAACCAAAGGTCTTACCAAGTTCTGTTTATAAACAAATATGCTCTTGGCCAGAAGCACATCTTGACAGTCTATCAATATCATAAAAGTAATGATAAAGTATTATTATTATAGACAAATCATAATGGGCACTTAAATGCTATGTCATGTAGTTATTCTAGCTAGTTAAAATCAACACACGATAATTTTAAGAACTAATTAAAATTATAGGTCAAATGTTTGATGCTTTTTATTGTGTTGTTACAAAGAACCTGCTGGGTACAGTATGCACCTTTATTTTTAAAAGTGTCATGTTAAATCAGTGTATATGAAATTGAGGTGGGCTTATGAGTGCTATTAGCAATGAGCGCTGTTTCTAATTTGAAGGCTATTGCTAATCTGCTATTGCTGTCTAATGCATTTCGTTACATCCTGGGATGGGCAAAAAATGAAGGTCATTAAGGTACACTGGTAGTCTTTACATGTGAGTTGAATTTCTCACTACACCAAATAGCTTGTTTGCTACATTAGATTGCTTGCTTGCAAGAAATTTGCAGGTGTTTTGCTAAAGCCTTTACTTGAATAAACACAAAAATTAAGACAGTTACATAGATTTTTTCCTATATTAAGATTCAATATTAAGATTTTTTTGTCATATACACAGTTATACAAAAACAACATGTAGTGATATCATGCAATGAAGTCTGAATTTCCGTTGAGTGGAGCTACAAGAGGTGTGTCATGCAGCGACAGAAACCACATAAGGAATCACAAAACCTATCTGACATTATTTAACAATGTGTTTTGTGGTAAATGAATGTACAGTACAAAATATTTTGTGTATAAGCAACAAATATTTTTTAAATCTAAGTATTTTTGTTATACATAAAAGATCATTTGATGTCCTTTACAGAAATAGAATAAAACATTTAACTCAATAAAATTAAATAATGGAAGAATAAATGAAAGAATTACAGAGGAAATCATTGAAAGGTGAATTCAGCCTTTTGAATGCCTAGATAAGGAGTCAATGCCTAGATAAACCCTGTTCTTGCTGGACTAAGACTAAAGGTATTTTTTCCTTGTTTAATTCCAGTAACTAGACAGGTGTTTCATAAAAATACAGGTACATATCTTATGATTCATAGAGAGAGAGAGTTTGTGTGTGTGTGTGAGAGAGAGAGAGAGAGAGAGAGAGAGAGAGAGAGACAGAGACAGAGAGAGAGAGAGAACAGGTACACCTCGCTCAGGCCACCTGAATAATGTTCCTTTGTACTTTTGAGCTGGAGCAGGAGCCACGCCAGGTATGAGCGAAGACAGAACAGGGCTATTGTTTTCAGGCAAAACACTGACACTGATCCTCATATCTCTCTCCTTCTCTCTACCTGTCTCTCACTCTGTCTCTCTGTCTCTCGCTTTCTCTTTCTATCTGTCTCTTTCTCCCCTGCGCCTCTGCCTCTAGTAACACAAATGGACTGTAATGCATGCAGACCTCATCATGTGCAGGAGAAGAAGTCTCCCATCTTGCGTGCACTCGCAGCAACCCGATAGCCGTGGAGCGGGTCAGATGTGTTTTCGCTCCTGATTAGATTTATCATTCAACAATGGACTGTTTTGAAATGGAAATATACAAGAAAAGCATGATCCAATTTAATACAATTTAATATCTGTGAGCCATTGTTTTAGGAAAAACAAACAAAAAAAATTCGCAGTTTGTGGGCAAAGGCTTACTTTTATGAATTTTTATGAAATAACTAAGCTAAAAACTCTTGGACCTTGGTAAGCCCTAGACGTGGTGCAGCGTGTCATAGGCAGGGTATGGACAGTCGACAACAAGCCTGGGTCAAAATAAACGGGACACGGTTGTGGAAGTCACATAAAAGTAAATGAAACTTCTTCTGATCTACATTTTGGACAAAACCCAACTTCTTGCAGCCACAGGTATGATATAAATGGAGAATGTGGTCTGCAATTCAAACATAGCTTGTAAAAATATAGTGATGTGCTGATAGAAAAGATGTTCAGCAGCCACTGTGGTTTGACGTGACCTCTTCTCTCCTTCAACTTTAGCATTTACATTTACATTTACAAGTTGAAGGACATTCCACTCTACCAAAACCTAGCTGGGTACAAAATGCGATGGTGACCTTGGGGCAGCTGGGAGTGATCAGACGGTCATGAGTTTGAATCCCAAGACTTCTAGAGGCACCAGTGTGTTATGCTTGAGTAAGTTACCGTCCCCACACTCTGCTCCCCGGGCGCTGTGTTCCTGGCTTCCCAATGCTTCACTTGGTGAATGGATTAGTACAGAGACAAAAAATTCATGCCGTTACTCTGTGGTGTGTTCATGTATGGCAGAAATGGTCACGTTACACTAGTCATTGTTTAGATTATGAATAGAGCAGAAAATATTTCTTTGGGCTTCACCATTTTCTAAAGTGCACCGACAGCTGTATTGTAATGTACTGATAGGTCAGTGAAGTCATCACAACATTCCTAGACTAATACTGTGGCAATCAAGTCAGGTTTAAGTTTAATCAGGATACAAGAAAGTGGTGATGTTATGACTTTGTGTGCATGCATGCAAGTATGAGTGTGTGACCTTGTAAGTGAGTGCGTATATGAATGTGTGTGTGTGTGTGTGTGTGTGTGTTATGGAGCATCAAGGCCAAAATGTTTGTTGTTATTGCATTAACCTGCAGCAGCTGTGACTGCAGGATGAGTGGTTGTGGTTTGAGGCTATGGCCTGAATCCCAGTCAACACACACACACCCTCTTTGTAATACACATACACATCTATGTACCTATGAATATATCTGTCAGGAATGAATACATCTGTCAGAGGTGAAGATATCTATCAGTAGTGAAGATATCTATCAGGGGGAGATATGACTATGGTTGGTAAAGATATCTATCAGGGGTGAAGATATCTGTCAGGGGCGAGATATGACTATGGTTGGTAAAGATATCTATCAGGGGTGAAGAGGTCCATCAGGGGTGAATATGTCTATCAGGCATGGGCGTCATCACCATTCAACCAGAGCTGATGAGTCCCCTTCACATTTCATAATTATTCGTTTGGACCCCCCCACATTTAACATAAATAATTAGTTCACCAGCGCTTGAATCTTTCGCAAAAGAATCCACTCTTCTAAACCAAAACATTCGAGCAGCCTGTCTGTGCATTGACGTATCACTACACTCGCATGTGGGGCATTGGAGGAAAACCCAAGCTGATTACCAGTGGTGTGAGTTCGTCTATCTATTAAGTTTAGTGAATTCTTTTAGGAATGATTCAAGATTTAACCAGCTTTCCAAACACCCTTACTCCCTAAAAGGACAAGATTTGCATGCACACAGCAACCACACTGCCACCCAAACCCCGCCACCCACACATTCAAACCCCACCCCCCCACACAAACTCCACCCCTGCGTTCACCCACGTAAAAAATACTTCTGGTGCCCCTGCTATCAGGGCTGAAGATATCTATCTAGAACAGACATGGGCAAACTACAGCCCGTTGGGCTTTTTAATCCGGCCCGCCGAACTCGTCCAATTTATATTATTAAATCGGATTTTATTATAGACACCT
>JBBKCR010000038.1:12588293-12590793 GCA_037577295.1 Ladigesia roloffi
TATATATATGGATTGTTTTAAACCTTGTAATAAAATACAAGTGCTTTAAATCTCTAACTTTCTCTCTTGGTTTCACTCTACCTCCCTTTCCCAGTATCCTGTATGCAGACATTGTTGGTTTTACTCGTTTAGCCAGCGACTGTTCTCCCAAAGAGCTGGTGATTATGCTGAATGAGCTCTTTGGAAAGTTTGACCAGATTGCAAAAGTAAGTGATGTTTTTCTTGCGCTATGTAAAGTGTATAATCGTTGTTTTGTGTAACATTAAAATCTTGTACTGATCAAAGTATTGCCTGTTAACTAATCAGTAACGAATCTTCCCATTTAGCCAAGATTAATTTGATCTATATCAGTACTCTTAATAATTTAGTTACTGATCAGTTACTCTTCTAACTGTTGATGTACATCCCCTTTACAACAGTGGTATAGTTCATATATCTTTGTATTTTTCTCTGTGTGCCTATAGGAGAATGAATGTATGAGAATAAAGATCCTGGGGGATTGTTATTATTGTGTGTCTGGCCTCCCCGTCTCTTTACCTAGACACGCCAAAAACTGTGTCAAAATGGGTTTAGACATGTGTGAAGCTATTAAGTAAGTAGACAGACACGAACACACGCATTCACACACACATACATTAATCAGCCACAACGTTAGCACGACCTAATCTAATATCTAATATTGTGTAAGCCTCTCTGGTGTTGCGAAACAGCTCTGACCCGTCAAGTCATGGACTCTACAAGACCTCTAAAGATGCTATCATCAGATCCCTTAAGTCCTGCGGTGGAGTGTTCATGGATTAAACTAGTTCATCCGGCACATCCCACAGATGTTCAACCTGATTGAAATCTTGGGAGACTGTGAGCCATGGCAACGTCTTAAACTTTGTCGTCTCAAATCATTCTAATTTTGTTACCACGCAAAACACAATAAAATATATTTAACTGCTTGTCAGAGACTGAAAAATCATTTAGTTGAAGAAAAAACTGTGTCCTGTGATATGGTACATCAAAACTTAGCCCACACGCTACAAAAATGAATAAAAGAAAATGAACACAGTTTTAAGCACTTTGTTTTTAGTTTTATCTATAATGGTGTATGATGATATTGTTTTACATGCTACTGGTCCATCGGGCAAAAAGGTTGGGGGCCGCTGTCCTTCAGGACATTAACTATCAAAACGGCCCTTCCTCTGTGGCATGATTTATCCCACTTCTTTGCAGGTGTCACTCTAATCAAATATTTTCTTCACCTGTCGGTGGTTTTAACATTGTGGCTGATTGGTGTATACTCTGACATGGTGATATGTGTACAATGTACAAAATTACTAGTGCGATAAGCAATTATAACAGATTTCTCATGACTATATCCATTTTGCAGGCTTGTACGTGAGGCAACAGGCGTGGATATTAATATGCGAGTCGGCGTTCACTCTGGAAATGTGCTCTGTGGCGTTATTGGCCTTCGCAAATGGCAGTTTGATGTCTGGTCACATGACGTCACCTTAGCCAATCACATGGAGTCTGGAGGGTTGCCAGGGTATGTCCAGGAAAAACATGCACGAATGCAGATTAGGTTACGTATGCAGATTAGGTCCTTGGTTCATTAAATGGTTAATTCTAGATGTTTAACATTTAATTTTAAAATGTATTCTTCAATGAAGACTTTAGGACTGAGCTAATGTTGACTTTAAAGGCAGTCAAGTCACGCTTTTTTCTTAATCATTTCATGGAAAGACTAAAGTCATGGAAAGCGGTTTTCTAAGTTCTAGATCAGAATGTGCCACAGAAGGTAGAAAATAGCAGTGATACCTCCTCTTTCCTTGAAACTGACTCAATCCAAGTGAAAGCTAGTATAAGGGAATTTGGGAGTCTAGTCCAAGGACACCAGTGGCAGTTTTACCTGCACAAGGAACTGGAAATGTAGTTTTCTGTCTTACAAACACTGTTCACTGTGCTTTTTTTGTTGTAATTTAGCTACTGTCGATAAAGGTTAGGTAAGGTAAAAAGCATCTTAAGGGTTGAGAACATACAGCAGAATGCTACATTGTTCTGAACTGAGTATAGTAGCTGCTTTATAAATATGTTTTGTTTTTTTCTAACCCCGTTTCCTTTTGTAGCCGGGTGCACATCACTGAGGCCACTCTGAAGCACCTAAACAAGGCATATGAAGTTGAGGAAGGAAATGGGCATCTTAGAGACACCTATTTGAAAGAACTCAACATCACGACCTACCTGGTCATAGATCCACGGGTCAGTGCCTCACATTGGCTAACAAGAGTGTCTCCATGTTGTATATGTATATCTGGAAACGTTTTCATATGGAAAAAATAAGAAACCAATTGAATTTATTTTAAATCAGTGTCTCTACGAGTATGACAACCATCCCATGCCAGTGTCTGTTTGTACAATAACATCTCATTCTGCTTTGTGAGGGACGGATAAGTGATCACCTGAATCACATCTAATTTAAAGAGGAAATGTAAAAACAACACTACCGTAA
>JBBKCR010000038.1:12593293-12602442 GCA_037577295.1 Ladigesia roloffi
CTACTTAAAATTCAGGGCAAATGGTATAAAAGGATTTAGAGAAATTGATGCCTGATCCAACCAGCTGGGATTTGGACAGAAAGTATACGTAAAAACCTTATTCTCTGTGAGGACACTGATTTTGATATATAAGTTTAGAAGGTCAGATAAACAATACATCTTGATATTCACAATTTTGTTTATTTCATACCTGCAGGAAATGGGTGAGTTCAGAGGAAATCTCAGGTCTCACTTTGTGGTTCACGAAGCGAGAGCTGGAGAAGCAGGTAAACATCATATAGAAAAGCAGCGCATTTCTATTCACTTCAATGTGTAGGCATCATACAGTATCATTGGCATTCAATTTCTATATGGACAACAGTATTAGGATTATTGAATCCAAGTTAGGATTAGTTAGGATTATTGAATCCCACTGAGGGCCAATCTTAATGCTTCAGCATTCCAAGACATTTTACACATTGTGGACCCAGCTTCGGGAAGAAACTTTTCTATTCCAGCATGACTGTGTCTGGGACAAAGCGAGCTCCATAAAGACGTGGCTGGAGGAGTTCAGTGTGTAAGAAGAGCCCTGAACTCAACCCCAGCCAACACATTTGGGATGAACTGGATCAGAGATTGTTTGCCAGACCTTTTTGTCCAAAGTCAGACCTTATAAAAGTTCGACAGAATTAATGGCCAAAAATTCCAACAAAAACTCCAAAATATTGTGGAAAGCCTCTCAAGAAGAGTGTAAGGTGTTATAGCTGCAAAGTGTGACCAAATCAAGATCAAAGTCTATGGATTTGAATGCAATGTCATTAAAGTCCCTGTTGGTGTAAAAGGACACACGTCCCAATACTTTTGTCCATATAGTGTGGCTTTTCAATTGTTGTGTTCATATTAACAAAACAGCTTTCGTTTTCAAATTGTGTATAAACCTTTCTTTTAACGGTGATGTTCAGGGGTGGTGTTAGGGCTGGGCAATTAATCGAAAAGTAATCGAAATCAACATTCAGAACCTATAATCGATTAAAATTTTCCAGCTCAATTATTTCAATTACGTTCCCTTTAATAACACGTGGAGACATTATTTAATAAGAAAAACATTGAAAATAATTTATTTTGTTTCCAAAACTGCAAGTTTTTTTTAAAGAACAAAGTGACTTGGTTTTAGGCACTGTGTGCTTTAATTTCAGTTGTTCAACAGAGATGTTCAATAAATAATCACAGATAGGAGAGTGTAATGCAAAATCCAGTAATGCACCCTTCATTCGAAAATCTCTCACTTGTAATATGTGAGAATATTTACTGTACAATGCTCATCAGTGAACTAAGAAGGCAAAAATAAATAAAATAATCGTTCATTAATCGTAATCGAGTTAAAGTGTTCAATTAATCAAGATTTAGATTTGAAGCCAAATCGCCCAGCCCTGGGTGGTGTTATGGATGTCTGAGTCACTGTTGTGTATTCAGGCCAACATCTTTGTGTAGCTGCCAAACTGAGTTGAATTTTCTTGCTTCTCTCAGTACAGGACCATAGAGATGCCCAGTTTTAAGTACTATATCGGATGTGCCAGCTTCATATTTGTTTGTATCTTCATCGTTCAGATGTCCGTCACCTGGCAGTGAGTTATAAACGCACACACACACAGATATGACCTACTATATTACACACCTGCATTGTTTTTCAGACTCTGCTGGGAGATTTAAGGATATTACTGTTTGTTCTACTTTTTTCCAGACAGTGGCAGCTGGGAGTGACGTTTACAGTGCTAGCGTGTGTGCTCCTGGTGACCCTTGCCATCTGTTTTGCGGGTCATATTCAGGTTAGACTGCGGTCACTGCTATTTGCCATTTTTAAACATGCTCATTATGCTTTGCATGTTTGTAAGGTTGTGTGTGTTTCTTCATTTTTTTACTTTCTAGGATGAATGTCTTTTTTTAAAGACAGACATTTTGGTAGAATGTAAAAAGATAAACATTGTTACATAGCATGTTTGAGGTTTAGGGTGGTAGGACAAGAGTGTGTGAGTGTATGTGCAGTCCAGCTTAGAATGGTTCAACGATGCCGGTACATAATGTGCTCGACTCTGCTTTTTTATGTGGATAATGTCATGTGACATGTCCATACTAGTCTCTGATTGGCTGCAGTATGCCAGGAATGTCTTTGACACTTTAAAAACAGACTGATGTGGGCCATTGTCTCTGTGTGTGTGTGTGTCGGACATACATATATGCTATTTACAGTACATCCAAGACATGACCAGTGTGCTTTGTCCTTTAACCAACTGCATTGTTCACTCATTTTTCTTTCGTAGAAACTTTTCCCAGAGAAGTTAGAGTCCTGCCAGTGGTTAACAGCTGTGTCGGAGGCGGTGGTTAAAAAGCCTTTTGTGCGTCTCCCCCTTGCAACCATCGTTACGACAGTTATTGTCATCATCGCCTTGTTCAACCTGGTAAATCCCGTGCTGTGTTATGCAAACTGGTCTAGTGTGGTCTAGTCAAATGATTCTGTTCATTGATCTATCGTTCTTTTTTTCTGTTTTACAGTGTTCAAAACCGCAAAACAATTCAAGCAGTCTTTTTTCCCCTATTTGCCAAAATGACAGCTACAGTACAGAACATCTGTCCTGCCTGCCTGTAAGTAGGATGCACAGAATCAACCCTTAGTTATATTTCCTCTCATGTTGACACAACAGAATAGCAACATGTCTAGACATAACTAAAGTAAATATCCAAAAAATAATTCTGAATCCAGTTTCAATTCATTACAGCATTACATATTTCCTCAACGTCTTGTTCTTTCTTTTCCAGTATTCGGTGTACAGCTGTATCTTGGCGTTAATAGTGTGTGGGGTGTTTTTACGAGTGAGTTTCGAGCTGAAAGTGGTCTTTCTCATCATTGCCTGTGCGATTTATTACATCATCATCTGCTGTACACACTCTGACCTGTTCAGGGCCTACAGCTGCTTTCTGTGGGCCAACGACACCAGGTACAGACTCGTGCACTCACAACACTTGTGAACTGTGCAGGTGTGTGCTGGCTATTGCAGTTCTGACGACGATGTGTATCTGTGTGATGCAGCTCCTGTTGCGGGTTGGAGGATCTTGGGGAATTCTCTATGCAAAGAGGACTAATGAAACACCCGCAGATTATGAGCTGCATCTACATCACTCTGTTTCTGTTTACCATGCTGCTCATATCCCGTCAGGTACACACACACCACACACTTTTACCACCTGTCAATATGATCCCGGAAATTTAAACATGGCAGACGAAACAGAAACTGGATTAGCCTAGATATTTACAGCCTTCTAAAGGGGGTGGTGGGTAGGAGACCAGCCTATGGGTTCAAACCCCACCTACAGCAAACCACTACTGGATTCCTGAGCAAGACCCTCAAGCCCAAGTTGCTTCAGGGAGACTGCCCCCTGTAGGTAGGGAATGGAAGTCACTTTGGATAAAATCGTCTGATAAATGTTCTAAAAATTATTATATTGATACATAAAAAAGATGCCATGGCCTGATTAAAAAAAGTTTAGGAGTGGTGTAGATGTTTTGAAGGATAGGTTATCTTCTGTATTCAACCTTAAGCTCTTCCATGAGCTCTGTTGCTGTCTTTGAGGTGCCATAAACACACATTATCCACAACAGCACGTTCAAAACCGAGGGAAAAGAACAGGCTGCTGCATGTTTGGACATGTTAGTGATGCAGCATGTTGGTGATTTGAGAGCAGCTGGTCATCCTGTTCGTCCAAATGTATCTTTTTCCATCAGCATTTGTTAAATTGTAGAATATTTTCATGTACAAACGTTGATTCAGAGATTTTTTATTTTTTTATTTTTTAAACCATTTTCTAAATCCTCATCTTCCTCACAGGACGAGTTCTGCTGCCGTCAGGACTTCCTACTGAAGAATAAGAACCGCACAGATAAGGACGAGATCGAGCTGTGTGAGAACCTCACACGGCTCCTGCTGGAGAACGTCCTCCCCGCTCACGTGGCTGCACTCTTTGTGGGGGAGAGCAAAAAGAATGAGGTGGGGCTGCTCTCCACTAACACTTTACTAAACCAGAAGTACAAGGTAGGAACCGTAAGTAGGTGTGTTAAAGATGACTCTCAGTCCAGTCATCCATTTCACCTGATCCAACCTCGTCATTCCCTGCCACTCCAGACCATAGCAACATACCTACAAAAATAATAATTACATTTCCTTACTTCTAGAATCTCTATTCTGTGCGTTCCCTGTTCATGTTTGTAAACAGATTGTAAATATAAGCGTATAAATATACATAATATTTGTAATAAGCAGTGTTTTCTCATTAAAATGCACAGCTGTTAGAATAATAAATACTGGAACATACAGAAGTCACCCACAACATTAAATCCAATGACTCACAAGTGAATAATTCTCCTCAGTGGATATCTCCTCACCAGACATGGGATATCAAATTAACAGTCAGTCCTTAAAATTTATGTCCAATAAAAATTGGCACGTGTGAGCATCTTTGATTAGAGCCACCAGAGTTAGGAGTGACGTGTTACAAAAGTAACTAATGACTGTAATGTTGCTTTTTGCTGTAACGTGGTAATGTAAGTTATTACAGAACAAAAATTGGTAATATTTTACTCGGTACAAATGTCAGTAACGTGCGTTACAATGCATTTTTTAACTGGATAGAAGGTGTTTTTCTCTGCAAGATCCTGTTTTATGTGACTTGTGTCCAACGTTCGACTGGAATTTTAGAATCCTTCGGGATTTTGAGCCGCCTGAACATTAGGGGCGTCTCTCAGAACCTAAAAGTCCAGAACGGCCGTCAGCCCGAGACGCGCATTAAACATCTAACCCCCCCCGGACCGGCCCAGCTGGTAAAGAAAGTCCCGCTAAGGCAACCTCTTCTTCAAAATCCCCAATCTGGCAACCCTAGAGACAAGTGAACCTGCGACTGATCTAACGTCGGATAGTACTGTCGCCTTCCACATTACAGTTTTGAAGTAACTTGCCCAATAAAGAGAGCCACATTTAAATGTCTAGAAGATGTCAGAGAATCTCTAAAAAGTCTTGAGGGGTGTTTATCATACACAGGGATTAGTATTCAACAAAATTTAAATATAAGTGTACAAATACAGGAAATAAATAAGCTTTTATATAGGACAAAATACCAAACCATCATCACTAAAAATACTACATGAAACATTGTGCCTTGTTCTTCATTTCTTGCTCACCCATATTTACATGCAGCATCCTTTATTTAAGTCTAAAGTCTTTGCAGTCCAGGTGTAATAGTAAGGTTCTATTTTAAGGGCCAGAACACAGGTGGTGCTCTTCAGGGTTGGGACAAATAAAAATGGGCCTTTACTGGGTTCGAATACAGTTAATTTCTGTATACTGTGAATGAACACACTCAAAGTTGATCACACTTTAACCACATGGCTAGGCCAGTTCGTGCATTTGCTAACATCTCACTTAGTGTGTGTGATTTAGAGATTTAGGCACAGGTAAAAGGTCAGTTGATGGTTACTAAGTAGGTCAGTGCTCAGCATGTTTCTGCAAGAACTTATACTTGTCACTAGAAAATGTAGACTCATTACTAACACACTTGGTTCTGATGGAGCTCTAATGGACCTAGATTAGGTGCATCAGGAATGTTTTTGATGTCTAAACAGTCCAGAGGCTCTTCCTCTTAGATCGTCTAGTTTTTCGTGCTTCACGATGGCTTTTAAAAAGCTTTTTATCATTAATCAGCTGCTTATGGTGAGCAATTCATCTCCAGTGTGTGGGTTTCTTTTCTGTCCACTTTAAGGACATTGTTGGCAATGGGTCGGTTTATTTATTACGAGGATTATTTTAGTTTTTTCATATTTCCTGCACTGATTTCTGGATTTTTTGTGCTGTTGTGGAGGGCAGATGTCACACATGAACAAAAAACTACTTGTAGTACTATAGAGCATTTTGGAACACCTAGGGTTGGTTTGCTGGAGCGGGATTAAGCCTAGTCCTGGATTATATAGGCTAGTCTAGAATACCCTTTCCAATGAAAAGGAAAGGGTAGTCTAGACTAGGCTTAATCACTGCCTTGGAAACTGACAAATTGAGGCTATGATATTAATGCTAGTTGGTAAAACTTGTAAACGTTTGTGTTTAAAAGGGCATGGCCTAAAATTAGAATTGAATATGTTGTCATGTCAGAAATATTCGATAGAGCAGCTTTTGTTTGTGCAAAAATTCACCATTTAGCTTCCTTTGTGTGATCGGTCCTTCAGTTATCCCTCACTGATGATTTGGATTATACAGAGATACAAAAACATTTTGGTTTATTAATTTTTATTGATGGGAAATGTATGTTACTAACGCAAATTTTTTCTCAGTTTCAAATGTGGAACTGTCCAATGTATTAAATATAAGGATGATTAGATGTTTAATGTTTTCAAATTCAGTATCATTGCCTACATCCATTCCATACATACATCGCTCTCAAGCCTACGGGCTAGTCTGTGGCAATTTTAATGTACACTATATGGACAAACGTATTGGGACACACCACATAATTATTAAATTCAGGTGGCCCCTTACTTCCAGTGAAAGACAATCTTAATGATTCAGACCAAAACATTTTGGACTACGGCATGTCTCCCAGCACAGTCATTCTGGAATAAAAAAGGTTCACTGGGGAAGAACCTTTTCTGTCCCAGCAGGACTGTGTCCTAATGCACAAAGCAGCTCCATAAAGACGTGCTGGAGAAGTTCAGTGTGAAAGAACTTGACTGGTCCACACAGAGTCCTGACCTCAACCACATCCAGCACATTAGGGAAGAACTGGAACAGACCTTCTCGTCCAACGTCAGTGTCTGACCTCATAAATGCTACAGAATGAATGGGCACACATTCCCACAGAAATTCCAAAATGGAAAGCCTTCCAAGAATATTGGAAGCTGTTACAGCTGCAAAGGGGGACCAACTCCCCGTTCAAGTGTGTTTGAATCCAGTGTCATTAAAGTCCTTGTTGAGGTAATGGTCAGACGTCCCAATACTTTTGTCCATATAGTAATTTCTGACCTGACTTTTTGCTCGTTTTTCTGCAGGATTTGACTTAACTGCTTGTGTGTGTATGTTCCCTCGGCAGGACCTCTACTACAAGTCTTATGACTGCGTGTGTGTGATGTTCGCCTCAGTTCCTGACTTCAAGGAGTTTTACACCGAGTGCGACATCAACAAAGAGGGACTGGAGTGTCTGAGACTACTTAATGAGATCATTGCTGACTTCGATGAGGTGAGCTAGCAGCTCAGGGCCCTGGTGCGCACTTCATGAGTCATCCCTCGCTCTTCCTGGTGCAAACCAACTCCTAAATGTCAAGTCTTGTCTTTTTTTTTATGAAGCCAGTGTTCAAAATGGAAACATGGCTTTTTCTTCCCTGCCTCTCTCTTTTCTGTAGTTGCTGTCTAAGCCCAAATTCAGCGGAGTAGAAAAGATTAAGACAATCGGCAGCACTTACATGGCGGCTGCTGGTCTTAGTGGAACCCCTGGGCTGGAGACGAACCAGGTAACGTACTGATCCACAGAAACGCATTATAGAGTTCTGTTTTTGATTCAAGTTTACAGTGACCTGTGAACACTGCTACTATTTTTGTTACTTCTAGGGGTTGATTGATTAATCTTTTGTGCATTATTTGATTAATCAGTAAATAAAACCTCTACACTGGCCTGTTCTTCACACATCAGTGTTTGTTCCCAACACTTCCTGTAGTATATTTCCATTGGTGCAATTCATGTGAACATGGTTGACCAAAATAGAGAGCTTTTGTTTCATCTTGACCTGTTCCCCATAACCGAATTGTCTGATAACAGAGCATCTTTGTTGACTAATCACTGCAGCCCAACTGCTAGTACTATTTCTGCATACACTTGTTGCTCTGTGTTGCTTTATGACTCTGAAACTGCACCTGTCCCCAAATATGTGTCCATTTACAGGCTATGATTTGCATTTATCAGCCTAATCGTGCTCGTGCAAATGATGGGAATCCCTCAAACAGTAAAATGTTTATTCAATAATACGTGGGCTTATTATAAATGGAGCTGAACAAAGATGTTACTGTGTGCAAACTCACTATAATACTACTACTACTACGATTACAACTACTACTGATACCACTACTTCTAATAATAATACTGTTATTTTCATGTAGCACTGTACATAGTTTAAATAAAACTATTTGGAAAAACTAGTAATCAGTTTTTACTGTACTACACTATGCCATGTGTACATTCGTCTATTACTACATATCTGTATATTTCTTAGGCAATAATATGTTCGCTTGGAAATAATCTAAAATTTAGCCAAAGCACTCCTGTTAAATCATATTTAATGTTGTTCTTACATAGGCACAAGCCCTAATAAAACCCATACTAATAATAACAATAAAAGTAGTTTTAGTGGTGCAATAATAATACAAATAATAATGAAAACAACAACAATAATAGTAGTACTATCTGTCTCTAGTAATAATATCTATCTATCTATTTTATATATATCTATATGGGCGGGGTGGGGGGGTGGTGGTGGGGTGGGGTAATACAACCACAGATCTTTACTCGCGAGTGCTTTCTATACACTCCTCCTTCATGATGCGTGTTGTAAGTGTGAGGGTTGTGTTGGCAGGACCGGGAGAGGCAGCAGGCTCAGATTGGAATCATGGTGGAGTTTGCCATCGCTCTGATGGGAAAACTGGACGGCATCAACCGGCACTCATTTAACAGTTTTAAACTACGTGTGGGTAAGTGTTGTAGACACACATCAGTATTATTTGGTCAGGGAGGCCTGAGAGGAAACAGACACACACACACACTCGCTCATCGTCTGCATAAATTCTTAATAATTGAGCTATTCAGTCTACACTGCATCCTCCTCTGTTAATGTTTAATGGCTGTGTTTGTGTTCTGCACGTCTATATTAGTGTGATGAAGTTTTAGAGATCATGGTTAGTTGTTTCCAGATCTAGTTGCTTTCAGCTTAATGTGTCTGGCCCTTTGCCAAATGCACATAATACAAAGGTTGATAAATAAATAAATAATCTTTCAGGTTGTATTGTAAGACTGTCTCTGTAACTGATGACTGTTAGACTGTCTCTGTAACTAATGACTGTAAGACTGTCTCTGTAACTGATGACTGT
>JBBKCR010000038.1:12614349-12627389 GCA_037577295.1 Ladigesia roloffi
TCCCTTAATTTTACCTTAAAAGTGGATTTAAGGTGTGAGTGTGAAACCCCTTAATCCTAAATATAGGGCATTTACTTTAGAAGGCTCAGTTATTTAAGGGGCAAATTTTAAAAATAAGGGAACATTTCAGTAGTTTTACCCTTTAATCAGACTTAATCTGTGCACTTTTCCACTTAATTTTCCTTACTTTACTGGAAAATAAGGTAAAAATTAAGGTTATATTAAGGGGTAAAATTAAGGGGTTTGGTTTCGTAGTGAAAGCAGCCTATTTAGATCCACACTACCCCATCCTTTATCAAATAACAACCAAAAGTCTTGTGCCCTTATTGTTACATTTGATCTACTCTTGAATGTTAACGCACCATTTAATTAAGTTTTGTTGTTTAAGTGTAACATTGTTTCCGATGGGATCAACATTCCCTGCATATCTCAGCATCCTGTATTGAGGATGCCACACATATTCATATTGTTCTGTAGGAAAACATGCCACTGGTCCCCTACCTCAATCTATCTCAATCTTCATCTTTAAAAATGGAGTGAAAACATCTGTGTGGATCCTCAGTGGTGTCACTAGCAGGGACACCCCATTATGTGCAATGTCTTATTATTATGTACAATTGTATTGCCCTGTGAATTACTTACGCCAATATTACTGATCTCTATTATAATGGACTTGGTAAAGATAACAACTCTAAACTACTATTTATGTTGCTAGATAATTACATTTTAGTTATTTAACCATAGTTTTAATACCCCTGTATTTGTGCATACAGTGTATTTCCTATGGAGAATGTAGCTTTTGGCTTTGTATTTGAACTGGTTCGTGTCTCTGTGTCGCTGTATCCCTCTGCAGTGATAACCTTTGGGTTCAGTAAAGTTTTCTGATTCTGATTCGGAACGGAGAGCAGTCTTTTGAACTCTCGTGGACTTTTTGGTCCCAGATAGGATTACACGTCACCAGCTTCAGTTTGATTTAGTGTACAATCCCTGTATCAGAACAAAGAAGCCGCCATAATTTCCTCGTCTTTACTGTGATTCACTGTGGGGGAAAAAAGCATCATCCTGAAGAATAGCATTGTGGAGAAGGCCTGCATGATTATTGCTTAGATTACAGTCGGATACCCCTCAGGTACAAGTAATTACTGTGTGACCGTTATTTTCCCTCCAGCTTGTGTTCAGTGGGACTTCTCTCCCTATCCATCCAATCTCCTTCTCCCTCTGCATCCCTTTGGTATGTGATTGCTTAGGTGTGGCTTTTGTTGTCTGAGGGAACAGACGCGACGACATGAAAGGGAGAACGAGGCGACGGTTCATTGGAGGGCATTTAGTTGCTTCGCCTCCCGTCTCCCGTTTGGTCGTAGGCAGGGATCTGCTGCTGCTCGGCCGGGGTACGGAGGGGTGGGTTTCTGTGTGGGGAGGGAGGGGGGGAGGCAAGAGGATCGGCGGCAGCAGCAGCTTCAAAGCCCTTCTGTAATCTGCCTGGACTTCACAGGGGTGAGAAAGTGACTGTCTCCCCGACGCGCCCTCCCCGCCAAGAGCAGCACAGACACGCTAATGAAAGAGATAAAGGGATCGTGCACGCAGCTAGAGCTGTTCCAATAAAAAAAGAGTACGAGAGAGAGAGAGAGAGAGAGAGAGAGAGAGAGAAAGAGAATGAGAGAAAGAACAGAGAGAGACAAGCAAAGTAAGGAACATCAGTGAGTTTTTTTCTCCCATTGTTATTATTTCATGTCTTCTTGTTCTTTCAAAAGCAACAGAAAATATCCCAAAAAAAAACCCAGATGCGTAACCTGGCTGTTTTGATCATTATACTTTATCTTCATACAGAAGAAATCTAGCACACGTGTAAAAGTATCTTGATTGGCGAGTGTTTGGTCATAGGATGTATGACTAATAAGCGTAACGACACCGCCAAAGAAAAGAGAACCAGGAAGGTTTTTCACTTATCCTACGATTATTATTTTTTCATTTGTAAAGCTTTATGGTGAATTCATGTAGGAGGATACGAGACATGTGATAATTCACCCTGGATTAGTAACATTTAGCTGTACATGTTCATGAAGGGAGGATCAGGATCTCTTATTTTATCCACAAAAGCATTTATCTGTCGGCACACTGCAGACAACTGGCTTGGTATGTCTCCATTACGCATCCAGCTACTGTCAACGGTTTCTTGATCTTTGAATGTGTGGTGAATTTCCTGGTTTACTTACGTCTCACTGAATCATTTCACTAAAAGTCCCAAGCCCACACCCCAGTAAACAAGAAAGTGAGCAGATAAATGTCAAGTCAAGTCATGGCAAGTTTATTTATGTAGCAGACACAAGGTCATTCATTGTGCTGTATGGGGTTCTAATAAATAAATAAAATAAATTTGAACATAACAAATTAAACAATAAAATATGTACAAGAAATAAAAGAATGCATACTAAAGCAATAAAGAAAACATGAAACTGCAATAAAACTGCTGATATACACAATATGGAGAACAGTGAGAGAACAGTGCGGGTTTTAGAAGCTTTTTGATGTATAGGCCAGGGGTCCCGCAAGGACCGGTCCAAAATATTGTAATATTGTAATTTTATCCTGTTGCTGCATGTATATCATGTATAATAAGCATTTAAAACATGCTTATTATACATGAAGTTGACATAAGTTTAGGTAAACTCTGTATTATATGAAACTGGTAGCCCTTCGTATGGCTCAGTACCCGCGAAGTAGCCTGATACTGATGGACAGTTTGTTGGAGAATGTATAAACCCCATTTCACCAGCATTCATTTCAGCACATCAAACATTTTCGAGGTTACTTTAAGTCAAGAGTACATAGTGAAAATGAAACAATGATCGCCCAGGACCACGGTGCAACACAAGAGCAGAACAGAAGGTGTCCAAACCACTGAGTACATGATGAGTAATACTTTCAAATTAATTCTGTACAAAACTGGGAGCCAGTACAATCACTGGAGAATTGGAATAATGTGCTCTCTTTTCATGGTTTTGGTTGGAAATGTTTGTGAAAAAATTGGTTGGACACCTGGACCAGAACTGATGTTACCTGATGTTTTTAGTTAAAAAGACAAAGGCATACAGTGTCATTGATACAAAACACCACTTTATGGTACTAGATGTTTAACAATGCTGTAGATGATAAATCCTTGGTTTCCTAAATCACCTTTCAATTGATGGTTCTTTTAAAAAACAGAACAGTGTAAAACCGTTGTTGGTTCTTGCTGTTTGTGGCAGAAACTTCTTCCGTTTTTTTTTCTATTTGTCTCTAAAACCTAAAAAATAAAGAAATTTGTTCATTTTTGTTCTTTATGTTTATTTGTATGTGATGCTATTTTTAAAACCGCAATTTTAAAAACGTGTGATGTAGGGTCTCCATCACAAACATCACCAAACAAAGCTCAGCATGACATCTGACTTCTCGAGCATCAATACAAATCGGGAGAACTTATATATCAGGAGCTGTTTGGCCTTATGACAATTTCACATTTACTGTGTTTCCAGACCCATGCTGCATGCATACTAAGGGTTAAGAACCACACAATATAAAGGTTTCATGGAAGTTGAAGTACATCTCAGCCATAAGCCAGGAACCATTTTGGAAGGACTAATGATTAGGAGTGTATAAAAGAAATGGAAAATGAGCTGCACTTTAGAGAGTCATTTTAGGGGTGCAACATGATCTTCCAGGAGCAAGAACCATTCTGTGGCTCTCAAAGCCCCCTCAGAGAAAGTGTGTCAGGGGGCTTGTTAGCTGCCGGTCGAGGGGCTGTGTTCCACGGATGAGGTGCAGTAGAACATGTCCCCCTGCTGTGCTTCTTTCACATGTGTCTAAACCAATATCAGCCTGTCAGAAACCTTGATATTTGGAAGTTTGGGGTCATGTGAAGAGCCGTAGTCCCCAAAGCAACCTACCAGGGCTCTGCTGACCATTTTCCCCAGTTTTTCCAGCAATAGATTAGCAGCACCACTGAACTGGCATAAACCTTTGCCATTTGCTTTTGGAAGCGAGAGAACGTTTCCAAAAACAAGCCAGCTTTTCTATCCCAGCGAATCTGAGGTTGCTGGAGTCAGTCCGATTTCATCTCAGAACAGGAGCTTACCTTACACAACTCACCACCACAATTCAACAGCACTTTTCAGAGGAGAAGGAATTACGGAACATGTTGACAGCTAGTTTGTAATCAATGGTTCACGTTAAGGGATTTGAGGTTTTCAGAGTGGTTTTAAAAGTCTTATTGGGCAGTTTGAGGGTTTGGACTTTTTGTGTAGAAATATGATGCCATGGAAATTCTTTGTTTTGTTACTTTGAAATTACTCTGGAGGCTTTTGACCACCATTTCCCAGACTTCTTTCTCTGAACAAAACAAATCCAAAAATGTTCTTTCAAAGTAGACAATGGAATCTTCTGAAAATGTTTTCATGGTTTCAGGATGATATAGACTTCCAGGACAGTGACTCATGAGTTCTGGACTTTCCTTTATTTTGATATCATTCTTAGAATCACGATAAACCATTGAACACAATAGCTTGATAGTATCAGGCATTTTCTTGGTTAAAGCTCTATTTTATTTATCAGTCACTGTAGCAACAAAACAGCTTGGCATACCACTGGTGGCAAAATATGTATGATCGTAGAACAAAATGTAAATATGTAAGGTGAAATTCAAAAGTAGAGGCCCCATGGTGGTACAGTGGGTAACACTGCTGCCTCACACCTCCAGGCTTGGGGGTTTGAATCAGGGCCCTGGTCTTTTTGTGTGTGTGTGAGTGTGTAGCCTTGTTTTAGTTTCCTCCGGGATCTCCTGGTTTCTCCCACAGCCCAAAAGCAAGCATGTCAGGTGAATTGGGGATTCTAAATTATGTAACCTGTGTGTGTGTACCCTGTGGTGGACTGGCACCCTGCCCAGGGTGAGTCCTTGCCTCATGCCCGTAGACCCTGGCATAGTCTCCGGGCACCTGCAATGCTAATAAGGAATAAGTGTTTACAGAAAATGAAATTCAAAAGCAATTAATGATAATTTAATATCTCCAAGGCTTCTCCAGTAGCCTATTTCAGTTGTAATGTAAAACCTCTGATCCTGATGTAAATGATCTATGTTTATCTGAACCAGGTAGTTTAGATTATCTGTGGAAGTAAACTCCTTCCACCAGGAGCGTCAGAGCCGCCATACCTCACAGAAATCAATTGTAAATATTATCCTGTTCAAAGTCAGCCTTAATTATATTTCAGATGTAACATCTAAGCTTGGAGATTCAGGTGACAACTCACTAAACCATACTGCCATGGAAACAGATGCCTCCTTTACAGTTCTTACCGTTTGAAGTTCTGACACTAGAGGATAAATTTATCTCGTGCTGACAGCCTCCGTGAACGGCTTTGAAAAACAAGTGCCATTTCAAAGACAAATTACAAAAAATAAACCAACTGTGGTATTGGAAGATGTCCATCTTCCTTTATTTGCTTTGTATTTGAGACTTTGACAAAGTAAATGTGTCTAAATATGTAGATACATTCCATTATCCAAATGTAATTACAAAAGAAAAAAACTGTAATAGGTTACAAAAAACTGGCAATCAGAACAAACACTCATTACTGGCTAGATGTAGATTAAAGGAGCTTGCATAGAAATGCACACAATAATTTATCACTCTTTCTTATAATAACTTCGTAGCATTAACAGGGCTGGTTTTGATTTTGTCTTTAATAGAGGCATGTGTAAATGAGTGCTGCTCTGTAAAAAATCAGGTGTGGGTAAATTTCTAAAGGCTGTATAAGGGATTAGCAAATGCACAAAACAGGGATTTCTTAATGTAAGATACCTCTATAAATAGACTGCATATGTATGCCTAGCTACTGCTCTGTATGGTGTCCATTCAAAACATCAATACAGACATAGCTTCACCTCACACTGAAATTTTAAGTATGGTGTAAAACTTAAAAGTTTGTATATATGTATTTATATATTTTAGGGGTGTGGAGAGCGGCCGCTATTTGTGTCTTTATTTGTCTTTGTTAAAAGGGAAAATATTCATATTCGTATTCGTATTTGTATTTGTATTCGTGTAAAATTCATAATGCAGTGCACGAACAACGTCAGAATCTCCTCCTGAACTTGAGTGTGTGATGGGGGAGGGGGAGGGGCAGGGGAGATGGAATTTCTAAAAGTGAAAGTGATCAATCAGTCACACGTGAACACACCACTGCACACAGTGTGAACAGAACGAAATAACTCCTCTGCATTTAAACACATTCACCAAGTGAAACAGCCATGAATTTTACACCCGTGTGGAGAAGTGTGTGGTGATGGTCCCGGGGAGCAGTGTGTGGGGAGCAGTACTTGGGGAGCGGTGTGTGGGGAGCAGTGTGTGGGGAGCAGCGTGTGGGGAGCGGTGTGTGGGGACGGTACTTACTCAGCTACCTCAGAGATTCCTGCAGTCTGGAGGATCGACCCACAACTTTCTGATCGCAGGGCGAGTGCCATGCGAATGTGTAATGGAGGGGGGGGCGAGGGGGATGTTGGTTGTGTCCCAAAAACAAATATTTTTAAAGTATGCATAAAAAACACTTTATTTGTGCCAATCCGAATACCGTGTTTGTATTTGTCTCCACCCCTAATGTATATATATATATATATATATGTGTGTGTGTGTGTGTGTGTGTGTGTGTGTGTGTTATGTTTTTTGTTTTTCAGTTTTCTTTTTTGGTCCCCTTAAACCATGCACTTTGTGTATGTTGCCCAGGTCCAGTCACGTTCCACTTCACTCAGTTGCACAGTTATACATTACATCCATCCGTCATTTTAGAACTCATTACAGCTGGAATCCAGACTAGATAATTACAGTGCAGTGGCCTCATTTGACTCCTACTGGCCAGGCTTTTTTTTTTTCCTTCAACAGACGCTGGCTGTTAAGAAGAGGAAACCAGCAAATTTCTGGGTGTCAACCCACATTTTACTTTTAGCAACACTGACATCTTTAGCTGCTCCCTATAACCATCCAGAGCCGGGGAGCAGCGCAAAAGTAGTGTAATTAGTTTGAATTTAATTAAAGGCTGATTTGAAGAAAGGCACTTATAAAACAGAAATGAAATGCTTAACAAGCCCATGCTTGGCCTTGGAGGACAATTTGAGTAGCTGAGGGACCACAGTTTGGTGTGTGTGCTGTTTTGTGCCGTCCAAGTCACTGTAAGTGTAGTGAATAAAGAATCTGTGAAATGGGGCCTGAAAATGTGCAAAAGTATTTTAGACAAGTGGTTAATACAGACCTTGATACTTTGTGCTAAATATATCACAGCCAATATAATTTCTGATGTTTTTATTCAAAGTGGGCCACGAATGAACCTAGAAGTTAATTTCTCATTTTGAATCACTTTCCCCCAAACTGCTGCTAACTGCTAATTACGTTTCTGTTTGTTATTTAATGGAACAGTAGTTTGCTCACTAGTCAACTATACAATACTTCAGGGCTACTTGAATTATAATGAGCTTTGGAGCAAAGGGACTGTTTACCGTGTAAACCTCCGCCTACTCATATAGACACATTACCACATCTGATAATTGCATAATTGCACAGTGTGCATTCTGTGTGATAATTGAAGGTCACTGAGGCTGAATTTGGATCTAGCAGAGTAACCACATATGACCAGGGTGCCACATGAGGCCATGTGGAAAGACATCTTCTGTTGTTTATGTGGGATGTTGTATGGATGGTGGTCTTTTAAGATCAAGTATCAAAACCAAACCTATCTTGGCAAAAAAGGAAAGCAGCTTAAATGTTGGAATTATATGCAACGTCTGATTCTGGGACTGTAAGACTGAGAAGACAACCCAATTCATTTTATCGCATGAAATAATATGATCTTAAAGTGCGGGCAAACCATTTACTTTGCTATTCCAGTACAGTGAGAACATTTCACTTTATTAAAGAACGGATCCTATAGAATTCCCATAAGAAATAAACATATACCAATTGGCTACGTTTAAGATACATAAACCACATACAACTCCATATTAAAATCGATGGATCTAAATAGAATATCCTGAAAGTCAAAATTGGTGTAAAGGTCTGGTGTCCCAATACTTTTGTCCACATTACGTAGAAGTAAGGAGGGTGGAATTCTAAAGGAATTCATCATAATTTATCATCATTATGCCTTCAAGGCTTCTGCATTTAACCTTCCTGCAGTGATAAATCTAATGTAACAGCTCACTATGATGTAGATGTTCTGTATGAGTAGTTTATCTGAAGCAGGTAGTTTAGATCAGTGGTCCCTAACCCCCGAGCCACGGACCGGTACCGGGCTGTGGGTCATGTGGTACCAATCTGTGGGCTTCACAGAAAGAAAAAATAAAGTACAGTATTTCCGTTTTATTTACTATCAGAGACTGAACAATGTTGCGTTTTAAAAAATTACTGGATTTTTGATTATAAACCGGTTTGTGACGAAATAAATGTTGGGGACGACTGATCTATGTATCAACAATTACCCCCCGGTCCGCGGTAAAATCATCAACCGTTGACCGGTCCCTGGTGAAGTTTGGTGACCACTGGTTTAGATGATAAGATGAAATAAGATCTCATGATGTTCTTACAACATCCCCCTAAGGAGAAATATTAGACATATTTCAGTTGTCCACATTCAAGACACAGAAACCCGGTTTGGCTGAAATTTTCTCCAAAAAAACAACTGGATTTTCAGAAATCTGGCCAAAATGCCCGAGTGAGGTGACTGCACACAGCTAGCCCTCGCTGTTTAAGGCTTTTCAGGCAGTGCAGTTGGCTGTGGCTTGTGAGCCTCTCGTCAAAGTAAAGTGCTCCTGTCATCGCTGTCTCCAGACGTTGCCCTGCTCAGAGAATCATGGGGTTCAGCCGTATTTTAAGGACAGCCTTTGTACCGCGCCAGTGACTTTTACTTATTTTGGACTGGGCCACTGCTCTTGGAGTGCGGTCACCATTGGTGCCAGCTGAAGTATAACTTTATGATGGATGGCCTCATATTGGGAGATTTATTGGCTGGAACCTGGGAAGCTTTTTGAGCAGAAGTTGAAAGAGCCCCTTTACTTCCACTAGTAAACGTTGTACCTGTGGTCAGGCACAGTTGCAGTTGGTCATGTCCTAATAAAACAGTTACAAATGAAGAACTGCTTCATGCGTTCTTCTGAAGCAGCACATCCGGACAAGCTATATAGAATACTGAAAAAGTTTTCATTCAACCTAATGAGAAAGCTTTCAGCCCAGTGTAGTTTTTTTAGTTGCGTAATCAGTAACGTCACACTGTAAGGTTAATTTTTTCAATGGATATTAGCAGCTTTAGCATTGCTAACTGGTATCATTTAGAATCCGACAAGCTAAAACAGTAAAGTAACATTTTGTTTTGGAAAATTAACACAATAGAACGTCACCCACTCACTTTTTGTAACCACTTAGTCCACACTAGGGTGCTAGTGCATCTACGGGCATGAGGCAGGGATTCTGGGAGGTGGTGGTCTGTAATAGAAAGAAAAATAGAAAAATTTATTGGCAGGAAAGCAGCCTGAATGTCGTAAATATATGGAACATATATTTTTTGAGTTTGCTATTTATGTATTAAGAAATTAGACAATTTATACCATTTGTCTGATGAAATTATCATAAAACATGGGCTTATCATTGGGTTTTCAGAGGGTTTACATGCACATACTAATCAGAAAAATTCAGTAGAAAATCATATTTTGTCGCCATTCAATTTAACATTTGGATCTGATAATGAAAAGACTCTAAATGTGTCACTCGGTCATCCGTTTGTTTTCCCGAAAACATCACATGGACCCACTGAACTAACTTAAGAGCAGCATGTGATGAAAAACTTCCCACTTTTCTTATTAACATAGTTTCCATTTTACTGGGAAATAATTAAATGCTTATGTGGGTTTGGTTTGCACAGAAACCAGTCATTTATCATCATCTCATGGTTGAAGCACTGAAATAAACATTTAGTGTCCACTAAACTGTTTCACTGGAAGCTCATTTTTATCCAGATCTCTTTCAGTGTTGAATCAAACATACTCAAAATCAACATCAGGTTTGCATGAAGTGAATACCAAACTGAATTTTTTTTTTTTTAAATAAAACAACAGTAGTGGTACAGGTATTTTTTTACAGTCCCAAAATACATGCATCACTGTGCCAATCTCTGCCTTGCATTTAAAACATAACTGAGAACAACTGGAAAATATTCTATGGAGGCGAACAGGGATTTAAGTAAGTCCTATGAATAAATTTAAAGTTTTGTTCATGAACTGAAATTGAAGCATTTTTGAGAAATCATCAAATAAATTACCTAATTCAGACACTCCTCTTGACCTCCAAGTCAAAAGGCCAATTTTCTGTATGGGAGTGGGAAAATCGAGATTAAGCGCAATTGGGGACTTAAAAGACAGCTTATTTGGAATGGATACAAATTTCTTAACATCCTTCCACACCGAAAGAGTGTTTGTTACAATAAAAACATTAATCAGTTGTTGAATTTTTTGTACATTATGGATAAATGGTAGAGAGCAAATCCAGGTCTCTTTAATACATTTCTTGAATCCAATTTAATCTGAATACACTGCTAATATGACAATTTTGACAATGAAATTATTTCTGAATCCCAGTAATGATAGTAGTAGTAATGTAGATCGTAGCTGTCCAGTGTATATCATTTATAATGCATTCTAGTTATACAATTGTAGTAATTACATTGTAGTTATACAATTATAACACAGTTATTACATGTATAGTACATTTATACTTCTGTTTAGCTCTACTCTGCAAACTTTTGTAACCTTACAATAGTTCTTGAGAAGAAACATATTTGTTGAATCAGTTAGGACTGATCTCTGAGGCAAGCAGTCACAGGCTGTGCTGGAAATAGCCTCCTACACACTGCTTGTGTGTTGCTTGTGTTCAAAAGTAGAGAGTAATTATGCTGTAAAGGGAGCAACATGAATTTAGTGTATGCCAAAGATAGACCTCTCTAGCCAAATATTGCAGTATGCAGTCAGAGCACTCTTTGCGATTCAATTAAAGATTGTAATGTGGTACATAAACACTGATAAATTTAGAAAAACTCCAGTCCATATGTAGAAAAAAGGCAGCTTGTTTTGCCATCATTGTTTACATGATGTCATCAAAAACCAAACCCATTTACAAACATCTGCTCACTCACAATAAAGTAACTAGGACTGCTTCAGCAGGGAATAATGGACTAGTATCTGGATTAGGCATATCATAGGACAGCCAGACACACCGGAGGTCTATTACATATATTAGATTCAGTAACGAAATCAGCCAATCAAACATTGTTAAAGGATTTCAGAGTAAAAAAAGTCGGAAATGATGCTCTTAAAATAGAAATGATGCCTGTACCTACACTCTGACAAAATATAGCTTTTTGTAAAATGGTTTTAATTTGTGATTACATATTTCTTCTTCTTCTTCTTCTTCTTTTTGTTATATTGTTGTTGTTGGTGGTGGAGGTGTGGGTGTTATTGTTGTTGGTGGAGTAGCAGGTGGTGTTGTTGTTAGTGTGGGTATTGATGTTGTGAGTGGTACTGTAGTTGTTGTAGTTATTGGTGTTGAAGTTGTTGTTGATGGTGAAGTTGTTGTTGATGGTGATTGTTAGTAGAATTGTCAGCTTTAGAAAGAAACCCTTTAAAACCTATATGTTGAGAAATGGGGGCTCCGTGGATCAGACTTGTTGGTCCAGCACATTCCCCACGATCCAAAGAAATGTGTGTCAGGTGAATTCAATTCTAAACAGAACGTAGGTGTGAGTGGGCCTTATGTGTGTGTGTGTGTGTGTGTGTGTGTGTCCTATGGTGGACTGGCACCCCGCCCAGGGTAAGTCCCTGCCACACGCTTGTAGACCCCGGGATAGAATATTGCTACCCTCCACCCTCGTAAGGAATCAGTGGTTACAGAAAATGAATAAAAGAAAGACTAGAAACATCCTAGGCTGAAATAATATGAATAAACTTCCCCATAAATAACTCCATATAGGAATTGATCCTGCCATGCAAATGAGGTTCAAAGAAAAACACTGCTCTTTCCTGTGTTGAAAAACAAATTACCCATATTGTTTTATTTCATGGTCAGTTATGTTCCAGGATCCAGCTCATGTGATTAATTGCAGGGTTTTATTACAATTTATTTAGTCATCTTGTTAAAGAAGTGGTTTATGTTCGAAGATGAAAAGGCAGGCTTTTTTTGTCTGCTGGAACGCACAGAGACCGCATTTTGCTTAATGTTTACCACATCAAGTCGCACTGAGCGTCAAACGCAGAAATCTGTTCGGCAAAAGACTTGTTAATGGCGTATTGCGTCAAGCCTAATTAAACTTTAGTTTATCAAAGCTCTGTGTGAGCGGTATAAACATGATTAATGTCGTCTGTCTCAGGGGAACGTGCTTCTAAGCCTTTTGTTGGGGCTGTGCAGAAATCTTGATGGTTGCAGCAGATGTTTTTGGGCTCGACTTGAATCGCAAAAGCAGCCTGAAAGATAATTTTCTGGTCTTTTATGAAATATTTCACTGTTTCTGATGTCAACTCAGACTGTCAATATTCTTCCAAGAAAAGAGTCTGTAAATTAGTTTGTTGGGGTTTTTTTGCTGGGGTGAACAGCAGGAACCTCCTCTGCATTTAAACCCATTTACCAAATGAAGCAGCGGGCAGCCATGAGTTCTGCACCCGGAGAGAAGTGTGTGGATACGGGGAGCAGCGTGTGGGGAACAGAGTGATGTGTGGGGACGGTACCTTACTCAGGGTGCCTCAGTGGATTCTTGTGGTTTGGGTGATTGACCCACAGCTTTCTTATCGCAGGGTGAGTGCGGTGTGGGTGTGGGGGTATTGTTCCCAGAGAACAATTTTTTTTTTTTTAGTGTTTGTCCGAATAATGTATTTGTAAAAAACATACCGTATTCAGATTTGGCTCCACCCCTATATATATATATACCCATATTCAGTGTTGTGCAAGTTCACACTTTTCATGAACTAGTTCAAAGTTCAGTTC
>JBBKCR010000038.1:12660976-12672383 GCA_037577295.1 Ladigesia roloffi
TCGGGGGACTTTTAACGAGTACGAGTACTTTAGAAAATGCGGTATCGGGGCCGATACCAGATACCGGTATCGGTATCCGTGCATCCCTAATAATTATACTGGTATATTGTTATGTTTTGTTTAGGTGACTGTACAGCACTTTGGGTCAACTCTGTTATAAATGTGCTTTATAAATAAATTGGATTGGATTGGATATGTATACAATCAGAACCCTAGTATGTTTAACATATTCATAATCTGCCATAACGTGCCTGCCTGATATCTGTATATATATAGTCCAATATTGTCATTCTGGTTAACTAAGATTCCCATTCCACTCACATTGCTGTTACTCCACTATATTATCTATGTATTGTTCTTTTCCTGTCATCCCTGGAACTGAGACCTACAGTGCAATACTCATCACACACTGAAGGTTTACATTATTTCATTTGTCTATTTATTGTCAGTCTGTTGTAACCTGCACTCTGCTGAATGTTCTATGTTACTTTTTAAAAGTCAAGAATGTCAAGAATTATTAGAATGTGTCCAATCAATGTTAGTCAGGTCAAGCCAAATTGGATTTACTGTCATCCATTCACATAGACAGTATGACAGTAAAATTGTGTTTTTTGTGCATGGCAGTGATAGTATATGAATGTATATACAGCTCTGGAGAAAAATTGCATTAATGTTCAGTTTCTCAAGTTTGATCTTTTATAGGCGCAGATATTGAACTGAACAGCTTTATACTAGTGTTTAAGAACTGCTAACAATATTTCTCCTTTCATCCAAATAAAAAAAGGTTTAAAATCATTTTAATGACCAAACATCAGAATAAGAGAAATGATGCAGCGTTTACTGAACTTGAATATTGAGAAAATAAATCTCTCCTTCTCTCTTAAATTAAAAGGCAATAATGAGCTTTGAGGAACTTCTAGTAGAGTTTTACCATCCAGCTGGTCTCCTGTGAGAGGAGAGTGTGGATTACAGCAGTGTTTTATACTTTTCCTCAGTAAATAAGATGGGATTCAGGTGATCAGTAATCAGTCCCTCATAAAGCAGAATGAGGAGCTTGTGTATTTCAAAATACTTTGCAGTCATCTCTTATTTTTTTCCCCAGATATATATACACAATCGTCCCTGTGGCTCTCAAAGGTTAAGCTACAGTGTGGAACTGTAATCCTCTATTCCTGGAGCCATAAGCTATTATAACAGAGAGCAAGTGGGAAAAATACATGCATATTACAAATATACAAAGCAAAGTGTCTAGAAGTGTCAAGACGAAGTTAATTCCCTACATATGCAACTACTGAATATAGTGCGTTACAAAAATAGGCCAAGAACTTTAGATATTAATCGTGCTTGAGTTTCTGAGTGAGTGACTGACGGGGCAGTGAGTTACCCTTATGGCATGAACACCCATCCAAAGTGGCATTATTTTCAAAGGCGTGAGTAACAGCTCCTAACTTGGGACACAATGAGATCACTTTTATGTGTCTCGCTTTTGAAACGTTTCAGTGGCTGTGGGGTTCTTTATTTTTTTTTGTTGACCTCATTAGTAATCCGCATTTACACCCAGGGGCTCCGAACCTTGTGTGTTTGATGAGAAAAAGAGAGGGAGTAAGATGTGTGTGCATCATAGGACGTGCTGTGTTCAGATCAGTGTGTGTGTGTGTGTGTGTGTGTGTGTGTGTGTGTGTGTGTGTGTGTGTGTGTGTGTAAGAGGTTTACGGTGCTGTCCCATGGGAGCTTCTCCCTCACTTTGAAGCTTCTGCCTGTTTTGGTGGCTTCTCTTATCTCAGGAAAGAAAGATCTCCAGCTTTTTTCTCCCTTTCTCCCTTGCCTCTATCTCTCTCTACCTCTCTCTGCCACAAACACACACACACACACACACACACACACACACTCTCCTTTCGTCCTCTCCTGCTATCTGCTGTCTGCCTCTCTTTTTCCTCCTCCTTGTCATCACCCAGCTGGTTTCATCTCGGCCCTTTCCTTCTTACAGATCTCCTTCTTTCTCTTTTCCCCACTTATCCCTTTCCCTGTTCTCCTTCATCCACACTCTGTTCTTCTTCTCTGCCCCCTTCTGCTGCCCTCACCTCCTTTGCCCTTCGCTCTTTTCTTCTGCCCTACTCTCCCTCCTTTGCTTTCCTTTGCTCTTTTAATCTGTGCCCTTTACCGGTTCTTTCTTCTTCTTTCACCTGGACCCTATGCTGTATCCCTCCCTCCTTTTCTTCCCTCGCTTCCTTTTATTTTCACTTTTCTTCCACCCTCTCTCCTTTCCCTGCATCCCTCCTTTCCATTCCGGGCCCATTCTTTCTCCACCATCACCTGGACGCTATTCTGTTTCTCTCTACCACATTTTCTGCCTTTTCCCTTCTTTCTTCTCCTTCTTTACACTTTACACTTCCATTTTTTTATTTTCCTTCTTTTCTCTGCACTTACCCCATCACATTTTCTTCTTCTTCATCTCTTCTTCTGCTTCACTTGCTTCCTTTTCTTCCCCATTTTCTTTACACTTTGTCTTCCGCTTTACACTTCCACTGTTGCTCCTCCCACTTTACTTTTCCGACTTTTTCCTTCCTTTCTCTGCATTCATCCCATTTCATTTTTTCTTTTTCTGGTCCTCTGTTTCACTCGCCTCCTTTACTTTTCACTTTTTTTTCCAGCCCGCCCTTTTTTCTTGCATCCTTCCTCTTTTTCACACATCCCCTCCCCGATAGCTTCTTGCTCTCTTCCCTGTCTTCTTTTCATTTTACTCCTTTCTCCCTGCTTATACCGCATCCCTCCTTCTCCTTCTCTCTTCCTTAATTCCCTCCCCCCGCCTCTTATACAACGTTAGACGGGGTAATTAATGAACATCATAAAGCGCGCGTTCCATTAGCTTTGCATTACCGAACCTGGCAGCGCTGTCATTTTGGACAAAAACACGCAGCTCCTCTCTCTTTTTTTGATCCCCACTTCAAAGAGGGATCCCCCACTGTTTGTGCCTCGCCGCACTAATTGTGTCCCCCCCTTCTGGATGGGGCAAAAACCCCCAACCGCTTCAAAAAGCAGCCGGGGAGAGCGCAGATAGCAGCGCCGGTAGACTTGAACTGACCTGAGGTTTTTAGGGTTTGCTGGCTTGTAAAGGCTACATTTAGGATTTGCTGCCAGGGTTTCAAAGCTTATTTGGCATTACGTGGAGCTTATATATGGAGCTTATATGGAAGCAGGATTCGCCCGGCATCTGTAAAGCAATCCTGGCAATTTGCTGACAGTGCGCTGTCATATCAGAAGTGAATATAGTAACATGAGTAGAAGAGGAAAAAAGTCATATTGAGTTTTAGAAATTCAAGTACTGAGCTGCATATTGAGCTGCAGCAGAACTAAGTTGCACATCCATGCATCTGTCAGCAGATGAACTGATGCTTTGCTTCTCTTTTTTGGGCCCAGAAATCAAATTTAGGGAGTCCAGGGGCTGTTATCCACAAAGCAGACAGAAATTAAAGCCGGCTGAAATGACTGATTAGTAAAATGGGTTGGACTGCAATAAAAGTGCAATAAATACTTTTCTTTACAAACACTTTTGAATATAAATATTTACAAAGGTAAAGGAGGGCTCCTGGAAGGTTGTTTTTTTTTTCAATTATTCTGAAAAATCTCTTAAGAAGCTGTTCCTCACGTCATTTCCCAATTCTGTTCCCAATTCTGGTAATGGACCCCATGAAATATCATACACACTTTAGTGATCGAACGCTCATAGCACTAGAGGTGGATAATGTGTATTGATGAGCTGAATTATTGGATCAGGTATGTTGGGAGCAGGGAAAACACTAAAATGTGCAGATCAGGTGGTCGCCAGAACCATAGCAGGGAAACGCACTGCAGCAATACCAGCTAAATCTTCAGGGAATGCTTTCCACAAGATTTTGTTCATGGTTCACAAGAGCATATGACGTTGAACAATAAGGCCTAGCTTGCAACTGGCATTCCCAAAGGTGTTCAGTTGGGTTGACCTCAGGGCTCTGTACAGGCCTCCAAATTGCTTTCTCAAAACTGTTACCACAAAATTGGAAGCATGTAATTGTCTAAAATATAATATCACCCCCAGCAACCTCAGTCCATTATTCCTCCTCCGCCAAACATTTCTGGTAGCAATATGCATTCCGGTAGCTTGCAAATTCTATTCACCAAACCTAGATTTGTCCACCAGACTACCAGATAATTAAGTGTGTATTCTGTGTTTCCACTGCTCCAGATCCAGTGGTTGGATCTTTACACCACTCTAGCTGATGCCTGGTGTAGCAAATACTGATCTTACACTCGTATGAAGCATCTCAGCCACTGAAAACTCCTAAAACTCCCAAGTGTGCAAAAAAAGTGTTCAATATCTTTATTGCTATGTGCTGTTGTTTATTATGCACAATAGTTTGATCATGTGCAATATCACTACTTATTTCACTATTATGTGCAGACTTGGTATAAAACGTAACTTTAAACCACTATTTATTCAACTAGTGAACTTCAGCAGTAATTTTATATATTCATCTCTAGTATTTATCTCCATCTCTTACTGACCATGTACATGGTTTAAAGAATTTAGTGCTACGTTTATTTAGAGTATTTATTTTGACATATATATTTTTCATGTCTCTTGTCTCTGTGTTATTGTGTGACTATATAAAATAAGTAAATTCCTCTGGGATCGATAAAGTTTCTGATACTGAAACTAATACTGATGTTTCTCGTGTTACTGATGTTACTTTCAGAAGTAGTTTAGAATTCTGTATGGCAGCATGGAATGCAATAAGTGATCCAGTACAAAATAGAACATTTTTACATGCTTCAGCACTCAGGAGGCTCCACCCTCTGAGTTTGCATGGGCTTTGTCTTCAGGACGTATAAGTAATCTTTAGAACTCAGGTTCAAAGATCTTGTTTTTAAGACCTAAAATAAAAGAAATTTGCTAATTTTTGTTATTTATTTTCATTTGTGTTTGACACCATTTTTTAAACCCCAGAAAAGTTTTTTTATTATTAGATTCATTAGATTTTACTACATTTTATTATTAAATTACAATAATATGGTTCTACACGACACAGGAGTACAAAACATAGCGCAGCATGCCATCTGACACCTCAAGCATCAACACATACTGGTATGAGCAGCAAAAATGTTGTCTTGATGTCTTGGTTTCGCGACACATCATATCTAGTATGCCCTGGAGTCATTTTGATGATGTTCTCCGTTGGAGCTCTGCATTGGGTGTCATAACGGCTTGATGATAATGAAAAGTCATCTATGTTATCTAGGTCCTCTTCTTTATAAGATGTGCATTCTTGCTCATGGTCATATTGAACTTCTTCCTCAAACACTCCACTGTTTTGTTCAGCTCTCTGTCCACAGTATAACTCTGGTGATCAAAGATTAGATCAATAGCCTCATAGACAGCGAAATTCTCACCCATGTCGAGTGATGCTACAAATGTCTTTTTTTACAGTTCTTCAGAATGTACTAAAAAGGTAAACATTTATTTTATCTTAAAATAGCCTGTTCAGGGATATTATGAATCCTTTATCCAATAAATGAAAGCAAATGGTATATTTACATACCTAAATATAAGGGTTACACATAAAGTCCATTAGCATATCTAAAGTTTAAAAAACACAACCTAGTAGCATCTTGAATATAACTACACTTTATCTTAAAAGTAAAACATTTTGTAGTAAAGTGTGAGTATATTTAAGTTGTCGTCCATCATAGGTTATGAAAATGTAAACTTTACCAAATATAAACTCTATATTTTATTGAATTTCCCCAAATTATAGAATACATGCGTATTAAAAAAATGCATTAAAATGAATAAGAAGATTGTTCTGGTGTCAGTATGATGGATGCTCACTTTGTGTTTGCACTACTTCTATGCTAAAAACTCTTTTTCCTTTCTGCTGCTCTCAAGTACTTTCAACACTTTCAGTCACATATGGCAACATCAGCAAAGAAACCTTGCATAAAACTGAGATGTTGTAATGAGTCATCATATTTTATTTGAATACAGGTAATTGTTCATTTTTCAGGAAGACTATTTCGAGACAGCCTTCTCCCTCTCTTTCGGCCTCTTTATTGGACACTTCGCTTTAGTTATCTGACTTTTCTTTTTCACTAAATATGAAACTGGTTTTCTTTTGAAGTCCATTTTTTAACTTCAGTGCATCTGTGCGCTTTGAAAACTCAACCGGCTTGTGTGCATTCGCTCAGAAAGCGTGCAAGTCCAATTGGCCTAGAACAGATCGGATTTCATGTGTTTAGACTTCAAAGAAAAAGACTGGATGCATCAGATATCAAATGTGAGAAGCTAAACAAAGATCACATTTGACTGACTGTCTAAGTGTCTTTTAGAAGCCTAAACTGGCATGTGGTTCAGTAGTTAAAGGGGTAAACACACTCAGCGGGCTCTGGGCCTGAATACTAGTTGATGTATACTGTATGTCTGCCTCCCTATGACTTGAAAGGGAATTTCTAAGTGAAAGTTTTCCCCTCGTTTTACCCTACAAGCCAATAAGATAAAACACTGGCTCAGCATCCAGCTAATTAAAGGGGAATCTTTAAAGAAAGGAACCAGTTCAGAATCAACTCTTGCTTTGTAAGCTGTTTTTATTTATATATATATTTTTAATCACTTTCCTTAATATTAAAGTTACAATGTAACTTCTGATTCTGTAACACTGATATCCTTTCTCGTTGCTTTATGGAGCAGGACCCTGAAGCAACGGAAGAAGGTCAGAAGAATTTCATTCACTCATATACCAAATTAATGGATGCATTCATGTGCGCGATTTGCCTGTGGAAGAGACGCCACCAGGATGTTCTGCGAAAAGAAGAAAAACCAGTTGAGGGAATGTGATGCTCTGGGCAATGATCTGCTGGGAAACCCTGGCTCTGGTCATTCATGTGGATTCAGTTCAACTTCACCAATGTCACTGGCACTATATGGCTATTTTTTAGGGTTTGAGCTAGGCCTTACTTCCAATGAAGGACAGTATTAATAAATATGTGGCTCCATAAATATGTGGCTGGAGGAGTTCAGTGTGGAAGAGCTTGACTGATTCCTGGCCTCAAACCCATCCAGCACCATGAACTGGAATGGAGAATTCATAAATGCTCTACAGAATGAATTCAGTACAATAATGCACCAGCCTCACACGCACCACACATATTAGTCAGAAATGGTTTAAGGAACAAGACATGGTCTCCAAAATCTCTCTGGGCACTTGTGGGATGTGCTGTACAAATTAATTAGATCCATGGAGGCCCTACCTCACAACTTACAGGTATGAAAGTATGTTCTGCAAAGATCCTGGTTGCAAATACCACAGGGGATCCTCCGAGGTCCTGCACAGTCGGTTCGTAAATGGATTGGCATGCAGAGGACTAATAACATTATTGGCGGGTGTTCTTGAATGTTTTGTGTAGGTGTACTCATGGACCTCTCTCTCTCTCTCTCTGTCTTACACACACACACACATACACACATATAAACCCAGACAAGTTAAATCGCATGCTGGGCCCCCTCAAAGCCCCGTTTCTTGTCGTACTGCCCCCTCATCATATGCACACAAGCGCAACCTGCGTTTGTACCTTAGTATACAAATAACATACGGACAAAAGTATTGGGACACCTGACCTTTCCACCAACAGGGACGTTAATGACATTGCTTACATAGAACTGAATGTGGAGTTGGTCCCCCTTTCTCGCTATAACAGCTTTCACAGTTCTTGGTAGATTTTCCACAAGAGTTTTTGGCGAATTTGTTCCCATTCACTCTGTAGAGCATTCATGAGGTCAGACACAGATGTTAGATGAGAAGGTCTGGATCACAGTTCATCTGTTTCAGTTCATCCCAAAGGTGCTGGATGGGGTTGAGGTCAGCACTCTGTGTTCTTCCACACTGATCTACTCCAGCCAGTGTCTTTATGAAGCTCAATTTGTGCGCTTAACTGTATATTTTTCTCTTTTTTCTTGATGGTCAGAAATAATTTTAAATGAGACTTCGTTTACTTTTAGTCAAATTTAAGTTTTCAGACATTTAAATACCAACAATTTTTTTCTGTTTAATTCCCTTCTGTTACGAGTCTAGTATCTGAACTGGTTTGCCATTGGTCACACTGGAATCTGAGGTTTATTAATGTCTAAAATTAAAGAACACTTGGAGAAGAACAGAACCTACAAAAATCAGACCCTTGTTAAAAGCGACTCCATCTTCATTTTTAAAGTAGTTTTTGTGAGACTATTTTTGCACCTTTTTTGGAGGGATGGGGTAGGAGAGATACTTTTTTTCTTTTCTCGATTCATTAATTTATTTAAAAACTTTTACCTGAGTACCTGAGCATAAGGAGGTGGACTCGAAACTCAAAGGTGTGACCCTGAAGGAAATAAAATCCCACCAAGGCTGCAAAGGGGCAAAGGGAGATGGGGTGATTGACAGGCAGGTGTCTGCGAATAAGAAGCTGTCTTCTCACTCTTTCCGGAACACGCTGATGATGTTCGACTGCTGTGACATTCGTTACAACCTGCTGTCAGCGCCTGGAACGAGCTATAATGCTGAAGCTATATGTCAGCACGCTCCGTATTTGGTTCTCAGACGTGGGCTTTATTGATTTATTTATTTATTTATCAGCAACACAGACAGTAACTACATCAGACATATTTTGTCTGCTATAAAAAATATATCAAAATCGCCCTCAATCTCTTTCTCTCGCACTTTACACACGCATACACACACTCACACACCCGTTTCCTCCTTGTGCAGGCTTCAAAGGCGCTGATGGGAGAAGCCATCTCTCAGCTGCCCGCATCAAAGCACAGGAAGAGTGTCTGAGAGACCAGCCGCCTGTTCCATGCCCCAGTATTTGTGTGTGTAAGTCAGAATAACGTGTGTGTGTTTAGTGTGTGAGCGTAAGGGGTGTGATGCGGTTCTTGACATGTGTTTTTGCATCCGAGCAAGACGAGGTGTAATATTAACGTCTTAACATCTCTGTGTATTAATGTCGTGTATACCTTAAGATGTGTGTGGTGGTTATGCATGTGTGTGTATGTGTGTGTGTGTGTATGTGTGTGTGTGTGTTCTGGGTGGTTCAAAGCCAGTCGAAGTCCTCTGCCACAATGAAAGAAGCAGGATGTGGAATTTCCACATGGCTTCGAATGGCATATGACCCCGTCTTTGATGACTTTCAGCATCCGAATCAGAAAACTTTACTGAGCTCCAGAGGCAATGAGCAAAGTCACACAGAGACACAGTGACAAGAACAATATAAAGTCTAAATAAAGTCAAAAAAATTTGTAGCATATAAAAAAATAATCTCAATATGAAAATATGACCGCGTGGGTTTCCTCCTGGACCTCCGGTTTCCTCCCACAGTCAAAAACATGCATGATTGGGGCTAGATCGATTGTGAATAAATGGGAATGTGTGTGAGTGTGTGGCCCTGCGACGTGCTGGCGACTGTCCAGGGTGTATCCCACCTTCGCCCGTAGCAGCTGAGACTCCACCACCCCACCCCACCTAAACCCCGAGTGTGGGATAAAGGGGTAGAAAATGGATGGAACACAGATGAGTGAAAATCTAAAGACACAAATGGTAGTTTGGAGTGTGTTATTGACCTTATTAGAGAATCAGAATTGATAATCAATAATAAAAAACTAATATTGAGAAGTAATAATGCACACGAAGATATTGGTTCAGCACTTCATTACCAAATGAACACCTAGTGGTATAAAGCACTGACTGGAGCCATTTTTTGTAAATCACAAATTATCACACACTGTGTATGGATCCAGGTTTGTCGTGAAGCTGTGAGAGGGCTTCAGAGTTAGTAAAGTAAAGTGAATCATTTGTCATACATGAACAGAGCACACAGTGAAGTGAAAACAGCGTGGAATTCTTTCCATTCACGTAGTGAAGCAGTGAGGCAGCCTGGAACACAGCGCCTGTGGACTGTAACTTGCTCAAAGAACCACAATGGTGTCACTAGTAGTCCTGGGAGTTGAACCCACAACCTTCTGAAAGCAGGGTGGGGTGCCCTAACCGCCAGGTCACCAGATGCTCTACTTGACTAGACATTCCAGTCAGGATACTCGGAGTTGGAAGCCTGTAACTGGCAGGTTTTCGCCACAAATGAACAATCAATAGTCAGTCAGGTTATTATTTTGTGTTGGTGGGTAAAAATCCAAGTAAAATGTACCACAAATTATGAAAAAGTCAGAAAAAACATGCTACAATTGAAAGAAACAAGGACAAAGCATGATTCACTCCGTATGGCACCATTGTATTATAATTCTTCTTTAACACTTGATGGTGCCATATGGCACGACTGAAGATTTGTCCTTAACTTGTTGTCTATAATTTGCAAGCTGTTCATTTCTCTGTGTTAATTATTTATTAGGGCTCCCAAGTGATGCTAGCCTTCACCCTCCCAGTGCTGGTTCTCATTTTGTGTTAATTATAAGATGAACCTGCTATTGACTAACACTTGCGCATGCGGCGTATCTCAACCCGAACTCTTCATGACATAAAATCTATTGAAAAACGTGCAGCGATCACTCTTAAGTCCTTTATATAGTCCTAGGACAATGCTTCACTACCCTGAGTATTTTGATGCACAGTGTATAACACTGCCAGTATCTGCACTGTCTGGTGACTGTTAGGATGAGGATGAGGATGAGGGTTAGGGTTACGGTTCGGTTTAGGCTGAGAGTTAGGTTGAGCGTTAAGGTTAGGGTTATTTTTAGGGCATTTCAAACAAAAACGATAAGGAATCAACTCAATATTTCTCTCCTACTCTCCTTCAATCACCAGTTACCGCTGGTACTGGAGATGTAATGTAGTGTGCATTAAAACACAAAGTAGGGAAACGCTGCTCTTGCATGAAAAAAAATAGGCTAATTCGTGATCACAGCATGTTTTTGAATAGATTATATCGTAATGGCTTCACAAAAACCTGTGAGACTGGGCTCCATATCTCATGCATATTGACAAACATTTTTGGGGTTTTCTAAATATATGGCCCATCAACTGGTTTTAATTATGACATGTATTCTTCCTGACTGACTCGTTCTCAGAAGAGACACAAAGGTCAGACTTAGCAGGCCGGTGTCAGAGCTAGGATTACAAACTGCTAGCTATTAGTTTATAACTGGCCACCTGAAAAATTGTGCTGCTGACTGTAATTACTGTAGCTCAGGTCAAATTCAGCTTCACTGGTTTATTTAACAATATTTTTCTCAGTTGAAATTACATAAACAAACTTCTATGTATGTATATATGTATATATGTGTGTATGTATATATTTATGTAGTGAATTTATGTAAGCATGAACATTGTGGATGTACCTATAAACTACAATATATGTATGCATGCACATAACGGGTATGTATGTGTGTATA
>JBBKCR010000038.1:12729123-12759513 GCA_037577295.1 Ladigesia roloffi
TGTTTGTGTTTGTGTGTGTGTGTGTGTGTGTATGTTCGAGTGGGTTAGACAAATCTCCCATTATATGCTAGCATCATTCATTTTAATGATCAAAACTCCTTGCATGACACTTTTCTGATTGACTTTTGTAGACGTTCTTTGCTTTGCTTGGAACAGTCAAGGTTACCTCTACCATGATCAAAGTAAAAATGATGACCCCCCCCTCCCTAAAAGCGAGGCACATTCTTTACCAACTTGGGCTTGCTTCTTATCTGCTAACACCCTGACTGCTGAGTATATTCAGCATGTTAATGAACCTGTGAAGAAATGTATTAAAGAGAAAGGACACAAGCAAGCGTGGCCTCTACTCCCAAAAGGATTATTACAAAATCAATACTGAGGCTAGGGGCCCTAATCCATGGGACAAAGCCACCCCCTCACCCGAAAAATAGATATATTGACAAGGTCCGGCAAAGGAGAAAAAATGCTCTCATGTAAGAAGACAGAGAGGGGGAGAGAGAGAGCGAGCGAGAGAGGCTCCAAAAAGTTCCATTGGTTTTTAGTAGATCATTGGAGCTCTTTCTTTTTGCAACATCAAAGAGAGTGTGGCTGCTTTGATGTGGCAGCATGCTGTTTAAGGTACAGCGTGAATGGAAGGATGTCAAGCTGCAAGGTGCCTCTGTATTTTGCGTGGCGAGCTGTGCTGAGCTGGAGATGAAAGGAGCAAACAGGGTTTGATAATGAATGTCCAACAAGTAGGACCATCTCGAGCGGCGGTGCACCCAGCGGGAGTCAGCGCTAACCTTGAACATGGCACCCTGCACCCCAGACTCTCTCTCTCTCTCTCTCTCCCTCTCCCTCTCCCCCTCTATCTATCTTTAGCTGCAGCCTGAAAAGAAAACATTCTTAGAAGTGAGCTTTAATCTTCTTGTCAATTAAAACTCGATACACAAGCGTGCGCACCCACCCTGGCATTCATGCAGACAGGACCCCACTTTTCGGTAGCCTCTTTTTTGTTGCTCTTGGAGGGACATTTGATCTGCTCTTCCTTTTAACCGAGCCAAGCCCCTCCGCTAATTGGGTCCCAATTTTGTGGCGACTCCAGTCAATTAGGACATCGCTTATCAGCTTCCCTCCCTTTATTCGTTTGAAGCCATTGTCCACCTCTCCCTCTCCGCCAGCGGTGACTCACATCAGACGCCGCGAGTGTCAGCTCCTCGCCGTCTTTGATCTCCTATCTGCCATCTCAAAGGAGCGTCTTGCCGAGGAAACTTGCAATGTCCTGCAATGACGGAGAACTGTCACCGCCGATCTGCTTTGAATTTAGCGCAACTGAAGGCTGATCAAACAGTGCCAGAGTGAGACACTTGTTCCTATTTGATCCCGTCAGAAAAAAGTGGTTGTTGCGGTATATTATTGATCGCCGGTTGATGTTGTCGGTGCGTCTCGGGGATTCTGAGGACAAAGCGGCGTCCGAGTTTCCAACGGAGAATTCCAGCTGATGGTGTCATTTAGCTTTAATCTGTAATCTTGTAACTCTCTTAGTCCTGTTGAGCTAAGATAAATCACGCGATCTAATGCTCCGGAGAATCTTAACATTAGGAGCACCAGAAGGAAAGTAATGGAGCCCAATGTGAAGGCGACCTAGACTGACATCAAACAGACATTCTGCTAGCATTCTCAGCAGTAAAATCAAAATAGGTTTTTGATAGTGGATTGGTATTTCAGGAAGGTCTTTCCATTAACTGCTAACTGGTTCATCCTGAAAGTGAAATGAGGTGTCAGTCCTGAAGATGAGAAAGTTGGGTGAACACCCTCATTTCCCCTTATCTGTCAGTCAAAATCCCTGCTGGGCTTTTCTTCAACATGTTTTCACAGAAATGCATGGTCCACCAGGAGAAGGTTTCAGTCAAATGGACCCATGTAGATCAGATGAAGGCCTGTCAGATGGAACAATGCTCACTAACTTGGATCCGCCAATCTCTAGGCTGGCCTTGTCGAGGCTTGGAGTACTTAGATATTGAATTACAGGAAGGATGGAGGAAAGTGGGTGGTATGCTCATGTTTAGTGCATGGAGGTTCAATTAGAAATTGAGAGGTTTAATTTGTCCCGGGAGAAGGTAGTGCTGGTGGTCAAATATAACTGAAAAGCAGTGCATTATGGGTTTCTAGCAGCTGGTAAGCAGATCGCTGAAAGTCATTAATTCAGCTCTTAGCAGGCGAGTAGGAAGATTTTTTTTCTCAATGACACACACACACACATACACACACAAACCTAAAGAACACATCACACAGAAAAATATAACAAGGCCCAGGAAAGAACTCGTCTGAATTCATTACACTAGTGGTTTCTGTAGACCATTTCCAATCAGCTCCAGCTAATTAATGGCCTCATGTTGGATGGCGGATGGATGGAAATGAACTACAAATATACAAATACAAATGAACTACATGAATATAAGTGAACTAAATGAATACAAGTGATTGTGGAGGAAGTAGCAAATTGGGGACATTCTTATTTGAGTTTAGTAATTATGTTTGGCTCCACATTTCTGTGCAAAGCATAGGGTTCCCTAGACTGAGAGTCAGTAAAGGGTAGTGGCTGGGACAGAGGTGTTCAGTCTTATCTAAAATGCATTGGTGTGGCTAAATAGTTTCATTCCAAAATACAGAAGTTCATTTGACTCTACTTATCTAATCAACTTTCCATATTCACAAAACTGAAGCTCCAAACAGACGAGCCTTTCAAGGATAAGACTGGATGTCCTGGGCTAGGGGTTTTCACTTTGTGTCTTGATACTTAAATAAGTGATGACATATTCAATTGCTGATAAGGAGTTGGATCAGGAATATTTGGACAGAGAATCCTTGACACTGTGCTATGGATCTCCAGAGGACAACTGAGCAATAATTATCAAATCCCGTTAGAGTTGAATCACTTGTTTGAGTACGAAAAACTGTGTGACTCTGTTTCATCCATCAGAAACTGAATCAGGCGTGAAGCTGCTGGAATACAGAAAATATAGAGACACACACACTGCAATAGTTCAGAAAAGAATAGCAACCTGTGTATTACACACACACACCGACACAAACTGTTATAAACATGTTCCCTTATAGTCTACTTTGCAGTATTAATTTTGGGCCATATTGCCCTAATTCATTTTTCTCACACTAGGGTCAATATATTTATTTAAAAACCTGTCATAACTGACATTTAATTTAAATCAAGACAACTCTGAATAAAGAGGTTGTTAGCTAGTTAGCCTGCTGCTGAGCTTGTTGTTTATCTACTTTTTTACATAAGGTGTGTTTGGTATTATTTGGTCCTTGACTTTGTTTACATTATGTGCCAATTTTTGGAGTCTGTTGGAGATGGAATGGGTGTCTTTTGTCTCTTCCTTTTTCAGACCCATCTCCTACAGCATGTTACGCCCCTGCCCTTCGAGAATTGCCCTGTGAATACACCTTTCTCTGATCTTTTGCTTTAGAATTATTGGTTGTTGGACTCGGGGCAGATATAATAAACCCTGACAATCTACATTCTGGGCAAACTTTGCTTTGTTTACATGCAATTTGATTCTGAGTCTTTCATGAATTTGCTGTGTATGACCTCCTGCCTGTGTCTGACCTTGTTTATGTAATGTCCCTTTATGATTGAGCATTTTAGTGTATGTATATATCTTGTAAATTACTTGAAAGATCTCTGCTTGTAAATAAAACTTGGTGGTTCAATGTTAAATTTGTCATATGTGAACACAATAGCACACCACACAGCACGAACAGCATGAAGTTCTCTTCTGTATTTAATCCATTCACCAAGTGAAGCAGCGGGCATCCAGGAAGACGTGTGGGTATCTTGCTCAAGGGTACCTCAGTGGTGCCACTAGCACTTCTTGATCTTCTGTTTGCAGGGGCAGGTCACTAACACACAAACATCCAGTTGTGTTTAGAAGGAAGCTGATGCCATTTTGGCTAAATTTGTGTTCTCTTGATTGTGTTTGTTTGGGGTGGTGGCCTAGTGGGTAGGATAACTGCCCCATGACTATTATTTCCATTATTTCATTACACTGTTGCCTGACCTAGACCAGACCATGCCAAGAATACTTTTGGATTTCACTCAACACTGATTTTATCATGTTCTCACTCGGTTAACACAGATTGTGCTATGCTTTTGCTTCGTTAGCACTGCTTTTATCATGATCTTACTCTGTTAACACTGATTTTACCATGATTTTATTATGGTCTTACTCTGTTAACACTGATTTTACAATTAATTTACTCTGCCAACCCCTGTTAAAACAGATTTTACTGTAAAATCTTACTCTCCATACCAAAGGTATGTCAGAGGGCCTCAATTTTTATTCAACAGAAGAAATGACTTCAATCTTGCATCTAAAGAAAAGTCATAACTGCTGCTAAAAGTCATGTATATTTTAAGAGACAAAATTGAAGTCCAGAGATGTTTGATGGAGTAGAGTTTTCGACATTGCAATGTTAGAGCCCCATCTAGTGTCCTATCTTTGCTCTTTCACTTCATTCTCAGTGCTCCGGTAAACAGCTGGAGTATTCATTCTCAACACAGTACAGAAGATCTCTTAAACTACATTTTATCAGAAAAATAATCCTTTTGATAATTGACATATCACACCCATGTTGCATTATAACCACATTTGCTGTGCCCGTTATGACCTCAGACGTGGTGCAAGAACATCTTCATCTTACCTAAGTCTGGAGAAAAAATGTCAGTTCTAGTGTAAACCTTTTGCAATCTCAAAAAAAAAAAAGAACAGTGAAGTTTCAGTTTTTGATGGTTTATACACATTCAACATTGCATCACTGCCAATCATATTACGGGTGAGGAACGTGGGACTCACAGCAGAGAAACAGAACTGTTAGATGTTTGTGTTCCAAGCACAGACAGAAAAGAGGTTTTTTTTCTGAATTTCATGTGTAAAATTATTACTAGGGATCATTCAGTCATCCACAGTCCCTTTCCATTTCTACATTTCTCTCAAATGATAACAGGTACACAATATGGACAAATATATTGGGTCACTCCTGTATTTAAGAGTTTGGGATCTAGGCCTCTAACTTCCATTTAAGGACAGACTTAATGCTTTAGCAGACCAAGGGAATTTGGACAATACCATGCTCCCAACTTTGTGGACACAATTTGGGGGAGAACCTTTTCTATAAAAGCACAAAGCGAGCTCCATAAAGACATGGCTGGAGGAGTTCAGTTGGGAAGATTTTGACTGATCCACACAGAGACCTGACCTCAACCCCATCCAGCATATTTTGGATGAACTGGAATGGAGATTGTAAGCCAGACCGTCTTGTCCAGCATCAGTGCCTGACCTCATAAACGCTCTCAAGATTGAATGGACACAAATTCCCAAGGAAAATCCAGCATATTGTGTAAATCCTTCCAAGTGGAAGCTGTTATAACTGCATTGGGGGACCAACTCCTAGTCTAAGTATTCAAACGCAAGTCCCTTTTTGTCCTATGTATTTTTTAACTAATTTCCCTTGTGACATTTTGAGAAAGGTTCTTCTACATTAATTAATGACTTATTCAGGAACATGACATTCCAGTCTGGAAAGACCAGGTACCTGACGCAGTACAAGAGGTAAAAACTCAAGAGAAAATGATATTCTGAGATCAGCAATAAGCAAAGGAAATCTAACTACCAGCAAGTGAAGAGCAGAGACGGTTCAAAAACTGCTTATTTACAACAAAGAATACCACAGCAGAGCACCTCTAGCACTGGTTGGCTAGCACGTTCCTCATTTCCTCAAGTCTTACTTCCACTTTCACTTTCACTTCATAACTGACTACTGCCAGACTGTACCCTAGGACAATAACCATTTTAATCATGCGGCCGTGTACATTTTGATTAAGCAATGTGGGGAAAAAGATGCGGTTTGTGGCAGGTTTATGATACCAGTGATAACTCACAGTGACGTCCAGGAATGAGGAAGGGAATTTAAAAACGTCTCTCCTGCCACAGAGTTCACCAACTGAGGAGATCTGACACATTAACGACTGACTTCCGAGTCCATTGACTTTCTATGAGCAGACTTTCTATACAGGTATGTGATTCTCAGCTACCTCTCTCTCTCTCACACACAAACACACACACATACACACAAATAAGTTAACCTGTGGTAAGACTTGTATTGGGCTACGTCATCAATTACAATTTATCTTCCATCAGGTTGTTGTTGTCCACCTTAGTTCGTCAGTCTACAGCTAATATGCTAACGTGTAAAACAGCTTGACAGTTACGAGGTGCTGTTTTATATATTTTGCTGAATACAGTTAGGAGACAAAAGTTGGAAGCCACCGTGAGAACTGGCGTGTATTTTGCTTTTTCTTCAGTGTAGCAGAATGGGGAAACGCCTAGTTTGAGCAATGGCAGTTGGCTGGTTTGAAATGAAACCTAAGAGGATGGTTCTTCACGAAGGTAAATATTTCTCTCTGAACGGTCAAGGTGAATAAATAATCACAATAAAAAAAACGAATAATAAGAAAAACAAGAACAATATCTAAAATCTCTATAGTCTTAATATGAAACCTAAATAAATCCAAATGAAAATCTGTAAAAGTTATTACTAGTGATGGGAAGTTCACATCATTTTACCAACTCGGATGTTTGAGTCTCGTTCGGCAAAATTAACGAATCTTTTTTCGAGACATCACGGTCATTTTGTTTATTTTAGCAAAATATAATTAAAATGTTACATGTTTCATTCATTGTTTACCTGTGTCTTCAATCTATGATACACTCACCTCGCCTCTTATCTGACAAGTTTTCGGGTTTCAGTTGTTCGTTCATCACCTGACAGCCCATTTAGCTAACCAATGCAGGCTGAACTGTAAAGATAATAGATTAGTTCTTCGGGTTTGAGTCGTTGATTAGTTCATCAATCGAGTCTTCAGGTTGGAGTCGTTGATTAGTTAATCTCTCGAGTCTTCGGGAAATTTGAGTCGTACGTTCATCACGTGACAGCCCCAAATGTTAACCTATGCAGGCTGAGCCGGAATAAGAATTGATCTGTCAGTCTTCGTGTTTGAGTCGTACGTTCATCACTTGACAGCCCCATAATATTAATTTATGCAGCCTGAGCCGGAAAAGAGAATTGATTAGTTAATCTCTCGAGTCTTCGGGTTTGAGATTTTCCAATACAGAAACAATAGGATGTAGCACAAATGCACATGTGCGACTGAATAAATCACTCGTACAAGACGACTCGTTGTTCCACATTAAAGATTCGTTCAAAATGAACGAATCATTCGGGAAAAACCCATCACCAGTTATTACTGTTCTGGCGGGTTCACAGTGTTAAAATTATACTATGACACTTTTATATCTGTGATTGTGTTGTGGGTGTGGGAAGTGGGACAAACATGCATGTGTGGGGATCAAGGTTTGAGCATTTTCATGACAAAGGAATTTCCCTCGGGATAAATACAATTCTTTCTTACCTTATTGAGGAAAAACAGGGAAACAGGCAGCAAAACATATGGAGCACTGGATCATGCAGCAAGGAGAAACAAGACAGGGAACAGTCTTTACAGAAACACACAAAGGATTTGGACAACAGTCAGATTGGCTAAGGTTCTAACATTAAAATATACAGGGTTCAGATGAGCCAAGGCCCTCACCTTAACATTTGCAGGGTTCAGATATGTTTAGGCACTCATGAAAAACACATACAGGGATGAACATGTCTGACAAGGATGTACGAGGTCCACACCAGTGAGATCGTCTCCGAACTAGGGGCCAACTGTAAACACCTGAAAAGTGGGGCCTACACAAACCAGCCACACAAAAGAGGAACAAAATAAAAGTCCTGTGAATGTCAATCCAAATGGGGCAGAGTGTTACCATCACTCTTCCTGGGATGTGGACAGTTGTAATGTGTACTTTGTCTTGACACATACGGTGTAGGCCTACATACATTTATTATTAAAAAATAATTTAGTCATTTAAAAGAAGAAAAAAAAACACAGGTGTATTTTTGGAGCTGTTATTGACACCTAGCTTTTTCTTAACAGTGTAAACTATCAGCTGGACAGCTTCTCTTGTACTCAGCCTCTTGAAACTTCTGGAAACATCGCACATGGTGAAGAACGAAGATGAAGGTTTTCAGAAGCACGCTGACATAATATTTAAGAATGATTTTCACTTTCCTAAACCTGAAATGAGGATCTTTACTGGTTAGTGGCACATAAACACTTTGCAGTTGAAAGCAAGGGACTCCAGGTGTGTATGTACTTGAATGATGTCTGGACAGCAGCTGGTGTTGAGGCAGAGAGCAGAGCTCATCGGGGCTCTGTGCTGTGGGGGGACAGCCGAACCGCTGGATAGTGTGCTGGACCTGCTCCTCTCTTGGGGGGTTCTTGTCTGGGAAGATAACCAGAATGTGATGAGGCATGCTAGGCCACCATGCTCCAACGCCAGAGACCTTCTAGACTTGATCTACACCAAAGGAGAAGAAGCCTGCGATCTCCTGCTTGCAGCATTTGAACAAGTTTTACCTGAGGCTCAGAAAGCAGGCCTCTGCTTTGGTAAAGGTAATGCAGTGTGTAGGAATGTTAAGAGGACTCCCACTAATGCCAGTCAGGCTTTGTTGATTGACAGACCAGCACTGGTGAGGAAATTTCGGGACCATATTGATAGAGCGCTGGATGCTCTCTCTGAGGCTGGTTACTTTACTTCAAAGGACTGTGAAGGAGTATTATTACCTGTGTACACACCTTCACAGAAGGTAAGCAACACATGCACCGGTTTGACAACTTTCTCCCCAAACTGTGCTAAACTTTGCCCATTATCATTAACAAAATCTTCCTTGCTGGTTCGCCTACTCATTACTTGTAATTGTATTATATAGTGTTGGGTAGACCAGCAACTATGAAAAATCAATAACTTAGTACAGAATAATTTATAAGATAAGCTAAACCTTCATTAGTCACACCAGTGTCAGAAAGTGAACAACAGAATGAGGCTATACACAACAATATAGTATAAAAAACACAGTATACAAATAAAACAAAATAGACATTTGTGTGAAATTGTAATTGTTGAGAAACATTGAAGTTTCAGCATTAAAAATACACACATTTTACAGCAGTATGTTTTGAGATCTGACTGTTACACGTCAGGTCTCGAAAGCGGCCACCAGGGGTCGCTTTTTGTTTAATTTGGAGTTCGATGTGTGTGACTTTTATTTTGATATCCTGAGTACACCGGGTTTGCGTTTAGTCTTGTTATGATTTTCAGCTGCCATTGTGTTTAGGAATAAGTGTATGTGTTTCATGATTGGTTTGTGGGGTAATGGGGTTGGTATTTACCTAACATGATTTGCATACATATTTTATATACAGAAATGTATGATGACTTAAGCTACTGTAAATATTATCAAATACTTTTGGGCAGATCTTTAATAGACATGATTATTTATTGATAGAAATTTTATGTAAGTTAGCTTCCTTACTAAACTCTTCTGAATTCAGAAACACACAGGTTTATATTTGAACTGTCCTTAACATCTATTTATCTTAAGGAAAAGGCACATGTAACGTGTTCAAAAGAATTCTTGCACTGAATAAATTAAGGTACAAGTTTACCCATTGCTGGACCGAGAATTCAGCTGTGCACACGCCCTACCATGTTTTCTTATTTCTAACAGGTTAGACGGCTCCTAGACCAAGTGAGGTTCAAAGGGGAGGGAGCTGCCCGTGTTCTACTGAAGTATCTGCAGCAGGCAGAGGTTTCACAACCTATTCAAGAGGAAAAGAAACTTACTTCTGGTATATATGTGTCTATCATAAACACTGCCCTTGAGAATAACTTCTGTTTCACTGACATTAATCTTTGAGACCAAGCCTACAGTGATGTTGAAAGTTCATAAACCTTTTAGCATTTTCTGTATTTATGCATACCTATGACCTAAAGCCTCTTAAAAGTAAAGAAAAGTAAAGAGAACCTAAACAAATGAGACAAAGATATTACACTTGGCCTCTTATTTACTGAGGAAACTGATCCAGTATTACGTATCTGAAATGTGTGAAACTTTGCTTTCAGTATGGATTGTGACCCCATTGTGTAACTGCAGAATACTTTTGGCCCATCTTTTAGCCATACACTTTTAACCCTCTGTCCACTTCATTTCACTCGCCTTTTTTTATTTACCATTTTAGATGTGTTAATGCATATTGAATGAAATTTACTAAGGGTTTGGAGTTTTTTCAGATCTTTTCATTTTTTACTTCAACTCTTTAAATACATCAATAATATACTACATACATCCAACTGTATCACTCGAAGTCAATTGAAACCCATAAAACCAATTTTTAAAAATTCCTTGCTATTTAAACTCATACTCGTATTTAAAGGTTAAGGTTAAGGTTAAAATGCTTTCATTCTCAACTCATCACTCAACTCTACACTTGTTTTCAGTGTAAAAGATTATGTCATTTATCTTTTTTTGACCAAGCGAGAAATGTTATATAATATTTTATATAATGGCCATATATTAATATATCACTTTTATATTTATTTATATACTTTTTTTTACTATTTTTACTAGAAAGTTTGTTACTGATCAACAACAACACTGAATTTTATTTTCATGCAGGAACACACAACCAGCTGACATCTTTAAAAGCCAAAAAAATTATACAATATATAATAAGGAAATGGCCATTGTGTGAATAAAGCTTTTTAGATTCTCCTTCACGTTTGACTATGGATTTTTTTCCTACATTTTTTTACCAGAATGCCAACTTTACCAGAGGAAGCTCCGCAGCTCTGTGTCTGCTCAGTCCCACTTCCTCAGCACTTACGGTGGGACAGGAAGATTCTCCCTGGACGATATCTATACTGAGTGCCTTCTAGAACTGGTGCAAGGCAACAGGGAGATAACAAGTCTGGGGCTGGAGGACGTTTTGGGTGAAGCTGGGTCTCTTAATGAGGAAGCTGATACAGTACTTTTGTCTGGGGAGGCAGGTACTGGGAAGAGTACCTTGCTACAGAGGCTCCACTTGTTGTGGGCCCGAGGGGCCTTGCTGACAGACATACTTCTGCTTTTCCCCTTCAGTTGTCGTAAACTGAGTGCAGAGCACAGGACACTGTCCTTGAAAGAGCTCCTGTTTCTGCACTGCTGCTGGCCAGACCGAGGACAAGATGAGCTTTTCCAGTTTATTGTGGACCACCCTCATCTGGTCCTGTTCACATTTGATGGCCTCGATGAGTTTAAGCAGAGTTTCACAGATGAAGAACGGCATTGCTGCCCCATACAGCAAGCACCTGTACACGTGTTGCTGTTTAACCTGCTCCAGGGTACCTTAATGAAGGGGGTAAAGAAGGTGGTAACTAGTAGGCCACACGCAGTGGGTCCAGCACTGAAAAAGTACCTTCGCAAGGAAGTTCTCGTGAAGGGCTTTTCTCCTGTGGGCATCGACTGTTTCGTAAGGAAACATCACAGCGATTCCACAGTAGCTTGTAGGGTAATAGAGTCCCTGCAGGCTAACACAGCTTTACTCGGGCTGTGCCATATCCCTGTCTTCTGTTGGATCGTGTCTAAGTGTTACAAGGAGCTGCTTGGATGTGGGCAGGGCATCCCTCAGACGATTACAGACGTTTACCTCATGGTCCTGCAGCACTTCTTCCAGAGAAAGGTACCTCAGGACCAAAGGGCTCTGGGAAAGGGATGGATGCAGAAACATCTAGACGTGGTGATGAGACTAGGACAACTGGCCCTGGAGGGTCTTGAGACGTCCTGCTTTGTGTTTCCAGAGACAGACCTGCAGACATATGGCATCACAGAGCAGGAGGTCAGTCTGGGCTTCCTCATACAGTGTAAGGACCTCTCGGACTCGGCTGACTGCAAGCAATATGAGTTTCTACACATCACTTTACAGTGTTTCTTCGCTGCTCTTCATATTGTTCTCCACAACAATGGCAACCGTTCTCTCATCCCAAAACTCTTCCAGCCTCAGTGTAGGCAGCTTTCAGGTCTAACTCGTGCGTGCCTTGGACACTGCATTGACCAGCCCCTGGAGATTGACCCCAATTCACCAGAGACCCCGAACCTGCAGATCACTGCAAGGTTTGTCTCGGGACTTCTTTCCCAGCGTTATCGCAGCCTCCTGATACAGTCCTGTCCTGCTGGCACACTTGAATGGAAATCCAAGCAGGTACTGAAGTTTTTGTCCAAAGGTATGCAGAGGCACTTCAAGTCAATCCCTCGGCCTGTTGCGGGCGAGAAGAAGAGCATGCATGCCATGCCCAGCTTTGTTTGGCTCATCGCCTGCATCTACGAGATGCAGGAGAGCGAAATTGCAAAGGACGCTGTAGCTAAGCTGGAAGTGGAGCATCTGAAGTTAACATACTGTAATATTGGGCCAGTGGAGTGCACTGCTTTGGCGTATGTGCTGAAGCACCTCCCGAATCCAGTCGGCCTCCAGCTGGACTACAACACGGTGGGAGATGTGGGAGTGGAACAGATCCTGCCCTGTCTACACGTCTGTCACTCTCTCTAGTAAGCACTGAAATTGGTGGATAATTATAATTACCTACACATGTCTTAAAGGCAACTTATGCCATTCAGTAATTCATCATTCTTTTTTACAAAAGAACAAAGCCAAGTTTGATGTGAAAAGCACCTTTTCAGAGAATTGGTGACTAATTTTTGAAGAACCAGAAGCTGAGTCACATTTTATTTACTAATCCTAAACAACCGGTGAATAGAAATGTGCCATCTGTCTTTTATGTGGGTTACTGTGGGTGCTCTTTTACCTTACAGAGCCTTTAGTATAGACCTTTTCAAAATCGTAATAGTCATTGTGTTATAATTATTGGGGAAATACAGTAACTGGGAACATGGCGGTAAGCTCCAGTCTAGTTGAACTACCACTCTGGAGATTTCGGTCTAGCAGCTCTAACAAATCTAGTAGAAGTGAGAAACCATCAGAAGAAGATTTGTGTGTACATCATTACTATAATGCAAATGTGCATTTGGTATTAAATCTTTCCTCTTCTATAGCTTGAGGAACAATAACATATCAGATGAGGGAATACGCAAACTTGTCGAAAAAGGAGTGCACTGTGAAAGCTTCCAGAAAATAGCGTGAGTATGACCAGGTTCACTTTCCTCTGTTTCCTTCATTAGGTCAAGTGTTTCGAGCTGGGTTCCCATCAGGCCACAGGTCCAGAATTTGGTCAAATATACATTAAATCTGCTTGATTCTCTTATCAGCTAATTGACCAGGGCTTTAATAGTGTTAAAAATGGAAAACGCTAGTATTTGCAGTGCTGTGGCTCAGCAGGTACCTAGTTTGTATACTGTGGGCTATTAAAACAAACAAATTCTTTCCACAGGTTATTCAACAATAAACTAACGGATGACTGTACGAAGCATTTTGCTCTGTTGCTTAAGACGAAGAAGAAATTCCTCTCATTAAGGTACCGTTTGAACCATTGAAATCTGTTCCTTTTGGGATCCTTGGGTTCCAAGTCTCAGTTACATTGTCTGAGTAGCCAAAATAAGTATTCTGTATTAAGACCAATAACAGTCCTCCCGTACCTTTAGGGCACACTTAAGAAATAAGTTAAAAGTAAGAAAGCCGGAATAGAATAATGATGTTTTTATTCTCACTTGACTGACTACTGTTGTGCAGACTTGGAAACAATAACATCACCTCCCAGGGGGCCGAGCAGTTGGCCGAGGGGCTGACGTACAACAGCTCACTGCAGTTTCTTGGGTGAGAATCAATATTCATTACATTAAAAAAATTTGCATTACTGAAAGAACATTTTGTCCAGATAGATATCCAAGCAATGACTCAGATCCATGATCACAAGGACATTTTGATCGAAATCACATTGCTATTGACTTCAGTAAACACAATTTTAACTTTAAAAAAGAGATTGAAGGCAAGTGCAAGCTAGTGGCTGTAAGGATGAGCCAATAAACTTTTGACAAATGTATTCTTTGAATGGACAACATTATCATCTCTTCCTCCAGGCTGTGGGGTAATAAAATTGGAGACAAAGGCACTGAGGCTTTGGCAGATGCACTAAAGAACAACACAACACTCATATGGTTAAGGTAGGATGGCTATTTTTCATAAGAATATAAAGCACTTACAAGGGGTTTGCAGGCTCAATAGGTCATTTTCTGCCTTTGTATAATGATGAAGGTCTATATATGTATAGTCTTCTGTTGTTGTATCTTCAGTCTGGTGGATAACGGTGTAGGCAACGCAGGAGCATGTGCTTTGGCCGAGCTCGTCAAGAGGAGCACAACACTTACTGAACTGTGGTGAGAGGAGCGATGAAGACACCTTTTTAAAAAGGAAGACTTGTTTTCTACCAATGAGAGTTCACTCCCTTCAATCTCTTCTTGTGTTTCTCTCTTGTTTCCTTTTTCTCCATTTCTGTCTCTCTCCACCAATTCCACTTTACCTCTCAGGCTCAACCAAAACAGTGTCGGCAGGGAGGGTGTCGAATGCCTAATCCAGGCTTTGAAAGTAAACACCAGTGTTAAGGAAGTGTGGTAAGCTATTTAAGTGATTAAATCCAATGTCATTTCATTTTCATATTCAGCTGTGCGTCTACGACTTATATTAATTTACTATTTTTGTCAATATTATTTATATACTACTGATTTATGTTACTTGCAATAACTGTAATAACCACTTGTGTTATTAGTAATTACCTTAACACTAAGTTATTTATCTTTTGTATTTGTACACACCAGTGGTATACATAACAAAGTGCATTTAATTATCTTATTTGTGTGTCTTAGTGTGTTTGTGCAGTCATAATATAAGCTATTTATTTATTTTTTATTCCAATTCACATGTTAGCGAAAGCTTTACAAAACTGTATAATTATTATTACATATATATTGTACTTTAATACTGCTAAACACAAATAGATATCTGTTTTCATTATGGGGCCTTATGAATGAAGTAGGACTATCACGGATATTTGATTTAAAATTAAAATTCTGAGATTACGATTTCACATTGTCAATGACCTAGCAAGCATTACTTGACAATATAGATGCTTTTGTATTTTTGTGAACTGTGGTCATTGTTTCAGTCAAGTATATTGGGGTGTTTGAAAGTCAGTGCGTAGTTGCTTGTTTAGATATTAATTGTTTATCCTTTAGGCTTCTCATGAAGCCTAAGTATTTCTGATATAGTATATGTCACTAATTAAGAAATCTTTGCGGTTTCAGGTTGGGGGGAAACAATCTGAGTGCAGAGGAGGTGGAAGAACTTAGTAAACGTGAAAGCAGATTGACCTTCTGAAGAAGAATTGGGTGGGGGTGGTGGCCTAGTGGGTAGGAGAGGTGATTCTAGACCAAGAGGTCATGGGTTTAAATCCTGCCTTTAATACACCACCACTGGGTTGCGTAACACCAAGTCGATCCAGGGAGACTGCCCCCTGTAGTTGGAGAATGGAAGAGGATGTCAGAGGATGTCAGATGGTGTTGAAGTTTTGGTCCATTCAACATGCTGAGCTGCCTGTGTTCAACAACAATGACATAAATGCAGTGATTAATTCTATAACATCTTTAAATGCCCTTTTCTGCTCAGTATCCAAAGATTATATTTGACATTTCTTTGTATGGTAGGTCATGGAAATTCTGCTTTTTGGTCCGGGAAATTTTTAGGTCTGATTTAGGGTGCCCTGTACACCTCACACATGGTACTTTGTTGGATTTGTTACTAAAGCAGGTTATACTCAGGGCACCTGGAAGCTCTGTTCTCAGTCATATAGCCTGGTTAATGCACACCAATGCATGCTTTCTCTGTCTGAGCCTGAGACTGAGGACAGCTCGTGGAAATGTTACATATAGTTCACACTGTATTATTGGCACTGTTATTGCTCTTAACATTTATTGTGTTATTTTATGTGCACCTATGTTTAAAACGTTTGGGAGAGACTTTTAAATGTCTTTCTTTCATTTAATTGTTTTTTAAGTTTTCTCCCTATCCATGCTTATGTTAGAGGAATTATGCATGTGTTCCTTTTTTTATTAGGGAAACTAAATAAAATTCAAGGTTGGCTTGCTAATGTGTGAAAACAATCAGAATAGATCTCTGTCATGCTCTTTTATAGCAGCACTTTTGTGGCCACAGAACCTAGGCAGTGCACACTAAAATAATGGTCATTAAATTGTTCTTTGCTTGGATGTGAATTTACTTTAGTAACTGGTCTGTAGGCTTTACATTGTGTTCAACTTTTTTTAAGTTTAAAAAGGTTTATCTCACTCACACATACCGTTTAACCGCATTTCAAGATTTTGGTGTTACTGTGGGAATTTGCAGCCATTCATTTTGTGACCATTTATGAGATCAGGCATTGATGTTGGAATAAAGAAGGATTGGTTCACATTCTCCATTCCCGTTCATCCCAAAGGTGCTGGATGCGGTTGAGGTCAGGGGTCTGTGCAGGTCATTCAAGTTCTTCCACACCAAACTCATTCAAAAAAACTTTTGTGGGGTTTGTGCACCGAGGCAGAGTCATGATGGATTTAAAAGGTTCTTCCCCAAACTGTGTCCACAATTTTGAAAGCATGATGCAATTCCAAACTGTTTGGGTATGCTGAAGCATTAAGATTGACCTGAAAAACAGGTGTGTCCTAATACAAAAAACAGGTGTGTCCTAATACGTTGGTCCATACGGTGTATCCATGCAGTGACCGTGGATTACTTCTTACCCCGTTCTAATATTTCTGTCCAAATTCTTCAACCTAACTGGAAACTGGAAAACCCCAGGAGGCGGGCTTCAGCCGTTGGGCTATCATATTAACCAATCACAGTGGAGAAAAAAGCTGCCCCACCAACCAGAGACGACGACCAGTGGCCCTGTGGTTTGGTTGATGTGATAAACACTGCAAATGATTCAATTTGAATGTTAAATAAAACCTTTCTTTCTCGGTTTGGAGGGTTAAAACTGCTGTTTCCTTCCATCCCTTATTTGGTTTTAGTTCTTAGATTTGAAAGCGAGTGGTGAAGATTACATCCAGCTTGTTTATCCTGGACTCCAGTTGAGAATGCTAATTGATGTTAGCATGTTAGCTAGCAACCCATTTGGTCGTAGCAACCGAAGAGACGGGAGCTAGATGCATCTACGCTCGTTTTTCCTGTAAAAAACTGGAATAAAAGCTCTGGTATCGACTCTCAGCATCGACTAGGGTGAGTTTTATCTTCTCAGTATAAAAATAGGAGCTGCCACTGTTGCAGGTATAAAAAATACGTATTTTAATAGCCTTGTTAGCAACCGGCTGCTCAGCTTCCATTGATATTTGTGTATTTTTGTGAATTTGGTGTGACAGCATTCATCTCATGGTGTGACGGGCCTATTTGTGAACCCAAATGTGATGCTTTCTGGCCAGACCTGACCCACACAACAAGACGAGTCCTATCTGTATCTGATAGCCACCACTAGCATTAATTTCAGAAGGCTGAGAGTGGATTTAAGATGATGTCATCAAATCAAGTAGGTGTTTATTGTCATTTTACATATTTACACACAATGCACAGTAAAACATTGTTTCTCCAGGACCATGGGAAACCATAAAGAACAGAAAATACAAGACCAAAAGTGCAGACAGGAGTGCAAGAAAAATACGACCAATAAAAGAACTGTACAAGACAACACTGTCATCTCTGCCATTTCCACTCAAAGCACCCATTTACTAGTTTATTAACCGGTCCGGGTTACCTATCGTTTGATGATGTAGTCAGAGAATGTTCGGGTCGATAGACAGGAGGACCTTCGCCCGAATGTCAGGCTTCTAAGCCCCCCATAGAGTTCTGGATGTCTCAGTTCCTACCTTCTCATCAGTCTGTAGTACATCAAGCATGATTAGGGGATTAGAAAGTGCCTTTGTTTGGTCTACTGGTAGTCTTTAACATTAAGGGTATCCGGAATAGACAGCATTTGTACTTATTACAACTCTAGTTTATTTTTCGTATGGGAAGGTGGTATTTTTCAAATTAACAGTTTCCAACCTTGATTCTGAAGTCTCTTCTCTGTTCTTTTCGGTGTTTGTTCTTTTCCTTTATGCACTTTTATGCCTATAGCAGTCTTGGACGAGCTTGGATACGTATAAGGTGTGCATAGCAGTGATATTCTCCAGGAGCAAGGTTGAATTCCACTTCCCTAGCACAATGTTTCCCATCACTGGCTCTGGAGGTACACTGTCCTGCACATTTGAGTATCTTTTCTTCTCCGAACACTGATCTTCACAGGTCCAACTAATTAGCTCTTTAACAACCTTAGTTAAAGCAGTGAAAGCTGTAGATTGTGCAGGCGAGGATGAATCCAGGACCAGGGTTGAGAGACACTCTTTTAGACCACTATTTAAATGTCATCTGCTTGATAAGCCACTTGTTTGTTCAGACATTTTGTAACCTGAATAGCCAGGTCATTAAACATAAGATATAACCTTAATATCACATTTGTTTAAGATCTTTATAGTGTGTAACTTGGAAAGGTCATTAAACAGGCTGCACTCTTCCACTGTTTTGTTCCGATATTAGTCAGCTCATGTGCCCATAGTGTGTTTGCATTATCGAGCAGGAAGCCTGTAGAGTGAGTTTGTGTCTGTGAAATCCCCTGCAGCTTCACCGACACGGTCTGCAATGCTGGGGGAAATCCGAGCGCGCACATGTTTAGTGAGTCAGTCTGTTCAGTGTCTGTAAACACATACACAACATCTATCCATTTATCTATCCATTTATCTGTCAATGTTTCTGTATGTATACAATATACTTATTCACCTGTCTGTTCACAATTATATTACACACGTAGGCTACATATATACAAGTATAAAATAAAACCTTCACAGAATTAGGTAAAATAAGTACCATAAAGCATTTCAGAAATGGTTTTCCACAATGTAAGCCATTTATTGGAACCAGTGTTGTGGTGGAAGCTGGAGTTTATCTCTGTGCTGTTAGGGAGAAAGGGAGAAAAAAAACACACACACACAGCCACTCCTGTGGCAATTTATAGTTTCCAGCTCACCTGATTTAAATGTCTTTGGTGGGAGGAAGCCACAGCTCTGTACAGAAACTCATTCAGACACAGTGAGAGGATGCAAGCAGAGGGAACATCGCATTTTTATCTCCAGAGCATTACTGTTGGTTTGTTTATGATCAAAGTTTCACATGAGGTTAAGAGCAGTTACTGTGTCAAATAATGTTGATAAAAAGGAGATGTTTCTTACTTTTGGTCAATATACAGGCTTTTTCATATTTTGTTTTTGTGTTTTGTTTGAGATGGGTTAGGAATGTTGTTGCTGCAGCTCTTGTCATAGCTTAATTATGCATGACTCATTGTGGTGCGCAGCCAGGTCCCTCTAACTTTCAAAGAAGCATTTATTTTAGTCCCTGTTCTTTAAAAAGACAGCAGATTTTGTAAAAATTTAGAATGATTTTATTTTGGCTTATTAAAGGTCTAATAAAGTACTTTGGAGACCTTGGAGGGGTTCACTTAGTTATTTTAAAAACGTGGATCACTCAGTGAATCCTTAAAATAATCAGTAGACCAGTATACCCAATATGGATAAAAGGTGGTGATATCTCTATAAGTGGGAGTGATTTTGTGCAAAGAAATTCATATACATGTTTTGTATAGCCCATTGACCTATTATAACTAAAGTGAGTTTTGCATAATATGTCCCCTATGGCCTAGACACAGTTTGGGAAAGAATGCTATTCACTATCTTATATCTCTTTAACAAAACCAAAGATTTGTTTGTATTTTTCCACTCTGATAATAAAAAACTAGTGCATTTAGAAACTTGCCTGTTTATGTGGAAACATTATCTAAAAGCTGATGGTAATTAGACCTGATAATCTTAAAATATTAATGGGAAAGAAGTGCACCTCCTTCATGAGGGCCTTTATCTAAATTGGTTGCAATGGTTAGGGTAGTGAAGTTGTGTGAATTGGCCGATTTAAGTTTAGATGAAATCCCAGTTTTACCCAGTTTAGCTTTCTATGCTTACATTTTGTTTACTCTTTGCTGCAGATCTTGTTAAATGGGAATGTGATCTCAGCAGATTTTATTTCTGTGTAAAAATTAGGAGAATAAACACTCACCATAGGTTGACCTGACAGTGGTGATTCAACGGACTATTTGATTATAAGAGTATTCAGAATGGTCTAGGGCTGCACGATATTAGGATGCTGACTTGTCCAAGCAGAAAAATATGAAATGCAATATTTCCATTCCAACATATATATTTTTTATATATATAAAAAAAATCTGACAAAAAAAATAATTAAAATTAAAGTAAGGTAAGTTCTTAGCCAGAAAAAAAATTGCAAAAGGAACAATATAAAACAATGTATTGTGAACTCATCTACATGCATTGGGGAACAGTCACTGTAGGACATTGTCTCTGTGTATAGTTGTGTAAGTGTATTTGTGTCTGTGTGCGCACATTTGTGTAAGCATTTTTTATTATGGTAAATTCTTTGTTAGGAAAACCAGCATGTTTACTTGATAGGCCTTAAACATGTGCATTGGCAGGTTACAATATATCCTAATGTGCTTAAAATTCCCTCTTATCTCTTTTCCACCAGGGCTGTGCTGGAACCTGTTCTGATTAAGCACCGGTACTAGCCCTAGCAGTCAATTACACGGGTTTCAGCACCGAAATTGTGTAGCAAAACATAACCATGTTTGTATTCACAGAGCAGTGGGCAGTAGGACTCCATCTGATTGGCCAAATATGTTAATATTAAAAATAAATTATCGCAGTTCAGTCAGTCTTTTGCTATATGTGTATAGCACATGTTGATATTTTGATGATTGCAAGTTTACTATATATATTGTGCAGTAGTATTGACTTTATTTTGGGACAAAAAAACATCTTAAGATCCCTTATAGCAATTTTTATTGTCTATAAGCCACTTCTGTGCAGATAAATCCAGTGCAGTTGTAATAAATGTTCCAGAAAAGTAATTCAGTTAAATCAAGGACTAAATGAGATTTTATGATGCACTAAAGAACTGTAATTAAACTGAATTGGACTGTTGTGAGGTCAGAGATTTACTCCCCTGATAAACCTTTAAAGTTTTTTAAAGGATTGCATCACATTTTCATGCCATCAGTTGATATGGATTTGGAAAAACTGTTGGAACCTGACTTTTCTTGTCTGTAGCTTTCTCTTTCGTGTGTGTTTGTGTGTGTTAGAGAGACAATTTTATTTGCTCATCTGTGCAAAAGAATCTCAGTAGGCCTGTCCTTTACACTCCTGCATTTTTGCTCAGCTGAACCATTCAGGCGTCCCACTTTAGCTGCCAGCTGCTGCTGTTGTGGCCTCCGTGTTAAGACACAAGTAGCAACAAAACCTGTTCTGAATGGATAGCCTGGACCTATTTCTAATTCATGCTGTTTGGCTTCTCACTTTCACTCTTTTCATTCTCAAATGTTCATCTGAAAGTAGGTTAGGTCGGTTCAGTGGAACGCGTCAGTCAGCCACATCGCTTTTTGGTAAGAAAAGAGCACTGTGTGAGGCCCAAATGTGTAACCATGACTAGTGGCGGACCTAGACTTTTTTTCCTTGGGCGGGGGGAATTACATTTGCGTTTCGGCATTTTACCGATTACAGAATTCAGAAAGCTCTTCTCAACAAGACTTGTGGTCAGAGTGCAGAGCCGCGACAGGGGGGCACCACTGCGTATATCTGTGTATAGCCTACATATTAAATATCCCGTGCTAGAGCAGCTACCAGCGGCTGATTGGCTTGTTTTGTTTAGACTATGTCTATTACCATGGTAACGCGTACTCACTCTCACCTTGTCATAGCAAAGATCCTTCATTTTACTATCACTGACCGCAGCCGCTGCGTTCATTCTGAAATCATCTTTAATAATATTCACACATCATGTACATTATTTTCACAATTTCCCAGCATTCATTTTGGGGAGGCTTAGCCTCTCCAAGCCTCCATTACGCGGCGCACATGTCCATGACGATGGTAAACCAAAACTGGGATGCAGTGCCTGCAGTGCCCAAATTCTTCCCTACGTGGTAAAAGTTCTTGGAATGATATTGGATTATATAATGATATGTAATAAAACATTATTTACAAGATGCAAACTAATAACCCATTTTCTTGTGTCATGAAGTGTAATCATCTGTTTATCCATTTTTTTTTATTATCCTGAAATGGCATTCATCATTTGAGACAGTTTCTTAACCTTTTTCAGCTTCCTAACTGCTTTCTGGTCATTTGTAACCTGTGATACTGCCTATGGCTTTATTTTGTGATTGTGAAAGTGAGTTTTATGTTACTGAGAATGAAATGTTTTCTCTTTTCCAGCTCCCAACATGTATGTAATGTATCAGTTCCACTGAAAGGTCATGCAAGCGCCGCTCGCGTGTGTCCTCTGACGCCTCTCATCTCGATTTTTGAACCGCCTGCTCCCGTCGCCTCTTCCCCGACCAGCGATGCAGCCATGAGCTCGGCGCTCTGGAGCCAGGAGAAGCCAGCCGGCGGCTTCCGTGATGACTGGCGCTTCTACATGGTGGTGAAGGAATGTGTGGTGGAGAAGCCACCGCAGAAGACGCTGCGCATACCGCGCGGCAGCCTGGGCCAAGTCTGCCAGGAACGCAACAGCCTGGGCCGCCCGTTGCCCCCCAGCAAGGGCAAGCGCAGCCTGCGCATACTGGACCAGACCAACGTGGTGGTGAGCGTGGATGAACGTGACGTTCTGGAGCTGGACGAGAAACTGGCTGAGCTGCTGTTCCCCATCACCAACTGCGAGGAGCGCTATGGCCTGCTGTGCAACAAACCCCGTCTGGACAGGGCCCGTGAGATCGACTGCGGATCCAAAGTGCGCGTGCAGCTGCGGTCTGGGGATGAACCACTGCCGGGCGTCGTCAGGTTTAAAGGGGCCCTGCTGCCTGACAGAGCTCTGTCTGGAATATGGTTTGGTGTGGAGCTGCTGGTGAGAACTTGGGCTTGCTTTGTATAGTGGTTTGGCTAGTGGGATAGATCATTTTTTTTTTTATTCAGCAGATTAATTATCATAGTTAATTACAGAGTGCTTATTAACTTCAGTTAATCTGTGTATCATGACTGAATTCTTTATGATTTTGCATCTGTTCTTGTACATTTATATTAATGTAAAAGTGCCTTAAGGCACATTATGTTGTTTCTCCTGCTCTGACACACCCAGTTACTCTCAGGTAGAGCTTGGAAAACACAAAATAAGCAGGATGCTGGTTTGTTAGTTCCATGAATCACAAGTCATAGTCAATTGCTGAGTTATGGCATATTTATGAGTGGAACTTGATATTAGAGAAACAGTCTGAGCAGCTGAATGATTGGTTGTGCTCCAAGCTGGGTGTGTATGGAATAAAGGTGAGCTGAAACATTTTTTTTTCAGGGGTGCACAACTTTTGTCATGGTTAGTGCCATTTAGTGACAAGGTGCACATCTTGAAAGCTTATACAGTGATGATAATGAGGACTGTAATTATAATAAATGTATTAGTGATGGATATACAGAGGTAAGTTGATAAAGGGCTGTTTATTCTGCTTAATATGGATTCTTATTGTGAGCAAGGGAGCGAGAGATGGAGTTCTGAGCATGAGCAGAAAGAGGGCGTGCCACGAGACAATAGTGCATTTGTGTCGTGACTGGGGGCTGGTAAAGTGAGTTCAGGACACACTGTATCCAGCCTGCTCCCCTGTGAGTCTGAGGAGAAGCTCTGCTGGAATCCCTGGCTCTGGCACATCATGTACTGTTCCTCTAACGACAGGACTTTTGCTTTGTTTGGGCCTAACACAGCCCGTACATGGTGGCAGTGGTTTCTGTGTTTTCAGTGGTCCAGTGTGTTTTCAGCTGGTCCAGTATGTGATGCTGGTGTGTGATGGATATACACTGAAGAAGACTGCAGGTCCTTTTTATAGGACTCTTTTTATAGACTACTTCTCAGAATTGTGAAAAAACAACAACTAATGTCTGTGCTTTCACATGAATCTCTTAGACACTTAGTATTGCTCATTATACTAATGTAAATATATATATATATTTACATTTTTAAGCCATCCCAGGCTTATTGTGCATTTAAAAGGGCAAATTTTCCTTTGTTGACAGAATCTTGACAGTCAAAGCAGATCTTAAGTGTCCATAGAAAGCACATCCTTTCATATAAAGGCTGAAGTTGTGCAGGATTTGCTTTGTTTTGGTATTGTTTGCCACAGTTCAGTGTTTTCCAAATATTTTTCCAAAATGGATGAACTCTGCTCATCACCTTTCGACAAATAATGTTTCACCCATGTGGGTCTACAGTCTACATGCTGTGCCAATGTGGAAAGGATACTTGGCTCTGGACCAAGAGGTCATGGGTTCGAATCCTACCTTCTGTATACCTCCACTGGGTCCCTGAGCATGACCCTTAACCCCAAGTTGCTCCAGGGAGACTGCCCCCTTTAGTTGGGGAGTGGAAGCTGCTAAATGCTTGAAATGCAAATATAGATTTAGAGACTGCAAGTTCTTCCAAATTTAGAAAAATAGGTAGGAAATGAAGATTCAGTATTTTAAAAACAGTATCCAAACTTGAGTGAGTTCATGTCTTTGTTAGTGTCTACAGGGTGGCCATTAAATAAGTCAAGTTATGCTTGAAACCTCAAATATGAGGATGGTAACGAACTAAGCTAACTAACGGTGAATTGCTAATGATTGTATTTCAGTCTGGATTACTTTATGAATAAGGAGAAATACTGTTTTATTCTTTGGATAAAATTCTTTGGAAAAATAGATATAAAAATTAGTTATTTTAACTAGCACATCCTATATGGGAAAAAAATTGTGAGCTCATTGAAAAGTTATTTTGCCTAAATTACTTCATGTTAAAATAATGGCAACTCTTCGCATTTACTAGTCAAATTCAAGCTAATTTACCAGTTGTTTGTAGATTAAATCGCACTTGTTAAAAACAGAACGTGTTGTAGCGAGATGTCGTACATTGGCTTCCAAAATGCGGAACATTTTAATTGCTGACACAGAAATGAATATGGTGAAACATGATGAATTAATGTGATGGCACGCTACCATCGCAATACAATATTCTGCTTTGTTCAGTACACGTGGGAAGACGCTGCACCTTTTTTAATTCAATTGCCGAACAAGTTAGCCATGTTAGGAGAGTGAAAAAGACCAGGAGAACATGCCACATACAAATAAATGTGGAATGTTCTCCCGCTCACATTTCAAAATAACATCACTCAAATGGGAACTTCATGATAATTTTACAATAAAATAAAAAAATTTAAATTTGAGCGGCTAATTATGCAACAGCTTGTGGAATGATTAGCATGTTAAAGATAATGTGACACTGCGGAACATGACCCGGCAGTTGTATTTATTTCTACCCACTGTCTTTCAGGAGGAAGGTCGCGGCCAGGGATTCACTGAGGGTTCATATCAAGGCCAGCAGTTATTTCGGTGTGAGGATGAGTGCGGAGTCTTTGTCGCACTCGACAAACTGGAGCTCTGGGAGGACGAGGACCTGGTGGTGGATCACGTGACCCTAGTGGATAACGATCCAGAGGAGGAGGGAGATTACCCCCCTTTGGAAATTAACTCTCGTGTGCTGGTACAGACCCGAGAGGGCCCAGAACGCGGAACCGTCATCTTCTGTGACCTTTTACCTGGCAACGAGACACTGGGCTATTACGTTGGTGTTGATATGGTATTTATTTTTTATTAATTTCAGTAATATTTTAACTTAAACTGTGTGTTAACCTAGGTTAAAAAGCAGCTTTCCTGCATGATAAATGAAAATTCAGCTGCTAATTAGGGATGTTTGCTTTTGAAGCTCATGTAAAGTAACATATTGGACTTTTAATCACTTTTAAAGAGCTCTTATTATGGAAAAATTACTATACATGTAAAGAAATGTTTGTTTATTGTGTAAACACTCTTTCAAGAAACACTGTAAATTTTCCCCAACGACGCAGTTCATATAAGGCTGCTAAGCATTTTTGGTATTAAATTTTTTGTGATGTAACATAAACACGTATCTACTTCTAGCAGTACAACCCTGAATATTATGCAGAAGTTGTAAAGAGTGGACTTCTTTTTTCAATTGACCACAAAACAGGGCAATTCGAACAGAAGCTGTTTACCTACACCAGTTTTAAAGGCACAATAACAAAAACAACCAGTTTTTTTCTAAGGGAATAGGAAAATGGGCCTATAAAAATGAATTATGATTGTTTTTGGCCCAGACACCCACACAAATGTTATAAGTGGACCATCATTCAAGGTAAATGTAGGATGTGTGGTCCCTCTAATTAAACTAACTCATGTGACCGGTGAGAGGGAGCGTTTGTGAGACGTTGCTGTTTTTCTTTAGTCTGTGCATTTGCCATCGCCGTCGGCTAGCCTCCCACTTGCTGTCGACCCAAAACAAAAGAGCAGTCACGCTTTGGAGAGGGCGGATGGGGTGTGGGGGGGATAAAAGGATGGAGGGATGAGGAAGGAGAGAAAGAAAGAGGGAGAGAGTATGACCAGCATTGTGGCCGGATGCCAAACACTCGGACAAGACATGACTATCACACACACGCTTCACCCAGACCTAGCCCTTCAGCTTCACACACTCTCAGATCCACACACAGCCTCCAGAGCAGCCCAGATACTGCCTTTGTCTTGAGCGGGAGTTATGGATGGGTCCCTACGCCAGAAGATTGGATAATTTAATCAGCCTTTCTTGGATAGTTGACAGTTCATAGTACAGAAGAGCAGAGAAGCAGATTGTTGAGTGTAGTTGGAGTTGAAGAGATTCTTTAGTTTATTGAATGTAGGAGCTTGCTCTAGTTCAACACTCAATTATTCATATGCATATAAATAGGGAGTATTATAAGGATGAGATAAGATGCCCTGTGAGAACTGAGCATTAAACTAAATGGAGATTGTGCTGTACTGGACTGAGAATTAGAGTAGATCCAGTTTTAGAGAAGCCAGAGTGCAGTGTATTGAAACAAGGCAGCTGTGAGGGTGGTGTGAGTTTGTGTGTTTGTGTAAATAATGATGGTGCAGCAGTAAGTGTAGGGTGTATGAGATGAGCTAGGCCAGCGTCAGTAATAGGGTGCTGTACGTCTCGCCCTCAGGACAATCCGATCGGAGACTGGGACGGAGTGATCGACGGGAAGCTGCTGTGTAATTTCGCCAGCCTCGAGCACACCCGTCTCGTGCCCATCTGTGACGTCATGCCAGGTGAGTGTTTGCTGTTTTACCTACAAACCCTGGCACAGGTCGTTTCGAAATTGTGGAGTTGAGGCTGCGTGCGTCGGGGTGGGAGTTGGTGAGCTTGAGTCAAGCTGGGAATTAATAGGCTGCTTTGTGTTCACAGTTGAACAGAGTATGTCTGTGTGCAGTATGTGGTTCTGTTACCGTAAAATACTTGTTTTCCTACGTATGTGTGGTTTAGTGCATTGCTGTGGACTCAGAAAATGATGCAGTGTATTCAGTCTTCATCACATTCCTTTAAATTACATTCATACACTGGTGTGGTTGTGTTTACAGCTATACATATAGATCCCAATCTGTTTACCAATATACCAATATATTGTTTGCTTATAAATTCATTCTGTTGTAATAAAATTGTTTAGTGAAAAATCTAATTTAAACAATGTCTCCTATCCAAGATGTAGATGAAGCCAAGACATGTTTGGTGTCCAAATGTTGCTACTTTAGTTTAGAAATGGAACTGCAATAATTTAGTCTTCATTACAGACTAGGGATGTACCGATACCGGTATCGGCCTCGATACCATATTTTCTAAAGTACTCGTACTCGTTAATAGTCCCCCGATACCGTGGACCGATACTACGGTCTGAGAAATATCTGTTTAAGCGGCGTGTAAGGGGTTAAATAATTTTTATTCTGTAATATTGTTGCATACAACATGCTTTTTATTTTAAATAAATGTTCTTAAATTCAAACTAGTCCCTTGTTTTTTTGTTAAATTATTTGACTAAAGCGGTTACCTGTACATTTAAATCATGTCTTTATTAAGTACTCGGTATCGGTATCGGCGAGTACTAAATTGCATTTACTCGTACTCATTTTCCAAAAAAGTGGTATCGGTGCATCCCTATTACAGACCTTTTAAATTGGTTTTGTACACCTGTGTGTTTATGTTCTGTGGAAAAGTCCAGAGCTGTGCATGTGTTTACCTTTTGAATATTTTGACTAATAGTTTCGGCCTGAATTAACGTTTAAACAATATGTCACTTACCCAAGATTTAGAAGAGCCAAGACATGTTTGGCGTTCAAATTTTGCTTCTCCGGTTTAGAAATGGAACTAAACGTCTCAACACTAAATTCACCAAAAATATCTCATGTTAATATATTTCTAAAACCTTTAACCCACTTGAAGTGTAATTAGCCCATGTTGTAGGTAGTGCGGACTTCTGGATGTGGTTTACTGCAGTGCAGCTATACACAGCCAGCAGATGTTTTAGACAACAGGCTGCCAGAATTCATCTCAATTTTATTTGGACACCAGATTACATTCATGTTATCTGTTGTTTTAATCTCTAAACCATTGTCTTCAAGTTGGAAATTCGATTAACAAATGTTTTTATACAAAAGAAGTACATAATGTGTAGAATCCATCTGCCTAAATGTTTTGAGTACATAAAGGATAATCTGACGAGAGGTTATTGTTATACTAATATAATTTTAAAAGTAATAAACAATAACGATATTGGTGTTGAATATTGTTTTCCTCTATCCTCTGGTACATTGAGTTTTCAAAGCAGACTAAATCTACTACACTTTGAAAACTTTTTTTTTTAAATGATATGACTTGTGCTTAAAAAGAGCAGCGACGTGACGTGATGAGGTCAGCAGGTCAGTTGTGATGTCAGGTTGACTTTAAAACTGAGATCTGTGGGAGTTTTTGTCTGTTTCCTACGTGGCAAAGCTTTGACGTGTTGTGTCTGTGCATGGCAGGGGCAGAGAGGGCGCATCCATGAGCGTGCCTTAGTGTTGACAAGCTGTACACAGAAGCTCTTTTGTCTGAAAAGCATGTTTTTAAAAGTGGGGTGTGTGTGAAGCTTCAGCTTCAGCTTCAGTTCCCTCTGTCTGCAAATTTATGTCATGTAAAGTAGGGTAAATAACATATTGCTATTAATGTTGTTATAACTGCATAATCTTTTCAATAAACACTTCCTTCGCAGTCCTGCTCTATTATAAGGTCATACACAACCTAGAACAATGTTCAATTCATATATATCCTCTACTTTTTACTTAAAAATGGTGCCATATACAAATGTCTGATCCATTTAAAACATTCATTTTGAGCTAGTTACCTTTTACAGTGCATCTTTGGCTAATAGATTGTCCTTCAGAATGTACCAAATATGAAATTGGTATACTTACATTATTTGGAATGACTTGCTTAAAGTATTTACCCAATCAGAGAGTGAAAATTACAATGATTTCATATGAATTGACCCTGGTCTTGCCTTATTTGGACCCTCTAAGTAAGAGAATGTGTGTATTTTGTTGCATTCGTTGCATTTTTTGGTTGCATGTGTGTGTGTTTTGTCTGTGTGTGTGTGTGTGTGGGTGTGTTTGTGTGTGTTTAACAGAGTACTCCATGCAGGATTCAAGGCTGTCCAAAACCAGCTTTACTTCAAGAGGGAGTATTGATAAGTCCAGTGGGCAGGGCAAACCAAAGAACAAAGGTATGGCAGCTTGCTTCTACTCCAGTCTCTATAGGGTTCGAATTCCACATTATCGTTGACTTGTCCAAGAGAGCACAGGTGACTTTGCTCTCTCTGCATTTGTAGGATTACATTACCTGTCCCCAATCAGTCTGTGTGATGCTAACTGACGTAACACGATTATTATTTAATGTTCTCCTCCAAGCGCATTGAACTGGCAAGTTATGTTGCTTTAGCAGCGGTTAAAAATGCAGTAGTCCTTCATACCAGTCTAAAGACACATGTGTAAGCCTTTGTCCACCCAGGTATCATGTGATTTGTATGATGGCTAGAATTGGGGAGAAATTGGGGACAAACTCTTTGTTCATTAAGTGATTTGTTTGTTAGTTTTCTGTTAAAGTTCTTTTGGCGAACAGTGTCAAATAAAAGATCAAGATTGAGAAAATGTTCCCTGGAATGTACCGAACTTTGGCAAGGAAGGTCATCCAGATTTTTCTTTTGCTCTGTGGGGGTGGGTTATTTTGGGCCTTTTACTCGTCAGGATTTGCTGAAACTTCTTTTTTCTCCTGAGCAAGCATGAGCTGATGTGGATATAATGAGCTACCTGTGCACAGCATGTCTCCAGAGCAGCAGAGTCTCTCTTTCTCTCTTCTCTCTCTTCTCTCTCCTCTCTCTC
>JBBKCR010000038.1:12776571-12787636 GCA_037577295.1 Ladigesia roloffi
ATTCGATGGTAATGCCAGCCTTATTGTAGAGTAGTTTATAACTACTTGAAAGGCTGTGTTTTTAAACTGTCCTTTTATTCACTTCACCTTAGAGGTCGATGTTCCAGCATGTCCATTGCTGCCAGTGGCGTCGCAGGTGTGTGTGTGCGTGAGACGCTACTCGCACCTGTCATCGAGGTTCATGTCGTATCAACATGGTGTCACAGTCAGGGCAGGACGACAGTTCAAGCACACAAGACCGGACATCTGGGACAAATATGTCCTGCAGCCACAGACACCTTTACCGAACCCGGGTTATGTTGTGGTGTTTAAGTGTTTGCTTGTTGATTTGTTTGCTTGCCCCTGCCCCTGAGCCTGAATTCCTTTGGCTCTCAATAGCACAGAGGTTGTCACTTTCAGAATATGTTCAGGAAACATGTGCCTCTTGGCAACCCCTCCACACACAGACACCTTGGCCTATTAAAAGTTGCTGCCACTTGTACCCATCCAGGCTTGCTGACTGCACAAGTGTCACATGGGTATTTTGTCAGCGCAGCAGCTGGCATACAATGCCCTCTTGTAGCTTTATGCCACAGCATATGCCCGCCGCGCAATACGTGCTAATTTAGCTCCACACTGGTACCTATAGCAACAGATGGAGCGCTGCATTGTCATTCTCACCCTCAACCTGAAGCCTCGGGGGGACAGACGTGAAATAAAATCAAAGCACATGGAGAGCTCCCTTTCTTTCACTCTCAGGGTCATGTTTATGGTGAACAGAGAGTCTCCAATAACAGATGTTCTGTGGTCTGAATGTCCCATAAGCATCTATTGGCTAGGTGTTATTCATTTCTGTTTGTGTATGTGTGTATAAAATATACATATGTAATTTTAACGGGGACATATATGTAGAAATCACTTTAGTTATAATAGGTCTAAAATGTCATTCTTTACAGTTTCAGGCCCTTTCAAAACAAGCCGTTTGGAGGGAAAGTGCGTTGTGATGCAATACAATGGGCCAATTTCCATAGAACCGCCCCTTATCAGTCGAGACCACACCCACTAGTTTAGGTGAAGGTCCGCCATTTTGTCTGCTAGTTTTACGAGTACGGATAAACCAGGTGCTGTTTCTACAGGTTAAGGCAAGTCACTCATAAAGTGTTATGTTGTTGCTGTAAAGAACATCACAAAGAACCCCACTTTCTCACAGATAAAGAAAACTAAATGAATGAGTGCCTCCATTTCATTTTGGATGGCCACGTCCCAGCAACAGTCAGTTTTAATCCACCTTAAAAAGTTCCACCTTAATTCTTTAAGGTGTAAGGAAAAATTCAAATAAGGAGCTGTGAATTAGGAGCTAACTACAGCCGTAGGGGATTTGAACCTACTGTATGTGACAAGTAAACAGTATTTAAGGTGGAACAGAAAATTTGTGTAAGGAGTTTTGTGAAGAAGGAGCTAACGTCAGCGGCATGAGGCATCTGAACCTACCGTCTGTGATAAGTCGGCAGATGATGGAGATGTAAGTACTTTGAAATAATGACTTTTGTGTTTCTATTGCTGTTAAGTATGTACTAGCTTATTCATTTTGTTTTCTAAGCAGTGGGTGGGGGTGGCCAGCAGCGGCTTATTTGCATAAAATAACCATAAAATGGCTAATTTTAAAAGGGATTGAAACAGTCAAGAAATAAGCTAGTGAGAGTGATTTTGTGCAGATAACTTAATGAACGTGTTTTGTATAGCCCATAGCCCAAATTTATATTTAATTTGCATAATATGTCCCCTTTAAAGGAAAGAATACACCAGAATAGGATAAGTGATGCAAAGTTTACTTGAATTCAAATAAAACAAATCTCTTGTTCACTCAAACAAAATGGCAGTAATTAAGTTTAATATACTTCTAGTAATATTTTGCCGACGAACTGGTCTCATTACTGTTTACTCATTAAGTAAACTTTGATTCAAGTGATCACTAATCAGTCCCTCATAAAGCTGAATGAGGTGCTTGTGTAGGAAGTTAACTCATAGAAGTGCTGATTTGTTTTCAGTTAATGAAATGAATAATTAAACAGAAATTGTGCTGCAGAATTTGCAGAATGTAATAGTTAAAGGTGTTTTCTGGTATAAACTGAAGAATTTTAAACAGCGCAGCATCTAAGCATTCCTGGCCAAGTTCCTCCCTCCATGTCTACAGTTTATCTACACCTCTACCATAATAACCAACCAAGTGACAAAACACATGCTCTCACAGAGGCTCCATGAACATGATGAGGAGTTGTATTGCTTCAGTGGCTGCACTAACCACTGAACACTGTCAAGCATTTCTGTGATTAGAAAAAAAAGGGACTTTAAAGACATTACATTCGAATACATAGAGGTTAGTATGGAGTTGGTCCCACTTTGCAGCTATAAGAGCTTCCACTTTCTTGGAAGGCTTTTCCCAGGATTTAGTAGTTACTGTGGGAATTTGTGCCCATTCATTCTGTAAAGCATTATGAGGTCAGACACTGATGTTGAATGAGAAGGTCTGGATCACAATATCCATTCTAGTTTATCCCATAGGTGCTGGATGGGGTTGAGATCAGGACTCAGTTCTTCCACACTGAACTCCTCCAGCCACGTCTTTATGGAGCTCGCTTTGTGTACTGGGACACAGTCATGCTGGAATAGAAAAGGTTGGAAGCATCATACGATAACAATTCTATCCATGCATACGCTGAAATATCAGATTTCTCATTGTTAAACTGTTGATTTTAGGCCTGATTCGTAACTTTTCATTGGGAGTATTAGAGATTCGTGCTTCGATTGCACTGCAAAAACTAAGTATATGCAGTTTAGAGCCACTGAACAAGACACTTTGCTGCAATGCAAAGAAGACTGCAAATTTTTTAATCCCTCTCAACACTGAACTGCACACTTAGCCATTATGAAAACAGACTAATAATACAGGTACCGAATTCAAAGTGTGATAACACAATTTAGCTTGTAGGAAATGAACACCTCATGATAGAAACTCCAACTGCCTAGGTTTAACACCCTCTCCTGTTCCCAAGGGTGGGAGAAAACTGAGCACAATGACCCTTCTTCATCTTAAACGAAGGAAATCACTGTTTTCCTGTAGGCTGAACGAAACTCTGCTCGCTAGGACAAGCTGAGACAGACCAATTTCAAGCCAATCAGCCCTAACGCAATCTACCACTTATGATTGGTTTTAACTCCATCCTGATAGCAGCTTTTCTGCTCGGCCTTCAAAGCTCAGGTGATTATCTATTCTATTATCTATTATGCTGAGATGATCAAGACTGATCGCATTAACAATGGCCGCTATTTATTTAGCAGGCTACTCTGAGGTTATTCTTTCTGGTCGTTGGATTTTCTGCCAAGTTGTTCACACCAATGTCTGTGATCAGACTCAACTCAATTCACTTGATCTGTTTTGAATGTAAATATAGCCCTCACTTCAAGACTTATCAAAGTTAAGATCTGCTGGACTGGCTGATGTTACTCACAAAAAAGTTACCGGTGTTGCACAGAAAACAACAAAAATCCCTCATATCCCCAATTGCACAATTGTTTATTGGCTAGCTTTTCACATATTTTTCTATTCTTCTTGCATTCATTCTTGTTGCACTGAGCATGCCAAAGACAAAATAATTTACATCGGGATAAAATAATGTCCGTTCTTATCTAATGCACTATTATTCATTCAGTATTGGGTTCAATTGCCCCTTGAGCAGTGGGATAATTAAGTCAAAACTGCTGCTCTACATTTAAATGTAATGGACTCAGGACAATATATAACTGATGAAAAGACAGGGGTGGCTCCACACCTTCAGATATAATGGAGAAGAATTTGTATTTTTTAATTTGGTACTAATGGTCATAATTATAATGTTAATGCTAATAGTGAACACACAATTGACAGACTGCCAAAGAACATCTAGGTCACTGACTGACCAGCTGAAGTTTTAAGCTTTACATAGCATATATCATGCTAATAACATATTCCAAAAACCTGTTCATCAGATGTCAGTGGTTTTGGCCCTAAATGCTTTAGTGTATTCATTTCAGTACAGTATTTAAAGTTGTGGAGGTCTCCATGATTGTGAAACAACCCACTTTCACACCTTAAATTAAGATTTTCACTGTATTAGTACTGCCGATTTCTCTAAGAATTTCTTATTTTTTATTTGTCGTGCAGCTATGTAAAAAATAGGAGACCACTTTCCAACCTTTTTCTGTTCACTGTTTGTACATGGTGGCATGGTGGGGCAGGGGTTAGCACTGTTGCCTCACAGCAAGAAGGTCCTGGGTTTGACTCCCGGGTTGGGCGCGGGTCTTTCTGTGTGGAGTTTGCATGTTCTCCCCGTGACTGCGTGGGTTTCCTCCGGGAACTCTGGTTTCCTCCCACCACCAAAAAATATGCGTGATTGGGGATAGATTAATTTTGCACACTAAGTTGACCCTAGTGTGAATGTGTGTGAGCGTGTCCAGGGTGTACCCCACCTTCGCCCGTAGCAGCTGGGAGTTTTGAATCAAGTGTGTTTAATAGTGTATTTAACAATATTGACATGCAGACTTACACAGATACATTCCCACACATCACCATTAATAACCAGGAAAAAATGATGGTTTTCCTTATTGTTTTCCATGGCTGTATTATCGTCATAGTACCTGTGCAAAAGTTAAGATACACCCAGCATGTCTTGGCTGATGTGTCCATCTTATTTCATTTTATATTGAGTGGGTGGCGTGGGACATCTCCCAAACAATGAAGCCTTTATGGATATGAATGAACTGTGTGGGAACTGTGTGTTCATTCATGCATGACAAGCACCAAACTGATTACGCTCCACATTTGGTCTGTGCAAAGCATTAAGCCTGATTCATACTGATACTGCTCCAGCATGTCGGATCAGTGATACGACATCGTATGGGCGATCCAACTGGGTTGGATCGTCGGTTGGAGTCAAGCTCTATTTCCTTGACATCCGACGGCCGCGCTAGATGCTGGATGTCTGTGATTGGTCAGCAGACATCAGCCTCGGAACCCAACGCAATTTCCGGGACATAACGATGTATTTATTTACGTTATTACGGGTATTCTGTTGGCATTAGGTGCACTGTCTTATATGCTGAGTAGAACTACAACTGAACTACAACTCGCTATAAATAATTTAAAGTTTAATTCATTTTTCGGGGGCTCAGACCGACGCGCCTCCTGCTGTCCTGGCGTCGAATTTCTTTGCAGCAGGGTCGGGCCAGTATGAATACAAACGGGCTCTGATGGTACAGCGCCGTGTAGGAGCACATTTGCCTTTGCATGAGCATGAATCAGGCTTTAGGATCAAGTCTGTGATCAGCCCTTAACTGGTCAGCCATTATTTCAAATTATGATCTGTTATAACCTCAGCAAACTGTTCAAACTATATGCAGGTATATGTAACAGAACTGTAATAAAATCTCTATTCAGTCTGTCCCAGCTCTGTTTACCTACATTATAATATACTTAAATTTTTTTTACCTAAGATGTTTTTTTTGACAGGTGGGCCCTTATCAACCTCCTTAGGTAGTGGAGCTGTTGTTCGGCCTTCTTACTGAGATAGGAAGGGGTATTGAGAGACCATGCCAGATCAAGAAACTTGAAGCTTGCCACGTGCTCAGCTTTAGCACTGTTGATGAAAATGGGGTCCCTACTGCCTTTAGTGAACTTCCTTGGTCTAGGTCTTTTCAACGTTAACGAATGTTGTTGTTAGAACACCATGTCACCAGATGGTGGTGGTGTTAGATATATGACTGTCATGTCAGATATAATGATCATTTTGGATCCACACATGGGCACACACTCATGGGCACATAGCAGGGTTGCCATTTCTCACGCATTGAGCATGAGACACACGCTTCTTATAGTCATCTCACGCTCTCATGCCTTAACCTACGATTTCTCACGCTGAATATCTATTTTATCTATCGGACCTAAGCTTCCCATTGCGTTGGGCCAAACACCACCTGCAATCGATCAATTATGCCTCACGCACGGCTGCACAGGCAGAGAGGGGTTCCCTCCTGTGCACAGTCCTCACAATCCAGCAGCTGAAGAAGCAGCACCAACCCCCCCCCCCCCCCCCACACACACACACACACACACACTCCTGACATCGACCACATCCCAGAATCAATCAAAGGTTTTTGGAAAAGTTGGGAGAATAAAACAGGACTGAACACACAGCCTCGTGGGGCACCTGTGTGCAGGTGGAGGGAGTTAGGTTGCCCAGTCTCACTGAGGTTTGTTGGGTTATAAAGTCCTGTATCCAAGTGCAGTGTTGTGTTGTGGTGAGACCATGGTGGAGTAGTGTGGTGGTGGCCAACAGGAAAATATGTTATTCAGTATAATGGATCGATCTCATTCTGAGAGATTGGAGATTTTCTGGTCCAGTGAACGAAGTGCAGTGGGGATGGCATCAACTGTCAATTTGTTGGAGCCAGTGTGGCTCATAATTGGGGGTCAAACTGAAATTCTGAATTTCTGCTTTTGGTCACCGTGATTGTGGCCGCCCTTGAAGTAGGACCACTATTTATGAGACATGACCAAAGTAGAAATCTTTCTTCTGACACAGAACAAAATTTCCCAATGTAGACCGAGAATAATTCGTCTCTCATGTCTGCTGTGTTAACTCTCCAGGCCTATGATCAACCTTCTTACCCTTAGCTGAGCACCTAACCAGCAAGAAAGAGTAGCCAACCCTGATCTCAGTTCAGCAGAAAAAGGCAACGTGTACCTTCACGCTCCTGCGGGTGAGGAGTTGTTAATGATCTCTGGAGCAGATGCTGCAGCTGGTTGTTCCCTCCTGAGGAGCAGGTGTAGCTAAACTACATATGCAGCTAACACACGTAAAATATTTAACATCATTTCTGTCACCTCCGCCAAGTGTTTTTACTACGCATCACCTTGGGGAAGGGGAGGCGGAGGGAGGGCCAGGGCTGTCATAAACACATGCAGAACCCATACACACACTTTAATGCAAACCAACCAACAGAAAAATCCTCTACTTGTACCAGAACACATGTTATTTGGCGTATGTATGGTGTTAGAAGCAAAGAGGGATGGGGTGTGACTCATGGTGGGACTGGAGTGTAAGCCACCACACCTGTGCATTCCTACATGTTTCCTTCTCTTTCTCTCTCTCTCTCTGGTCCTCTCTCCTTCCCTCCATACATCCAGCCACCTCTCGTCTGTCTCTTTTAACGCTGCATTATTTACAGGTGTTTACTGCAACATGGCGCAATCTGCTCTCCAGCTAAAGTAAATGTGTGTAACAGATGCATGTTAACTCTGCCGGATGTTGCGAGGTAATCCTTAACTCCTGTGTGCTTGCCGCTGCTTCATTAGGACATAATGCTAGATGTCTCTACTGCCTTACAAAGACCTTTATGTGCATGAAATGGCTTGAAACCCATGAAGTCTTTCACTATTCATCTAAAGGCATGGCCATGACAGATTCAATTGATTCACTACCAGAAAAAAATACTTATATCTGTTGACATGTTTGCTTAGCAAGAGGAGCTTCACTAGCAGTACACACTTTGTAGAGACCTACTCACTCAAAGTTTCTGTTGAAATTAAAGGTAGTAATAGAGACAATTACCTCAGCCTTGCTGTAGTAGCTGCATTTACTCTTCTAGGGAAGATGTAGGACATTGCTGTGACGACCTGATTGCCATAAAAACATTAAACCTTGTTTACAAAAGCGATAGATCGCTTGAGGCCATGCCGTACAGATACAGGGGAGCAGTCTTTAGCACGAGGAGAGGCAAAACTTCCTTTACGTGTGATAAAATCACAGTAATACGGGGCCTCAAGTGGCTGATCATATTAAATTAATGCACTATGTAGAAGGTCAAGCGTTTTAAGGCAAATAAAACACATGTTTGAACTACTAAGACCTTCAAGAGATGTGTTCCGAGCTTTTTTTTAATTGCATTTTTACTGTGAATTTTACTGTGAATACTGTGTCTTATTTTGAAGTTTGATATTAATTATTAAGGGAATTATTAGACCCAGCCTAAGACTTAGCTTTTTTGATAAGCCTCTGAGTAGCTTTTTTTTAGTACACCTTTAAATTTTGCATCTTCAATGGAATTTTATGATTCAGTAATTCATAACATTTTTCTGCAAGAAGCACTTTATATAAATAAACTTCACTTATTTGTTAATGGAATTACAGTTTTAATTGATTAACTACAGGCATCACTAGAGAGGAGGAAGGGTGCGGGCTACTTTGGCAGGTTGTGAGGGGAGGAGACCTGCAAGGTTTTGAGAATAAACCAGCAGGGAATTTGGACTAGTAGGAAGAGTGTGGTTTGGAGAAACATGACCTGGTCTGCATTAGGACTGAAAGATATATTTTTATCGTATCTATATCGAGATATGAACTGTCAAGATATTAATATCGAAAAAAGCAACGATATCGAGATGTAGATTTGCCCTCTCCGCGCTCGCCCCGCCCTGGGTCTGGGACAGATCCGGATTTATTGTTAAAGCAGAGCTGCAGTAAAATGTTAGATTTGTAATTTATTTTTTTGGTAATTTATGTTAATGTTGATGACTGGCAGTGAATTTTTTTGTATTATGATGTTTTATTTTTCTGAGAAATGCTTGGTTTTCACCGAACCCATAGTCATATCGTGATCGAGATATCTGGCATGAAAATCGAGATATGAAAATTTGTCCATATCGTTCAGCCCTAGTCTGCATTCAATTTCTCACTCAGACAGTAAATGATGTGCTCCCCAGCTCAGCAAACTTACACCTTTTTGCACATCTAACAACTCTAACAACTGCTAGAATACTTTATCTGTCATAGTACTGTATTCATTCAAATGTTTACCTGGTGTTTTGTTACTCTTGTCTTTTTTTAACACTGTCTTTGGGGTCTTTGTACTCTGTGTATTCCTGTCCTGCATGGATTTATGTTGTTTTGGTGTATTTCACTTGACTTGTCATGACTAGCCGAGTCACAAGCCTGAGCGTTGTGCTGTAAGAAAAAGACCATTAACCACATCCTTCATAGCTGTAGAAAAGCACTTGGTGAGGGACAGTGATGGAGTCACATCAGGTCCTGAAGACCATTGCTGATATAATCTAGAGTGGACCTCATGACCTCAAAGAGACTGGAAGCTATTGGTGGACCTCGGATTGTAACTGAAGTTCCCCACCCACCCTGCAGCCGTCACCCCACCATGATACGTAGTACTTTGCTGAATCCACCAAACAAGTTGTGCTGCAGGACCTGGGAAGATTTATTGGACAAGGTCTTTGAAAGGAAGCCTTCCAAATACAAGGAACCTGTCAGTAACTGTTAGCAGCGGATGAAGAGCCAGGTAATTCTTAGCAGTCAGTTGTAGGGGATTTGCAGCCCGTTCCATGGTCAGAGCCCTCAGTTGTTTGGGCATCGAAGGCGTGATGAGGGCCATCTTCAGTGCCACCACATCATCAGAGAGAGCCTTAAGAAGGTTGTGGCTCAGAAGAGTCATAGTAGCTATCTGTTCTCATGCCAGGGTCTGAGAATGTATGATGGAATGCTTGAAACACCTAATGATCCTAAGAACATAACTGATTTTTGTGTAAAACTGAATGTCGTTACATAATGTAATGCCTTTGCATTCCTGTTACTGTAAACAAGTCTGCCTTTTACACCCACACCCACTGGACTCCCAGGAACTGATGTTATTGGATCTGATATATTGAAAGTTTAGCAGATGTAAATTGACCACCTATAGAATGCTGTGCATTTTAGACTCACTGTCCCAGCAATTTGTGTACCACCCCACCAAAATAAGGAGAGAGAAAGAGAGAGAGTATGGGTAAAGGAGAAAGGGGAAAGAAGACCAGGAAGAGAAGAAGAAAGAAACGAAACAAGCAAGAGAAAGAAAAAGGGGGAAAAGAGAGCACGAAAGAAAATACAGAGAGCAAGATGGAAAGAGAAACGAAAAAAGAAAGAAAAAGAGAAGGAAGGAGATGGAGAAACTAAAGAAAGAAAAGAAAGAGAATACAAATAAAAAGGACGATAGAAAAGAAGGTGATGGAGAGAGAGAGAGAGATAGAGATGGGGAGATCCAGTCATCCACTCGGCCCTGTGATGAGTGCCCCCCTCGACCCTCCTCCAGTACACAGAGAGATAAATCTCATAAACAGTGCTTGTTCACACACAATAGCGTCAGTTCTCTGTTCTGGCAGCTCCTATTGTGTTGCGATGGCAGGAGTGTGTGGGATCGTCCTGTGCATGCGTGTGTCCCGCATCCTGCGCGTGTCCCCCCTCGGCCTCGCCGTCGTTTCCACGGGCACTGCTGGTTTTCGTCTGTTTTCCGGCCCCTGATTAGATTTGCCATTTTCCAAGAGCGGCTGTTAATGATGGTCTGCCTCATTAACATGAGTGCCATCTCGCGCGTGCCATCGATTAATGACGTCCCAGACCTCCCTGTCCCCTCCACTTTGTACGCACGCTGTCATGAACGGTGTATGGATTGTTATTAATGGGCTGATATTAATAAAGAGCTGCCTCCCCGGTTCAGAGCGAGTGTTATTAATGGAGCAAATTAACGAGGGTGGCGTAATCAACTTGGAGCCCACGCGGGGCCCTGATCATTGACAGGTGGATCGTAGATGGGGGCGTCCTGAGAGATCACCTCGTTAGAGAAAGTTTAACGGTCATCATAGCACGCGGACAGGTCGCCACTGAATGTCACCTGGACTCACGATTGATTTGTCTTAAAAGGAATCAATGTCATGTTTGGCAGAGAACAATAAGAGCTAATGGATGAGACTAGGGAGAGAGAGAGAGAAAGAAAGAGAGAGTGAGAGATGTAGAGAGAGAGAGAGTGTGTAAGAGAGGTATAGAAAAGGAAAGAAAAAGATAGATTTAGACAGGGAAAGAGTGAAAAGGAAAAAGGTAAAAGAAAAGTAAAGGGACAGAGAGAGAAAGAGACAAAGAGAGAGAGAGAGAGAAAGAGAGAGAGAGAGACCGAGAGATATATATAGAGAGAAAGAGAAAGGGAGAGAGAGAGAGACCGAGAGAGAGAGAGAGAG
>JBBKCR010000038.1:12817491-12827598 GCA_037577295.1 Ladigesia roloffi
GTAGAAGTAGTAGTAATAATAATAATAAATGTCAATCATCATCATAGTATTAACAATAATAGAGCTAATTTATATGGATTACACTTGAAAACAAGTCATATATCAACATTAAAATATAAAAAGTACTGTTTGCAGAAATATCAAGCCCCTGGAAGTGCCAGGTTTAGAAAAAAATAAAGTAATCTCAAATAACACAAATGTGACACGTATTTGACCATAATAAAACATAATTAGGTACGACTTGTCCTTAAGTAATGTCAACACCCTGGATATAAAAAGTACCCTTTGTAATGCTCTTTGTTTTGGTTGGAAAAACACAAAGTATTAATCTTTTATACTACACAGACCCTCACTAAAACAGGTCGTACCTTATAACTAAAAACCAGAGGCAGACGTCTACTGACGATAAAGGCTACTAAAAATCCAGCTGTGGTGCTCTTAAGCTGAAACTCAGTGAAGATACATGGATTTACAATTTTAAGAGCTCTACATAACACATTTCTGTATGAAATGGTCCCATGAAAAAGCCATTGTTTAAAAAAGTCACAAAAGAACAAGAAATAACCAGGTAAAATGTGGTATTATGGTCAGATATGAGCAAAATAGAACTTTTTGGCTTGAAAGAGGAATGTTGTGGTAGAAAACTAACACTACCAATGCTTCAAGAAACACCATACTAATGATGAAATATAATGGTGGCAGCATCATGCTATGGAGATAATTTTTATCTGAAATGAATGTGGATATTTATAAGGGGAAAATGAACTAATACTGCACAATATTAAAGGAGAACTTATTTGCGTCTGCTATGAATCTTCAGCTTGGGAAAAGGGGCTCAAAATGGCTCAAATTGCTCAAAAACAGGTAGGTGGATGAGCTGAATGTCCAAGTCAAAGCCCTAATCTATTGAGAGTTTGTGGCACTATTCGAAAACTGCCGTACAGAGATCCCCTCCCACCAACCATGAGCATCTTGACCAATTCTGCTGACAAATCACTCCTGAAAATGTGCAGAACTGGTATGAGCAGCAAAATAAAGGCAGCATTTTCGAGAAAGAATCAGAGGTTGAATACCTATGCAATATTTTTGGTTTTCTCTTTAATTAAATATGTGGAGAAAAACATGGTTTATTGGGTGTGTATAGAAATGTGTTTCACTGTAAATGTAAATATGTTTACCACTGGTTAGAGGTGTGATGAACAGTCAACGCTAAAAAAAGTCGTGAGTTTTAAAAGCCTGCCTGCCTCCTCATACAGCAAACTGCTAGTAATGGCACATCCAAATGGAATGCTAAATATGGTACGAAGTTTCACTAGCTTTTTTAAGGTTTGTCAGTATAAAAGAAATACATTTCTAATTTTATGACCATTTAACATTCACAGAATTACAGTTTTTTCAGTCCAGTGTTGACAAATCTTGACCTCAGGGATCTAAACATGACCTCCTCTCTGTTGAAGTTGATATGACAGCAGTGAAACGTGGAATGATCTTCTAATAAGGGAAGCTCATTTATCTCCATTGACATGCTGTAGCGCTGCATAAGGCCCTGTGTGACTGTGTATGGGTGTGTGGGTGTGAAACTCGTAAAATGCTTATAGAAGGACAGCTGACAGATACTACCACGGTCTGTAAGTCATCTGACACCTGTCAATAGAAGAGGTGGATCCAGGCCCACACCTGATAATCATTTCATTATAAACAGCAAGCTCTCCCACTGTTTCTCTCTCTCTCTCTCTCTCTCTCTTTCTCTTTCTTTCAATAACTCCGATACCCCATGGCCCAGCTGCTGTCCTCAAACCTCCCACTTTGAGGTGTGTGTGTGTGTGTGTGTGTGTGTGTGTGTGTGAGCGTTTGTGTGTGTGGTGATGGTGGTGGTGGGGGGCCCCCTCCTCCCCCAAATCACGCCTCACTGGCTCATAATACACCCACATTTCCTCTAACGGTGCAAGAATGAAAAGATACAATTTCGGCCGGCCAGGAGAACGGGAGAGCATGGGACAAAAGAGACAAGATACTGCAATTTAGGGGTCACTGCCATTCTCCTCACAGTAATTACTACACTTCCCTTAATGCTACCTCTACTAATACAACTCCCCAGCACACAGCTAAAGCTAGCCGCCTCATATTGGCGAGAACAAGTGCAGAAACATTGGCTATATTGTGAAATAGGGACAGGCTCTATTTTCTCTGTAGGAGACCCTGAGGATTTAGGGTCTTGGGTGACCTGTGTAGTCACACTCCCTGCATGGGTGTGTATGTGAGTGAGTAAGAGAGAGAAAACGAGTAAACTTATCTTGACATATCCATCCCGGTGATTGTCTATGGATGAGCGAAGTGGCCAAAACGAAATTGGCATTCTCCATTCTCCAGCCTGAGCCGGTGGTCTATGAATATGTCAGGGGCATTTTGAAAGGGCATAAGTCATTGTCTGAAGTGGGGTAAATTGAAGAAAATGAATGGCCGAGAAAGTGTCCGGCCCCGCTGTTGTCGTCTCTCCGGCCACACAAATGAAAATCACATTCCCCGTCTGCGAGAGCACCTGAACCTCAAGATGATTGACTGGAGTGAGCTTTATCCCATCTCAATACACAATGGCTGCAAATGGGTTCCATAGGTCAATGAGGCTAAGAATGAAAGGCTGATATCTTACTTGATGTTCGCTGAATGATTCAAGGCCTGAAAAAACATAACAAACATAACAAACCCAACATAAATTTGTGTTCGGTTTGTGAAAGAGATGTATGCATTTATTAAGCAATGATAACATTCGTCATACTAGATTTGCCAAATACTGCAGCTTTTTTCTCAACATGATACCAATATCTAGACTAATATCCTGAAATCAATGCTTGTAAAGTCTTCTTGTGCACGTGGACAATGTCTTTGCGATTGTCGCAATGAAAATTGGTCACATGAAACCTCATAACATTGGAACATGGCAGCTGCGTTTTACATTTTGTTACAAAGAGACCATTAGAAGTGTTCTAGGAATGCTATAATGTTACGTTCTAGTTGAGTCGCCACTAATTTGCAATTATTTTCCCAGTTTTTGGAGAAAAAAAGGTACATCCTTTTTCTAGACAGCAATTAAAATGAAAGCTAAATAAAAAGTAGTGGCAGTATATGCTAATGAAGGTTAAACAAATTGGTGATGGATCTAAACTTGGACTTCACCAGATGCAGTATGGGGTGAAACAGCATACATTCACCTTCACCACGTTTTGTACACTGATTTGTAACTTCAGTGTTAAATGAATTACTGCTGAATAATGAGATGTGAATTTTTTTATTGTTTGTTCCCTCATTCATCACTCTTCAATGCAGAAATCTACCCGCAGATCAACTTTCCATGCTTTTCTGTCTAATTCAGAGAATTCTACAGAGATGATTATTCATAAATGGCTTTCTTATTTGATCTTCTGGTCCTGTGATGAAGGTTGCAACTCGTTTTACTAATCTAAAACCCTGCAATCCCACAGAAGAGAGTGTGGGCTGGCTTCTCAGAATTCGTACTTTGGACAAGAACAAAAAGTGTTTCTGTTTATAGGGGGACAAAACACTCTAGTAACACACACACATACACACACACCGGCATGCATGCATGCACGGATGCTAGAGCAAGCACTTAAGGAAACTTTGAAGATGAATCAATCTCTGTATTATAGAGAGAGTCCGAGAAGCTTGGTGAGGAATCGAACCGGTCTGCCTGCACTTCATAGCAGTCAGGTGGCATTGATGTCCTGATTGATCATGGGATGGAAGCGACTGGAAAGAAGAAAAGGATTACGCTTGTCAAATGCAGTCGATATGGTGGGCTGGAATGCTCAAATGTTTGCCGTTAATCTCGAATAGTGTCTGCGCACGCTGAAAGTGCCAAAAAAACGCTTGATGGAAGATGCTTTGGGTAGCGTTCTCCACCTCCCATCTCCAGAACCGGCAACAGTGCAAACATGCATGCTTACCAGCTGGCTGGGAGACTTAATAGTTTCAGTATCAAACCATCCACATATTGACAACACTTGAGTATACAGGGATGCATGGGGTGTAGACTCTTAAAACATATGGGGGCCATGGAGTTCAAATGAAGAAATGCCATAGAAGAGTCACTAAGACCGTATAAATTATTTACACATGCCTTTTTGTAAATGAGATGTGTGGATTTAAGGAAACTCCAAACCAAACATCAAAGCGGAGAACCATTTTGGAGCCATTTTGGATGCTGAGAATAAAATATATTACACTATTGATTGATCATACACTAAAAGACAAGCAGAATGCTCACCAGAAAAAGAAATTGCGTGGAATATATACTTTGCGAGGTTTCATTACCTCAAATATGCTACAAAAATTGGCATGAACTGAATCTCCCAGCCCAGTCAATGTTTTAAAAGCTTCGAATACATTTTAGTGGTGATTCACAGAAAGCATCAGTCTATAAACTTGATGGAAGAAATTTTATGCCCACAGACAGAGCTGGAGTGGGTCCATTAGGATTTTGATTTAAAAAGTAAGAGATGTTATGCAAAATGTATCCTGAAGGTGAGTCAAGTGTGGTTTACATTAAACAATACAGTATTAAACCTGTTAATTGAGCCCTCCAGTGGGTCATGGTGGTACAGCATACAGATATCAAGAAATTGTGTGATTTTTATTTTATTATTATTATGGGAGTAACAATACATCAAAATGTCGATATAATTTTTGCGATGTTTTTATTGTGTGGGTGTAATCTTCCAGTGGTCTGCAGTAGCTATTATGGTGGATATGGGGGCTGCAAGTTGCAAAAGGATGGTAATCCCTGGTTTATCTGAAGCTTTGTGTAAGTTTGTAAATATGAAGCTGTTCTGGTTTGTGTTCAGTTGACCTGTTTTATAAGATCAATATGTCGCATAAGGATACGAACCTGCAACCTCTTGTTCTGAAACCAGTCTGTGTAGTGTAATATTAGAACACTATCAAGCCCTTATAGTCACACAAGGACAAACACTGTAAAAAAAATTACAATTCTCTCTCTTTATTTAACTCATTCACCAAGAGAAGCAGGTGGCAGCCAGGAACACAGCGCCTCGGGAGCAGTGTGTGGGGACGGTACCTGGCTCAGTGGTGCCACAAGCAGTTCTGATATTTGAACCTAAGGCCTTCTGAACTTAAAGTGGTAATTGAATATAAACTAACATTCATATAATGTAAAATATCCCCTAAAGTGGAGAACCTTTACATAATGTGAAGGTCCTTGACACTCGGAAATGGAAATTGTAAAAGCGGTTCTTTGGGGAAATAAAATGGCTTTCCTTAAGGAGTTTAAGGCAGTGTTTAAAGAGCTTAAATGTAAATATAAAGCGGTCTATAGTTATCGGTCTAGTTATCGGGAGTTGCTCCATAGTTTGCTAACAGTTTGCATGAACATTCTTTTATTGCAAGCCTCTTTGGGGCCAAAACAGCAGCATGTACAAACAACAGAACATGATTTTAGCTCATAAAACCAAACCAATTATCATGAACAAAATCCTGGTTTTAACACATTCAACTGAATAAATGTTCTGAATGGCATTTTCGTCAGATATAAAAGCGTACAGGACAAAAACAAAAACTTTACAATGCATTTTAACTCTTTTTTAACCACCAAATAATCAAGAACAATGCACATGCTTTTTGAGTAAAGCATCTGATCTTCATGTTGTCCACATTAAATGAATAAAAGATAGAAAAGTGAGTTAAATCTTGTCAAAAATGATATCAAACCTGTATTTTGTATGGTGCTGTTTCACACTTGATACTTTACATCATGATGCTTATGTTGTTTTGTTGATATGGGAATGATGTACACATTCAGGGCATTTTCCTCACACTATCTTCACTGACAGACAAGAGTAAGAGGGAATGTAGTGGGCGCATATTGCGGATCATGCGTTTGCTCTCCCTGGACTGTGAAGCATGCCTTTGTTATTTACAGCCAGCTTTTCTTTTATGGAAAAATCAAGATGTGATTGATTCAGGTTAATGTGACGGCGAGGCGGCAGCGGAGCGGCGTGTGAGTGCGCAGGTTAACAGAAAACACTAACTTCCATAAAGCACTGCGGGGATAAATCATGCTTATTCGGGCAGGCCTGACAGCTGTTTAAGATGTGGCAATCATCGAAAGCACTGCGGCCGTCCCTGTGCACCGCTCGGCGAAATGTCAAGAAAAAAGGGAGTTGGGGGTGGGGGGGTGGAGGAGGTGGTGGGTTTAAGAGAGAGAGTGAGAGAGAGAGAGAGAGGTAAATGAAGCTGGAGAGGACGGCTGTATCAAGGAGCCATCAGCGGCAGGTGCTTTACATAAACGTCTCGGTGAGCAGTAAGCAAATTCCGTCGACGGTGAAATGCAATAAAAACAAAGAGGGGCTCCGAGAGGTGGGATGAAATGTCCCCAGTGCATTCCCCCTACAGGAGCATTCTCTCACTAACTCTTTCTCACTCTCTCTCCCTCTCTCGCTCTCGCTCTCTCTCTCGCACTAGAGAGTTTCGTGAGGAGCGAGATTATGGTGTTTGCTTTTATCTGTCAGAAATCAATATTTCAAACGTCCGATAAAAGAGGGAAATTGAACTGGGAATAGACTGGAGTGCTGTAAAAGTACAAAGCACAATTATCAAAAAGCACTTAAAGAGCCTAATAGGATACACATATTAAAAATGCCCAAATGGAACGTCTCGGAGCCATAATGAGGGCTCTTCCTCGCCCCTCTTCCAGCTCACCCCACCTCCGCCTGCCAGAGGGGGCTTTTGATCATAATACCCCACGAGGGCAGCCTTTTGCGCCGGTCAGGCGAGAGTGGGCTGAGGGGGGGTGCTGTGGGTATGTGGGGGGAGGGGTGTATGGACCCCTGGAGGCCCGTGCTTTGGCGTTTTAACACAGCGCCATTAGGTGTGACAGGGCTGCCTGCCCTGTTTATGTGTCTGCCATTATAGACGTAAACGGAGGATCACAGAAGGCTGCAGACAAGGACAACGGAGGGACGTTGAGGGAATAGACTTGAGCTGCAAAAGCCTGAAGTGTACAGACATCTTTAATGTTTGCAAGATCTCTGTTGTGCGTTTTGTGGGGTCCGGTGTGCAGTCTAGATTTAACAACCATTTAAAAAACATTCTTTAATTCCGGCACGTCTAATAGGACATGCAGGAGACGCAGAGTCCATGGCTTTTAGATGTGGCACTTTTGTAAGTGCAAGTGCTTTCAGGTTTATTTTGCTACTGGGGAATCTCTGGACATAGCGGGGGTATTTGAGTTTGAAGGGTATTTCAGCTGAAGTGTACGTGTGGAAAAGGGTCCAGATTTGTCCCCCACTTTCAAAGAAACATGGTCTGAAATTTGATTACATACAGCATTGTAGAATATTCAGAGACTCCCTTTTAATTCATTTAATTTCGAGTTGCTCCAAAAGGAGTGGTTTACGTGGGATGTGCTCTTTTACGGGTGCCACTATGTGATTTTATTTGGTGTTTTATCTGGATTATCATGTTTGTATTTTCCTTCTCCTCTGGCAAAATTATAGGATTCATTAATTGTAGTTAATTCTTCACCAAACCATTTTATACTCATGGGGACACAAATCTCTTCTCTTTTCCAAACAGATTTCAACTTGTGATGGCAAAAAATGTTTTTTACTAACCAAATTTAGTCCCCTAGCATGTAAAGTGGCCCCTTATTGTCACACGTGAACACACTACAGCACACAGTGAGAACAGTGTGAGCTTATCTCTCTGTATTTAAACACATTCAACAATTGAAGCAGCAATTGTTTTCTCAGTGGTGTCACTAGCAGTCCTGGGATTCAAACCCACACAATTTTGATTGAAGGGTCAACTCCCCTAAACACCAGGCCACCAGCTGCTGTTTAATGTGGATCCATATTAACCTCCTTATGGAATATTGGATGCTTTAGAAAGGTCTCTAAACAATGTACACAGTCTTGATTATAATACTAGCAACAAAAATAAAATATGACTTTACATTCACAATATCATTAATCAGTATTTTTTATCATATAAAGTGAACATCTGCGACTCAAACTTCTAATTTGTAGAAATTACAACTAATAACTCACTCATCCACTGGTTATTTTATTTATGCTCAGACGTGAGAGTTTAACAGGGAAACTGTAAAAATATCATTATAGATATCCAGAGGATAAGCAGCTAAGTTGTTCATTAAAATGTCTGGTAAAATGCAGAAAACAAAGGAGATGTCCATGTATTTTTGCGAATACCTCCAAATTTCTGTCCTAAAAGTTAAGTAAAATCAATTCCAAATTAAGACTCAGCAGTACAGTCCACACTCATTAGTCTAGTACATTTCATTTTCTCAGGATTATCTACACGATATCTACATTTCCTTACACATCTATAGTATTGAGATGTCTTCCCATTATGTAAGGGTGGACAGAGACACCTTTAATCTGAAGAGAGAGTGAAGCATATTCTCCTTTCTCTCAGAGACGAAAGCTTTAAGTGATACTTATTTGTCAATGACAGGTAAGTCTACTTTTGCAAACTCATTGGTTTAATGTTGACCTTCCCTTTCTATTTTAAGTGGCTTGTCTATATTTCTAACTATTATTTGCAAAATATCTCCTTTAAATGCATGTGAGAAAGACATGTTTTCACTCATGAATGAGACATATTCTCAGCTACTACAAATACTCTGATTGCTTGAGGTGAGGGATGGCGCCTTTGTAGAGCGTGAAGGAGGTGGGAGATGATGTGGGCGATTCATGACTCATGAAATTCACTAGATTTAGCCATCAGGCTAATTTAAATCCACAGTCCCTGTCAGGATGATATTAAATAAAAAAGAGGACAAATAAACAATTCACATGACAAACATTAACACACATAAAATTAGTTCACACAACGTACATTATACAGAACAAGCATACTGCGATGATTGACACAACATCATTATCAAATGAAAAATGATTACATGTTTGATTATCCAATAACCATTGCTGTATCGATTTTGTAAGAGTGTTCTATCCCAAAATGCCAGTCCACCCCAGATCCCCTCTAGGTGTGTTTTTGATCGCATTTGTCTTTGCAGCTGACAAGGTAAAGTCTGTTTAATGTCCGGTCTAAACGACTCCAATGTTTTCCCTGACAGAAAGCCCCTCCAGGTGAGGTTTAGAAAAGTCTAGGATTTCAGTGCATCTGTGAAAGGGCCCTTAGCATCGCTTAAATGATTATAATAGCTCTTTGTTCTTGAAAGTGTACGTAATCTGCTTTTTTGTCTGAAATTATCTTGCATATGTTGTCCCTTTTGTTATGTCAGGGCTGATTACAATTATCCTCAATAATAGTAACGAGAATTTTATGCTCAAGTCAGATTTTTTTTGTGTTTTTTGTGGATTTAGTATTTTGGCCACATCTGAAACCCAAAATGGTGGTCTTGGTGGTCTAAGCTTTAAAACCAGGGAGGTTATAATAGTAAACAGGCCCGATGGGACAGTAGAATCTGAGAGAAAAAGCTATTTAAATGTAGGTCAATATAGGTTGGTGGAGTGGAGCTGGCTTCTGGCTTTGTAAGGACATTCATGGATGTATTGAGACTACTTGAAAAAGTTAACTACACTTTTCAGTATTACTGACATCCCACCCCCCCAACAGCCATGCTACAAATAAACTAAGCCCTCACTTTTTTAGCTGAAAAACCAAGTGTCCTCTATGCTTACAGAATATTAACCTCACGAAGAAATTTCCTCATCAGAAGGGGCATACAAATTAAAATAACCCACAAACAGCCTATATAGTCACAATGTCTATTACATCTCCAAATTTAGAGGCATAGAAACCCAGCCACATCTTTCTTAAACCCTTTTGCTTCAAATAATACATTCCAGTAAATGAGTGCCTTAAGCCTATAGTGTTAATTTTGTCAGACGAGACGACATCTCTACTTTTTCCATCATGTGATAGAATAGCGTTTTCGCCTTCAAAATATTGCGAATGAGTTCGTGCCGCTGCTGCCTGCCTGTGGATGCAACTTGAAGCTACATGGAGCAACAACACAGGAGCTAACACCAGAGATTTCTGCCAGACTTGAGCGCGCACCGGCGAAATGCTAGGTAGAAGGAAGAG
>JBBKCR010000038.1:12827698-12843009 GCA_037577295.1 Ladigesia roloffi
AGAGAGGCAGGTGATGTACAGTGAGATAGAGAGGCAGGTGAGGTACAATGAGGTAGAGTGGCAGGAGCGGTACAGTGAGGTAAGGAGGCAGGAGAGGTACAGTGAGGTAAAGAGGCAGTTGAGGTACAGTGATGTAAAGAGGCAGGTGAGGTCCCACCATCTCTGATCAAAAGGATTGTATTTCATATACAGTACTGTGTAAAAGGCTTAGGCACCTAAGATTATGCTTAAAAGCTGTTTACTGCTGGACAATGGTGTTAAGTTAGTGTAAAAACACTAAAATTACAACCAATACAAACGATATTAATATAGTAAATGTTGGTTTTATGTATGGCATAGACCTCTTTCCTCATGGAAGCCCAGTTTTACCAAACCAGGTATTTGATTAGCTCCTTCAGATACCTGGTTTGGCTCTTTTTAATTCAGTAGATTAAAACAGGTGTGTTGCTAATGGGATTTCGTTAATTCAACATAAAAAAAAACCTGGCAGCAATGAGCAGACGCCTGGAACCAAACCTGTGTTCTTCTAACCAGCTCACAAAATATAGACTACGTTTTAGAATAAAAGAAAATGTGAAACTTTTTCTTGTTTGTTTGCATAAAAAATACATATAATAAAAGTATATTAAAAGAGCAGTTATTTGTATATACATTGCACAGGTTGTCATGGCTTGAAACATATTAGTGCTTAAATTGCATGGTTTATACTGTGTGTGTGTGTGTGTGTGTGTGTGTGTGTGTGTGTCAGAATGAAGAGAAAGAATAGTCATGAATACACATTCTAAGGTAAAAAAAAATTATTGGGAGAAATGTATAAATTTTCCAAAGAAATGCTTCACAAATATGCGGTTGATAATGCTTGAAAGAACCTGATAAATGCTTTATTTCCTATAACAGTACAGCAATAACATTTGAGCACAAAAAATGGCAGTCAATACTATTAAAGAAGGAAGGATATTGAAGACAACATAATTTGTTGGGCAATGATAAAAACTACCTTTAAACTAGTGTTCTACTAGATCTGTGCCCTGCCGGAGATAATAAGGGTAATACAGAAATGAACAAGATATGAAATAGCTTTGTGATACAAGAGTCGTTAGAAATCAATAGTTTTCCTTCAGAAATAACAAGGACCTTAAGTTATCTTTGAGGCCAGACAGAATTAGAAAGCTGCGGAGGCGATATCATGAGCATCTCTTGATTGAAACATCCTATTAGCGGAGAGCTTGGTATGATACGACAGGCCATTCTTTTCGTCCATATCTTAATGGCCCATCATTAGTCATATAATCAATATGCTTCTTGATTAAGAGGAGCCAAGAATGCATGCTTCATCTTTGAGCATTTTTTTTTTCAGATCGATGGTGAGATTATCTTGCAAATGACAAGAATGCTACAGGAAACTTCAGGCATGCCTCTCTTTCTTCTCTTTCTCTTTATTCTCATACACACACACAAACACACACACACACACATACACAAGCTTTGCCAGGTAAATCATGAAATGCTGTGATCAGTGGGCCAGTATAATTGGAAGCAGAGGTTTTAATTGCCAAAAGTAAGACATTAACTAAATTACTTTTTAAAGATTTAAGGCGGTCAAAGATTTCATTCACGATCTCGGGGCTTTGAAATATCAGTAGATTCAGATTGATGGCAGAAAGGAAGTGGGACGTTTCAGCTATGAGTCAGCGCAAATCTTTTAAATCAAACCAAGGCCATACACTAAATTATCTGCAGTCTTAACACACTCAACAAGACTCCTAAGTAATCCGGAATGTGAATTTTATTAGTATTGCTGCCAATACTACCTTTAATATGCATTTTATTCTTTGTAGTCAAGTTAGGTTTTGCCCATGGTTTTCAACTGCATCATTTTTGGACTATACCCCTCCCAATTGGACAAGGGACCTTTGACATAATGTACACAAACTGCTTCAAGTCATCTTCTTTACATTTGCATGTTTAAAGATGTGTTAATGATTCAATGCAGGCTTTGCTATATAGGTTTATCAGCATGACAAAGAAGCATTCAGGCCAACGTTCCCTCCCAAGGACATTGGCGGTGAAAAAGGAAAGATCACATGATCCATTTTTCCATAGATGTGCAAAATCAAACATTTAAACGTTTATAGGTCATCCTGTTAAAGACAGACCACTAAAGTCACTCTCACAGACTTCAATTAACCTTCTGAGCTGATCGCGTACCGCCTAGAGACATGAGAAGCCTCTATTTTCTCTCTCACTCTCTCTTTTGAACTGCTGACACATAGGGAAACAGGCAGGAGAAGCTTTGTGGACTCCAGTAAAAGATGGCTGAGTGTGGCCCTGCCGTCACGTCATGTACATCCTTCCTTTGTCCTTTGCCAATAACTTTCTCTGCAATTCTGATCACATTTTTGATATTTGCTCTGTATGATGGGAGATTAAGTCGGAACAGCCAGTTGAATCTATCGGCACGCTCCGTTAGCCTTTTCTGAGGCTCTTGGGAAGTCAGTTCTTATGGAATAAAACTAAGGTCCTGTTGATCTGTATAATGGTTTGTGCTAGAGCATATTTGCTCATAGTACAGCTGTCCAAGGTAAGGACTACTATGATGCTCATGCCTTATGTGGGACCATGGGCATTATAAAAAAGTCTGTAATGGGAACCATCACAGCACTTTTCACAATCATTCATTTCGCCCACCATCAACCCCACTGCTTCAACACCACCGCTTCAACCCCACCGCTTCAACCTGGGAAACACCTGAGGTGTAGACTGTAAGACTAGACCAACTCAAGGCTTTTGAGAACAATACAATAAAAAAAAAACACTGTGCCAGTTAAGAATGCACCAGTGTTTAATAAATCATTCAACTATTATTAGAAATATTTTGTAAGCACTTTTGCCAAGAAGTTAATATTAGGCTATGGTTGCCTGACAACATAACTGTCAAAGCGTATTTTGAAGTGCTGAAAGCTTGCTTAAACTAAGAGAACTGGGAGGTAGTTTTCTCCTCCAAGTGTGTTACATTATGCCCAAAAAGATGGAGTGGTTTTCTTCATGTGCAAACCTTCACCCTCTCTACTATCCTAAATGTACAATTGGATTGGGACACTTGATAGCCATAGATTTTAATACAGAGTTGGTCCCCCTTTGCAGCTAAAGCAGCTTCCAGTCTTCTTGCAAGACCTTCTACAAGATTTTGGAGACCCGGGGTAAATTATGCCCAATCATTCTGTAGAGCATTAATGAGGTCAGACATTGATGTTGGACGAGAAGGGGTTGAGGTCAGGACACTCTGTGGCCAGTCAAGTTCTTCCAAACTGAACTCCTCCATCCACGTCTTTATGGAGCTCGCTTTGTGCACTGGGACACAGCCATGCTGGAACAGAAAAGGTTCTTCACCAAAGTGGGTCCACAGATTCATAAACATGGAATTGTCCAAACTGTCTTCGTGTGCTGAAGCATAAAGTTTGACCTTAACTGGCAGTAAGGGGCCTAGCCCAAACCCTGGATTACAGTTGTATACCAGTACATTTCTCCATATAACGGGTAATAGAGGGATATCTAGTTAATGGGCAGGAATTGACCAAAAACTGGTGAGAAAGACAGGGAGTAAAACTTTTTATAAAAACTTTAATAATTGATTTGATTGATTAAGCATTACATGACTCCAAATGTGAATTCAGTCCTAGAGATGGTGTTTTATACTGTGTCTTTCTGAATATGACACATGTGTGTAAAATGATAGAACTACTTTCATTTTATTGTTAGTAAAAAGCAAAATTTAGAAATGGCTGCAAAAGATCAAACGAATCTGCAAAGCTCGGGCCGGTGTTCTCACAGAACCCGGGTGCATATGTAGCACGCAAGCTAGTCTGTGTTAATGAGCGGAGAAATACATTTTGAACACAGCTTATGCGCTGCAGAGGGATGAGAACGGCTCAATAAAATATACACAGGAGGTTGAAAAAAAAAACCTTTTTGACAATGTTAAGCCTGGCAGAAGCTTTGAGGCAAGCACAAGTTTTTTTTTAATCATTTCTTCTGATGTTGGATCATGGGGAGAGAAGAGCTTTCCAAGGGTAAGCAAAGTCAAAGCCAATCCCATACTGTAACACTAACAGAGCAATGGGCATGCTAGGCTTTGAAAGGCCAGAAAAGTACGACCCGCTGGAGAGATGTGAAAACCAAAAACTGCATCAGGCCCTTTTCAGAACTCTTTACATTTCATGAACAGTTGATCAAAGAGTCAGTCAAAAGTGAAAAGACTTGGAATAAACCTCAATACAAAGTATATTACCATTAACCGCTGAGGTGGGTGGTGGCCTTGTGGTTAGGGAGTTGCCGCTTCGATCAGAAGCTTTTGAATTTGAATCCCAGGACTGCTATTGGCGCCACTGAGGTAACTATTCCCACACACTGCTACCCAGGTACTGTAGTGGTTTTGTCTTCTCACTGTTTCCTGGTTTATGTTGTTGTTTACATTCCCCATGTGTCTTCGTTTATGTGTCTGTTCCTAAGTTGGTCTTAGTCCAAACATTGCCCCACCCCCTTTGTTATCCTGTTCATTTGTGTTTTGTTCCTGTCTCCGCCCCTTCCCAGGTGTTCAGTATAAATACCCCTGAATTTCAGTCTGTCTTTGTGGATTATTTGTGAAGCTTCTTGTCAATCTTGTTTTAGTTAAGGTCATTTTTAGTTGTGTTGGGTTTCTTGTGTTATTACTAGACCTGTTTATCTTCTCTGTTTCTGTGGTGCTACTGTACTTGTTAATCCTTGGATCACCTCGGGTTTTTGTAGTTTCTTGTGCTTTCGTATATCTTTTGAGTGTGTGTTCCTGTTAGATTTAGTGTTCTTTAGCACTAAAACCTTTGGATCCTGTGATTACATCCTGCTTGTCTCATGACATTACAAATGACATCAGTATGAGAAATATTCTGTAGACCGTCTTCCTCTATGGCAAAAAACAATGTTCATGTAAAACTGTAATATTTTATTAAATACATTTCTCATAATGTTAAAAAATGTGCAATTTCAAAGTTTGTTTGGCCAATCCCTTCATTATCCATTTATCCTTAACTAGAACATCAGAGGTGCTGGTCTCTATCTCAGAGGTCACAAGCTGAAGGGCATGGAAACACCCTTGATAGATCACCAGTCTATCGTAAGTCAGACACACAAACACAATCACACTCACTTCTAGGGGCAATTCTGAATTTCTAACTTACCTGATGTTCACGTCTTTGGACTGTGGAAGGATACAAGAGAACCCAGTTAAAACCCATGCAAACAGGGAAAGACAAACAAACTGCACACCAAAAGAACTAGAAAAGGAAGGAAATCAAACCCACAACCTTTTTATTGCAAAGTAACCACATTATACACTGCACCACCCAAAGTCAATCTCCTTAAAAGCTGAATTCATCTGCAGAAATGAACGCAAAATTAATTAATTCTATTAAGAAGAGTTTTCCCCCAACATGAAGTTTGGAATTACAGACATACATCGGTGACATAAAAAAACGTTGGATCCATGCTCCAAAGTGTGATTCATTTACGAGCATGATTAACTGAATCGCCGACATGATTAAATGCGGAGCGTGATGTAGCACTCGGACAATGTCACGTTTAAAACTGTGCTTCCTGTGCTCAACAGTTGCTTATGCAGGTCGGAAATGAGTGTATTGATGCATGCCAGTGTCTGGTCGAATAAAGGACAGGTCAGGTAACAAAGTCCACTCTTTCTCCAACGGAGGAGGCTTCTCCATCCCATAATAAGCTTGCTCGAAGCAGAGGTTAATGACGCTACACCTGGCCTCGGTCGGGCCGGATGATATTTTAGCCCCTTTGCTGGGACGCAGGGTGATGTATGAAGAGCGGAGTCGTTTTGGGGGGTGTATAAATTAAAGGAATAGGCCCGGCTGACGGACGGGATGATGAAATAACAGGCACTTTAGGTAATTCCTCTGATAAAAACAGACCAACCCCTGTGTGGGTGAAGAGAGGAGGGGTGGTGATAGAATCAAATGCACTTGTAGAGGTCGCTGGCAGGATCATCAGTCTAGTCAGGGCCATTACAACAGCACAAAGAACAACCACCTGCCAAGAGCATCGGCCAGGTGTGTGTCGGTGTGTGTGTGTGTGTGCGGGGTGAAAACAGAGAAAGGGAGATGGGTACAGAGATAGACATTATTTTTTTGCCACTGAGAAAGGGAGATACATAGGACTGCAGTAACAGAACTTCCAACAGAGAGAGCCACAGGAAAGCCTGAGTGATGAAAAATGGCGAGCCTATAAATGGAAAAGCTTTGAGTTTACTTGACTTAAGTAGATCCACAATAATAAATGTTCTTTCATGGTAGCTGTCCACTTCTGATACCTTTATTTTACAGAATGTAACAAGAGAAATGTAAATGTGAATGTTTAAATTAAGTTAAAACACTATAAAAGTCAAAGTGTTTAAAATTTTATGCAAAATGCATTATATCTAAAATATTTTCTGCCTTTGCGTTGTTTATTTAAAAATCAATAAATGCAATTAAATAGGATTTATCATACAAATATTATCACACTTCTACACTAATGATAAAGCTGTGCCTAAAGCAGTGCCTCTTATTTAATGTTATATATATCAATGTTATTATAATTATATATATATATAATGTTGTATAGTCTCTCTCTCTCTGTCTCTCTCTCTTATATTTATGCATCATCAATTGTGTTATTCAGTCAAGTTTAGTATGAACATTAATATCATAACACTTCTTCACTACAGTTTTAGTTCCTTGCAAAGAGTCAAGGGGAAAGAGGCAGGGGTGGGTGTAAGGGGCGAACGGAGTGCTTAACATTATAAAAGATGATGCTGCATCAAGGCGATAAATAAATGAATAAATATGTGTCTGGGAGCTGGATGACAAATGTCAGCACTTGTGCAGGTCCATTAGTAGCTGACAGCTATGCTGCTGGGGGTTCGGGCCACGCCAGTATTTCAGTCTCATTACCTCCTCTCAACACAAACACACACACACACATACACACACACACACACACTTCCTCCTTCGTCTTTCGCACTACTTCCTCTCTCGCCCCCTAATTCACCCCTCGCAGCCCATCCTGTCTGAAAGCGCTTGTTTTACTGCTAACTAACTCATGCGTCGCACTGTGATTTATGGCCTGGATTGAGCTCTTGCAAATCAGGGAATATTTCCATTGATTACCACAAATTGTCTAATCTGCGCGATGTTGGGGGATCTTGATTGGGCGGTGCTCGCCGATTGCCCGCTGCTAACTTAAAAATCAATCAGGAAGCACAATAAGGGGGGAAGGCCGGATGGATCCGGTCCAGGCCAGGCGAATCGTCCTCAATCAAATTTGTGGCAAATTTCAATCCATAAAGCCATCAAATGAATTCTAATTTGATGCCTACATGTGCACTTTCTCAAGGAGCAGGACCAAGCAGGAAATCGATGGGCCTCGCTTCTATTTGCTTAAATGCAACTTTAATGCAACAAACAACACATTAACAAATTACACTTAATAGACAAAATGCAAGTGTTTCGCACCGCTCTGTAGTTTTGATATTTCATTGTCTACTCATAGCACTGATGGACCACTGTGGGTTCACACGTAGCATAAAGATCATTAAACGCCTGTAGCCATTATATATGTCATACTTGTGTACATTTCAGCAGTATATTGATATTTCTCTGTGGTTTTTCTCTTTGAAATGACACTCAAAAAAGAGCTTTCAATCAGACACTATATGGACAAAAGTATTGGGACATGCCTGTTCTTTTACTTCCTGGGAAGGGTTAGCTTAATGCTTAATGTATACCAAAACAACACCACACTTTGTGAAGGCCCTTTTCTACTTCAGAATGACTTAAAGACATGGCTGGAGTAATTCGGTGTGGAGGAAATTGACTGGCCTGCATAGAGCCCTGACCTCAACCACATCCAACACCTTTGAGATGAACTAAAACAGATATCGCAAGCTGGACCTTCTTGCCCAACATTAGTGCCTTACTTTATCAATGCTATATAGAATGAATGAGCACAAATTCGCTCAGTAATTCCAAAATCCAAAAGGCCTCCAAGAAGAGTGAAAGCTGTTATAGTTACCAACACCATACTACAGTTCTATTTGTTGTAATGATCAGGTGTTAATATGTCCCTATTGCTGTAATGGATCATATTGTGTATCTCATTAATGTTGAGTGTGTTTACTTCCCTTATTGTGAAATGACCATAAAACAAAGATACTTAACCCACTGTACTAGTTCAGCACAGGACATCGCGCTCGTGCTTCGTTGCACATTTTGTATGTGCATCTGCAGACCTGTGCAGTCTACAAAGTGATAAACTGGCTGAGATATCGCCAGGTTCTTGGGAATATATTTGGCAGCTGTGTTTTGCTTCAGGTTGTGTCTCACTCTGCACTCTGCCCTTAACTTTGCCTTGCACTTTTAACACCAGGCAGCAGGTGTTATAGATACTAATTATAGCAGTCAGACAGGTGTGCAGCAGATCGACAAATCGCATGCAGTCAGATCTGCTTAGGATCAAACTGTCAGAGGGTTTCAGGGTCTGGGGGGAGGGGTGGGGGGTGAAGGGCTTAAACCCCTACAACCTAACCTTTCAGTGGACTTCTGGTATTATGGCACCTTTGAAGGCTGTGTGTGAGAGAGAGAGAGAGAGAGAGAGAGGAGAGAGATATGAGGTCTGGATGTGATTTTTATTAAGGCAGACGATGAGGTGACCAACCTCAGGGGGCACCTCAGCAAGCCACGCATTACCATCACTGTCGTTCACTTTGTTCCAATCTGACACTCGCACACACATATGCATTTGTTTTCCTAGTTTTGTGGGGTCTTTCTGTTTTACTATAGCCACAGCTTGTCTCACCTACACCCAAGATCAAACAGATGAACACATTTTTTTCCACAGTCAAATGTCCCTACAGCCTGGACGTCTGGTCCCCATTAAGGCCAGAATACACGACAAAACTTGTGTATCAGTGAGTACACATGTGGCCATCACTGCTGAGTCAAGTCTGTGGCTGAACGTCAACCCAGATGGTGAATTTTGACCAAAGAGCATACATGATTAATATTCTCATAACTGACCATTTGCAAAATAAACATTGATTCAGCTCACAGCCAATCACAGTTATTTCTAAATGGCCCTTCTTTCCTCAAGCACAGTAGAAGCTGTGACAGAACTGCACAGAACACACCTATAGTGTCAGTAAGGGTGGCAGTAAATTAGTCAGAAGTATTAACAAATAGCGGAAAGGTGCTGCTGAGTAGTGACACACACATTTGATTGTCTAGAGGGTTCTTTTGGCTTTTGTTTTATACCTGAAAGAGAAAATGTTATGGATAAAACTAAGTGTAAAAAAAAAAAAAGTCAGACTTCAGCTAAGGTGAACTATATTTATTTTGAAATAATAAATTACTAAATATTACATTATTTTCAAAATGATGTTTCACAAATTGTGTTTTGTAAAAAATATTGCTGTCATTTTTTGTGTATAAAGATGGACACCAGTCCTGACTTTCTAGCTTGTTAGCACAATTGCTACCAATGCTACCAGGAGACCTGAGCTGAATGTTCAACACACATCAATAACAGGGTAGAGATGGGAGGTGTTTTCTCAGAATTGTGCAATTTTACTATTTAATTAGCTCATCAAAACAAACTAAGGAGATAATTCTGAGACATTATGAAGACAGAGGAGACGTTTGTCCCTAAAGAACTTGTAAAGTAATGAAAGCTGCATTGCATTACTGGTCTTTGATAGAAAAAAAAAATAGTTTTGTTGAAATAAGAGGTAAAATACCCTTTTTGTTGTTAATATATATTTGAAATTAGTATTAAATTAAACATTTATTTACTCATTCAAGGTCAAAAGCACTATGTTTTTTGACAGATTTTGCGGGTGATTTCAAACATGATGCTGAAAGGTTGGTTTGGCTTTCAAGGTGCATTACATACACTATATGTACAAAAGTACTGGGACACACCTGTTTTTCAGGGTTTGGGTTTTGCTCTTTACTTCAAGTGAAGGACAATCTTAATGGACAACACCATGATTCCAGCTTTGTGGACCCAGTTTGGGGAAGAACCTTTCTATTCCACCATGACTGTGTCCCAGTGCCCAAAGCAGCTCCATAAATATGTGGCTGGAGGAGTTCAGTGTGGACGAACGTCTCACACAGAGTCCAGACCTCAACCCCATCCAGCACCTTTGAGATTAACTGGAACTGGAGCCTGAACCTCATAAATGTCTACATGCTCTACCCCCCAATTTGCGTTTTTGACTTGAAAATCCAAAGAACCACACCAGCCCCGACCATAGCAGGCGGCTATTCATCAATAGTAAATTCAGTTTTTAGCAATCAATTCACCACCAGTGTGCTCAATTTGTGGACAACGTCTGAAGTGTGTCCATGCTCAAAACTCTGCATCATATGTGCATTCAGCTGGTATTGCTAATAGCTAACACTGGCCTGGAGAGAAAATATTGTTGGATCATTCCAAGGAAAATGGAATGTAGCATCAGTTTCAAGTCTATAGTTTTCTTGCCATGCACATGGATAGAGTCCTGGTCTAGTATGACTGGAAACATTTTAGTTTATAAAACATGAGGACGTCAGCTTCTCATTAGCAAAAACAACAAATAATAAGTAAGTCTTCAGAAATCTCAAAAAATTATTTTAAAATATTCTAAACATGAACAGTATAAATTAAACTATAGACCACTGCTACTGATACATTCATCCTGAGATGTTTACAAAACATAATATGTGCAAAATGACAAAAATGAAAACACAGGTCTACAATGTTTTAATATGACAGTTAAAGCTGAAGAAGCAAAACAAAAATGTAAAATGTAAAATAAGCAAAAACAACAAATAATAAATAACTCTTCAGAAATCTCAAAAACTAATTTTAAAATGTTTTAAACATGAACAAATGACAATATAAATTCAACTATAGAGCACTGCTACTGATACATTCATCCTGTGATGTTTACACAACATAATATTTGCAAAATGACAAAAATGAAAAATTTGAGATGACAGTTAAAGCTCAAGAAGGATGAATGTGACTTCCTGGATGGAGATAGCAAGAGAGGGAGAGAGAGGGGAGGGAGGGTGCGAAAGAAAAGGAGTAATTACTCAGTAATTTCATCCCCTTCTCTTCTGATTGTGGGATCATTTTAAACCTGCCGGTCTGAAATGGAAATTTTTTAACTTGGTCGTTAAAAAGTAAGAAATCATATAACTTTCTCCATCCAGGGGTTTATAGATTCCAGGTTACAAATGACCTTGGAAGGAAAGAAAACGATAAAGAGAGGATGGCTTAATGAAAAAAAAGTGGGACGTGGATAGAGTTACTGCGATAGAAGGAACAGTAAGACAGACAGATGTTGGGGGGGCAGAAACAGCTGGATTATACAGTGAGGGGATTCATAGCAATTACGTAACTCGTTATAACAAAAAAATAAATACAAGTGACAAGGTTCCTTTTTCATACACAAGTTTTATCTTTGCCGATATTAAAATGTAAGATTCAGAGGTCATACCGCATGCCTCTGGCAGAACTGGCCAAAATCCCATTATCTATTGTAGCATGTTCTATTTCTGCGCGTATTACGATAGCTGGGTTATTCAAAACATACGCCAAAAATAACTAATGAGAACAAGTCATTATTGTCCATCAGCACTGTGATAATGTGGGAAATTTGGGGGCGTATGGTGTAATCTACTCTCACACAGATGTACTACACACACACACACACACACACACACATGCACACATACACACACGAACATACTCACCACTGGCATTCGGAGCTGATTAAAAGCATATTTATAATGAACTTCCTGTTTTGTCTGCTTCATATCCTAGGCCTGCAGCAATATGTATTGGGAGTTCTGTATGGCTGTGTGTGTGTGTGTGTGTGTGTGTGTGTGTGTGTGTGTGTGTGTGTGTGTGTGTGTGTGTGTGTGTGTGTGTGTAAATGTACTGCATATGTGCCATGATTATGCCTGCACTCGCTTTTTTTCCACATAGCTTAAGTCATCAACTTAGTTTTTCAACAGTGCGTTAAAAATATTTTGCCCTGATGAGTGTCTTTTGATTCTATAATGAGAACTGTAAGCATGGACCTGAGCTGTTTGTTCTGAGTGGTACTGGCCATGCTGGCTTTTACATTGTTTCTCACTGATTGTGACATGGGGGATTTTGAAAACCCATGTTGGCAGTGAAAAAACAAAACAACCTATAAATAAACAAAAGGACGGTACTGTAAATGTTCTGTCAATTCAAACAATAGGAATTTCTGCTGGTTTATTCATCTTTAATACTGTAAACGAAATGATGTCTTACACCAGTGGATCCCAAACCAGTCCTGGAGAACTTCTTTCATTGAACATTTTAGTGTTTTCCCTTCACCAGCACAAGTGATCTAACAAATGAGTTCACTGCCCAGCTGTTCCTGAGCTGAAGTGGATATTGAAACATAAACGAGAGATTCTGTTTGGGAATCATTGTGTTACAATAATTGTAATTTAAAAAACAATTAATCAACCTCAAACAGGGCTATGAACTGAAGTGAGCACCTTCAACAGTCTTAACATCATGACAAAAATCATAAACTTTTTTACATTTGAAAACTTCATTGTGTAGAAATTCTATAAAAGTAGGGAATTAAAAAATGCATTTAAAGATACAATCTGCCCCATATTATCCCATGAATTACCAAAATCAATCAATAAATAAATACTGATAATGCTCGCAACGGAAAATATGTTTAAAGCACACAGCCACCTCATGCAGAAGCGAATGTGTGTGAGTGAGTGTACAGCTCATTGTCTGTCAGTCTTTGGCTTGTCGGGCTTTCTGTTTGCTGTGTGCGCTCTCATAGCCTCCCCCTTCAGCTGTCCAGCCTGTCAATAGATCCATCCGGTCCGATCGATGGCTCCCAGAATCACTCAAAGTGATCAGCTGAGGGCCAAGCCAATCTACAAACACAATCAGTATGGAAATCCATCTTCAGAGAGGCAGGATAGACCTGGAGAGAGCCAAACACTGCATTAACAAGCACTTACTTTCTCTCTCTTGGATGCTAATAGCAGTGTGTGGCACTGCCAATGAGGCTCGGTTTCCTGAACCGCAGAGTTTAAAACTATGAAACGTAATCTACTCTACATATAAGTGTAAATTCTCAAAAAAGCAAACATTACAGCATGCATGAGCTGGAGATCTCTCTGTTTATGTGCAAATCTCTTCACTAATAAGCTGTTTAACATGTCCCTGGTTTCCATAACTTCATAACTTACCTTCATATCTTCTATGACTCTAAAAAGCTACATGTTAAATCTACATGTTTTGCAGTTTTTAAACCCAAGCCTCACTCTGGCTGAATCTGTGCTGGTTTGGCTCTAGATCAGATCAGATTCAAATGTTGGTAGAGAAACTCAAATATTGTGTGTAGGCGCATAAAGACTTTTTGCTATTTTATGCAAGTCTGAGTGAATTAAATGTTGATCTGACTACATGTGATTACAAATGGCATCATTTACAGGCATCTATAGTTATAATCAGCAAAAAGCAAGTGACACTTTTCATGCTTTGGCAATGCTCGTCTTGTGTGCAACATAGTAATGACAGCAGCAAACAGTGGGGGACCAGGAGAAAAGTTCGGAAAGTTTTTCTCTTAACTAAAGTATTTTACTGGATCGTAAAGATGACAGATATCAGAATCAGAAAACTATATTGATCCCCGAGGAAACTAATCATGGAACCTATTCCACTGCTAAACTAACTAAACTGACCAATCACAAAGGGCCTGTAATGATCAGTAAAAATGATCTCTCTGTCTTTCTCTTAGTCTTTCTCTCACTCTTTCTCTCAGTCCTTTTCTCACTCTTTCTCCCAGTCTTTCTCTCACTCTCTCAGTCTTTTTCTCATTCTTTCTCTCTGTCTCTCTTTCTCTCTCTCTCATTTTCTCTCTCTTTCTCTGTCTTTCATTCTGTCTGAAGCAAGAAGAATCAGAGTGATTGGACCGACAGCAGCAGTCATTCTCTCACTCTTAGGGTCATTATCTAGAAAGTGACAGACCTTGGGGGGAAAGTGAAGGGGGGAGAGACAGAGTGAGAGAAAAAGAAAGGAGGAAGAAGAAGAACAGACAAGAAGAGTAAATGTAACAAAAATCAATCAAACAATAAAACATGGAAGAAGAATAGAGAATTCTTCTTTGCAGATGCCTTTCCCACAGAAAAAAGAAAGAAAGAAGGAAAGAAAGAAGACAAAAAGAATGAGCGAGTGTGTACATGTGGCAGACAAGAGTGTTAGAAAATTGAAAAAGTGAATTGGAAGGTGAAAAAAAAATCAGAAAAAAGTCAAAGAGGAGGTAGCTTATTTGCTCTCCTTGTTCAGTGGGGTGGGAGAGAGAGAGAAACAGAGAGAGAGAGAGAGGGAGGGGAAGACAAATGGAAGCTAGAGAAGAACAAAACAAGAGAGGAGAGAGAGTGTGAAAGTCAAATATAGAGAAATAAAAGAAAGATTGAGAAATATAAAAAGAAAAGTGTGTAAGAGAGATAGAGAAGGGGAGAGTTACAGAGAGAGAGAGAGAGAAGAGTGGACGATGGAAGACAAATGAATGTTGCAGTTGCTCCGTACACAGCGGAGATTGCTTATCGATCCAGATGGTAGCGTTGGGGCGCGCCCGCGAGAGCCGCGAGAATTTTCTGAGGGAGTTAATAAGCAGGCCGCTCAGCTGTCCTGTCCAATTCAGCACACCCTGACACATAATCATGCCAGGATCCCTTTTTCTGTCCTCCTTCCCCTCCTTCTATCCCTTACTCCGTTTCAGCCCTTCACTACTCTCTCTCTCTCTCTCTCTCTCTCTCTCGCTGTCTGTCTATCTCTTTCTTGGTCTCTGTTCCCTCCCTCCTCTCTCTCTCCGCTTCCACTTGGTTGGGCCCTTGTGATAGATTGGAGTGACAGCCTATAGAAGGAGGCTAATCAAATTGTTTATTATCGCTCTGAATCAATATGTATGGATCGCTAAAGCATCAAAGTGGGCTCCAGGAGAAGGAGCCTGCAGCTGTGGGTTAAAGCCGGAGCCCCCAAGACCAGCTCAACGTTCAACACACTTTCACTCTTACTTAAGTTGTGATGACCCAGAGGGGTCAGCTGAGCATAGAGGAAGGGAGGGGGCCAAGCACAGACTGGATAAAACACATATACACACACACACACACACACACACACACACACACACACACACACACACACACACACACACACACACA
>JBBKCR010000038.1:12896413-12917661 GCA_037577295.1 Ladigesia roloffi
CACACACACACACACACACACACACACACACACACACACACACACACACACACACACACACACACACACAGATCAATCTTATAGCCCTGCCACCTGAGATTCCTCTGTTTCTGTAATTCTGCACAACTCAATCAATACTTAACAAACGAGAACCACAACCCCACAGAGAAAACACACACACACACACACACACACACACACACACCTGGGATCACTGTCACTTAACACACAGCATCTGGAGCTAAAACAAATGCTTGCGGAATTTTCTCTTTCCATTTTTTTTCTAAATAAAGATGAAGATAATAAAAAATTGTTTATTAACAGTTTTTTTTTATGTTCACTGTTTACGTTTGTCTAAAGAACGATTGTACACATTTTCTGCTGAATTCTGATGAGATGTTCTGAAAGATGGCAGTGTTAGAAACATATCTATGTAAACACTAGTGCAGATTAAATGAGACTGTTGGTGCAGAGCAGCCACCTTTTCCTTACAAAAGACAGAATAATATTCACAAAACCATTAAACGTTAACTTTTTCCCCTGCTCTGCATGATTAGGAGACATATCATGTGTTCCCAATTTGCATTGCGGCTTAGTTATTTATTCATGGTTGGAGAGCGGTTTTTGCGATATTAAAATAAAACCCATCAATCAAATCTAAACTATCGCGTCTTTTCAGCTGCGGCCTAAAACGCGCACGAACCTCAAAACCTAAATCTGATCTAAAATAATGAAGACTCGGTGTAGACGGAGAGAAGTGAACAGCCTTACTCCAGCAGGGAGACGTGTCAGTAACGAGTTATAGACAGTCGGTAAATTATAACGGAGGATCTAATATATTCAAGAAAACAAACAAGAATCATGAAGACCAACAACATAAAAAAATATGTATTTATTTGATCGAATCAAACCTTCAATATAAGAAGAATAATAACCATATTAATAACCATAATAATAAAAATATCACTACAACAATAGAAAAACAACAACAGTAAAAATAATAATAATAATAATAATAATAATAATAGTAAACATCAATAAATACTTATTATTAATATTCCCCTGCTACACTACTATAACTACTAGTAATAATAATAATAATAATAATAATAATAATAATATTAACAATAATAATAACACTGCTACTAATGAGAATTAGAATAATACCAAATATAGATATACATCTCACTTTTATTAAATTATTAAATAAAAAATGAAAATATTATTCCAAATGAAATAGCACCCTCGCGCCCCCTGCCCGGAGTTTTCACAACACAGAGCGAACTTTCACGAATGTGTGCGTGATCTGACAGGTCCCGCGTGTACTCCGTGTACACATACATCGGTCTGTCAGGTGGTCCTCTCGGTGGGCTAATCAAGCTCGCCCGAAGCTGCTGTTGTTTAAACAGAGGACACGTCCCAATCCGTGCTAACTACAGATTTGGGCAGTGGCCCGTGGTCCAAGAGCTGAGAGTTAAACTTCCAACATGATTTTTGTCTTCCCGCACGCGCTCTAATGGAAAAAAATAATCAAATCCTTATTAGAATGAATATTAGAATGAACAGAAAAGCACCATCCATCTCTGGATAAAAACCTAGCACTATTCCACGACTTTAAGGGTTGAAGAGGAAAACGCGCACGAGACTTTAGTGCTCTAATTAGGGCACGAAAACTCGTACTGGAACGCAGCCGAACCTGTTTTTGATCTCGGGTCCAGATGGGACAGTCAAAAATACCAGGGTCTGGGGCGTGTGCGGCGGGGCGGGTGGGGTGGGCTGCCGGAGCCTTTGCAAGGATCATTTAGCATCGAAATCTTGTAAATATTGGGGAATTTAGCCAGCTATAAAATCCACGGATGAGTGAGGTAGGGAGGGGGAGGGCAGAAGAGAAAAGATGCGGGGATCTCGAATTAACAGATCCTGTGCTGCAAGGAAGTGCAACGATGTGTTAAATCGAATGCAGCTGGTTTAGAGGGGCGCAAGGGGTGGAGATGAAAAAGGGAGTAGAGAAATATCACTTTGGACAAAAGTAAAGCTATCAAATACCCGCGTCGCTCGTCGGTGACACTTGCCGTTTGTCCCGTGGTAACACAGTTCAGTTAAACACAGTTAAATAAAAGAGAAGAGAAATTGAGGAGAAAAAGGCTTAAGAGGAAAAAACAAACAAACAAAAATATCCAAATATATTAATATGCGTGATCTCAGAGTTTAACTGTGAAACTTAAATATAAAATAATCTATCCCATACATGTAAAATATATGTAATATATATATATATATTTTTTTTTTTTGTATATATATATATATATATGTGTGTGTGTGTGTGTGTGTGTGTGTGTAGCTTTTATTATTAACTGAACATGAGGAAACACAAAAAGGGAAACTTTTTTCTTAGTTTCTCAGGCAGGTCTGATCAATCCATGGAAACAAACGCAGAAAGACAGCGGCTCCCAAACCGATCGATTCTTTAATTAAAGATTCAGAGGCCTGCCAGACGGTGGAATGATGAACTTAAATCTTGACTTGTGCTGCGGTGGGGTTTTTAATGGCCATAGGCTATCTGCCTAAATTACATTTGCGTCCAGCCACACGTGGTGTAACTCCACGGTAAAGCAGTTGTGCTTGTGGAAGATGATGTGGAGGAAAAGGGCAACGTTTTGGAACATCAGCTTTGGTGAACTGTTAATTCAGCACTGCTTCACCTACAGGAGATAAGAATCACCCGACAAGGGTGGTGTGAAAGAAAGAGTTATCATTTTCTTGGCAAAATTTCATGTCAAAGAAGAGAAACAGCCACACATAGTTTCTTTTGGAAAACAGATGTATTTGATTATTAGAATAAAGAATTACAGTATTGTAGTTGTTAGTAGGTATTAAACTGTAGAGAAACTGGACCCTTAAAGATTTTTCCAACTTTCCAAGAAAGTGCATGTAACAGTCCGACGGTTTTCAAACCTAATATATATTTCTATTTATAAAAACACTATCATTTGTCCCCTGGCCGAGACGGACCTTGTCTTTTGAGCAACATTTATGTACATTTGTTGTGATGGAATTTGCTTTTTCCACATTCGACAGTATGTACATGCCTTTTGCATTTGATGTCAAATGAAGATGCTAGAACGTAGCAGCAATGTGGAAACCCAGCTTTTTTTCTCTTTCTTTTTTTTCTTTGTTGTTTTTTTTTTAGAAACATGACAAGATGTAGGCATAAGCTCCCCAAAACTCATTTCAGTCTGCTTAGGCTCGTTTTAGGCCTAAACCAGGATGTGGACCTTTCTTGGTGATGCTGATGCCAGTTGAAGCTTTATAGTCTACAGCAAAGAGAAATCTAAAAAAAAAAAAAAAACTAAACAAAGTAGGTGAAAAACCACAATACAAGAAACTTTCAGAAACAAAGACTAATTTCCAAGATGTAGCTATGCCTTTGTCTTATTTAAATAAAAGTTGATAAAAGAACTGTGTCTCCTCTGCCTGAAAAATATCCGGTATTTTCCTGGGGAGATGTAGGGGGCGGTTAATACACAGCTGGTAGACCATCTAGCACGGATCAGTGTACATTATTTACAGCCTTTTGTTTTTCGCTTATTCAAGCTCTAATGCATCACAAACATCAACAGTTTTTGTTATACATACTACATATAGAAATAATTTAATACCAAGGTAAAAGTCATCTAGCCAGAAATGCTAAAAGTTCCAAAAGCACACTTTTACACAGTCACACAGCTCCATTCTGGTGGTACAACAGAAAATAAAATGAAAACTAAGTAACTGTTAATATTTTCACTTGGGTTTTTTTGAGCAAGGTTATGATCACTAATAAATAAGCTCCGTAAAACTTTAACGTGTTGTACATTGTACAAAAAAAGCAAGTCCTCTTTAAACTAAAGTTTCGATGGCAAGCAAGAGCCGAAATCTTTTCCTGCACTTGTTCTCTCTCTTTTGTGCATGTGTGAGTACGTCTGCAAGCAATTAATGTGTATCACAAGCAATGTATCACAGACGTGCTGCCCATCCTCTAGTTAGTGACAATCTCTTTGTTGTCCTCCATGAAGCGAGTGAAGCGGAAGTGAGTTCCATTTTCCGTGCTGGCCATCTTCTCTAGACCAGCCAGTGCTGCGTTGGGCTCAGAACTGTGCAGCTTGTCAATGCTGCCTGTCAGGCCACTGATGGGAGAGCTGCCCCCATTCCCTATACTTCCAGAGAGAGAGTGAGGCAAGCCTCCATTCTGGATTACAGATATCTCATTGGTCTTCATGGCCAGACCATTGGAGAAGGCAGCGGCGTACTGGTTCCAGAAGCTAGCTGGGTCTCCATTCCCCGCTCTCCCTGACAAGTCCTTCTGAAAGAGTTCGGGGAACTTGACTGGGTTTGTGCCCAGGAAGGCCATTGGGCCATCCACAGAGAGTCTTCGTCCACGTCGGGCTGGGGCACTGTTCCACATGTGGGTGCCCATGTGAACCTAGATTCAAAGAAAGAGTGAAAGAATGTGAGAGAGAGAGAGAGAGAGAGAGAGAGAGAGAAAAGAGTCATGTTTACAAAACTGCTTTCAAAACAGCATGGTGCACATGAGATGATGTAATGGAAAAACAAATAATGTAACTGCTAATTAGCATTAAGAGTACCCCACAGAAACAGCTATATCTTAGCATGAGAATAATATATCTTGAAAACCATCTCACTCTCTTTCTCTCAGAGCAAATAGAACCTCTCGAGCACGTTCAAGTTCCAGGGGAATTTGCTGTGTCCTCTCTTACTGGCCCACTACATTAGTTACTGTTAAATGTACACATGTGCATAGCTGTTTTTGCCCTTCAAGCGTTAAGTACAATAGACTCACATTGTGATTTGAGTAGGGAGTTATGTAGTGATTGTGTAGAAATTAATATTTGCAAGGCAGATGACATATGGGATATACCAACTTATAAAAAGCACAGCTTTTTATGCACTTAAACTACCCCATGTAGAGTTAGCAAACACATGACATCAATTTGCATTTGTCCACAACAGTGCAGCATGTTTTTTCCCATTAAAGCAATTTAAAAGTAAAAAACACAGTTCTAGTTTTCAGTTAATTTACAAAAATCTGTTGCAGTAGGGTCATCTTATGCTTTTACATTTTAATAGAATTTAAGTATGGAATGTGTATTCAAACAACAAGTAAAGAAATATTTAATGCACACACCACTAATGAACTAAATAATGCATTAACAGACTGAAGTCCATTCAAATATTTCAACTAAGCTGTAAAATCCAACTGTGTGCAAAGAGGATTTTCACGCTCCTTTTTCTACCAGCAAGTCCACTATAATTACTGACTTATTCTGAGGGGAAATTTGAATCTAGTTAGAGATTTACATTGCTTCCTGAAAATTAAGCTTGTGGTGTGTCAGGTTTCCCCAGTTCTTCACAGACGAGTGGTGTGATCACACATGTCCACATAAAACCCCCACAGTTCCTGTTTATCTGTGAGCGGGGGCCTTTTCCCTTAATGATCAAAGAGAAGTTCACGTTTTTCACAAGATAAACTCTGGAAAAATACTGAGCAAGCCACAGCTAAGGGTTGTTGCTGCTGGTAACTGTAGTGCTCCATCAATCACATTCTCAGGTTTCTGCCCAATATTCATATTAATAGGGTGACTCAACCTTTCCACTTGTACACCTTTAGTTCAGCACAGAGGAGGTGATTTTTTTTACTTTATTATTGCATATTGTAAGGTTCTAAAGAATCCAAGAATAATTCAAAAGATCTGTTTTGTGAAGAACAGGGAAAACTGACAAATTGGACCACAAAAATCCAGCATACCTTTCATTAACTCTCATTATTAAAGATAATTACCTTGAGGTTTCCTTTGGTGGTGAATGCTCGTCCACAGATGGTGCAAGCAAAAGGCTTCTCCCCAGTGTGTGTCCTTTCATGGATTTGCAGAGCACTGGAAGATGAGAACATTTTTCCACAAGTGTTGCAATAGTGCTGCTTGGGCGTCCGTCTTGGAGGAGCAGCAGATAGTACTGGAGATGTGGAAGCAGAGGGAGTCACCAGACCTGTGGGAAGATCTTTTCCATCATGTTGAGGAGCGAGAAGGAAGCCATTGATCTCAGATTTACTAATGGAGGACAAGGAGCCGACAGACAGAAGGGAAGGCGTGGGACTGGATGCCAGGCTGGTATTGGGCTCAAAGAGCTGAGATGGCAGATCTCTCATCTGATGGGTCAGCATGTGCTGCTTTAGATTACCCTTGGTGGAGAATCCCCGATTGCAAGCTGTGCAAATGAATGGTCTTTCTTTGGTATGGCTTCGATAGTGGATGTCCAAGGCACTCTGACAAGCAAATGTCTTGCCACAGATGTCACATGATGTGTTCTTGGAGGTCCCTCGCTCACGAAAGGGAAAAAGGAGGCCTAGAGGATCCTTAGAGGGATTCATGGAGGTTAAGTCCAGAGCCCCTAGACTTGAGGTATGTGTCTGCATGAGGCTTGTACTTATGTGCTCCAGTGATTGTGCTCTCTGCTGACGCTCCTCCAGACTGGGAGATTTGTGTTGTTGGGGAGCACCACTAGAGGGTGAGGGAGCTTGCATGGAGGAGGTAGATTCAGAGACAGCTGGACTTCCTGCACTTTGGCTCTCAATATCACCTCCTAGGGAGGAAGAATCATTTGTGAAGTGGTCCCCTTCCATTGAGCCATTTTCTGTTGCTTTAGGTCTATTTGACTGTGAATCATCTACCAACTCCTGAGGTGCGTTCTTATCCTGATGGTCAACACCTGACTGATCCAGTGGCATAGGTGAAGAGCAGAAGCTATCCTGGGATGCATCAACAGATTTAGGTGTGTCTGGAATACTGCCGTCAAGTCCATCTTCCATACCCTCCATGTTGTCATCTGAGAAGTTGTCCAGATCATCAAAATTTCTGTCATCGAATGAGCCAGCATCAGAGCCCATTGATTCTGGGTAGCTTTCAGGTAAAGGGGTGTTGGGGATCTGGCCACCCATGTGCATACGGATGTGCTGCTGAAGCACCACAGCATTGGTGAACTTCTTCTGGCAGATAGGGCAAGAGTGCTGCACCCTAAGAGGTGGCATGGCACGATGGACACTATAGTGGGTTTTTAGGTTGCCCTTAGTGGTAAAGGCACGGCCACAAATTTTGCATTTGAAGGGCCGTTCCCCAGTATGTGTGCGATAGTGCATTTTCAGTGCACTCTGGCAGCTTAAAACACGATGGCAGATCACACACTCATTGGGGTCTGTCACCTTCCTGTCAATGTTCTCCACCAGTTGCTGTAATTTGGAAGTTTCTGAGCCTTGAAGAGGATCTAGAAGGCCTCCAAATGGGAACTTAGCCTTAAACTGTTCTGACATCAGAGGCACCAGAGGATTGGTGGCCATGGGTGGACTGTTGGATGTGGTGTACTCTGTCTTGCTCTCAATCATTAAGCTAGTGAAGCTTGAAGAGTGACTGCTTTCTTCAGTTTTCCCATTTGAGGTAGGCAAGGCTGCACCATCACCTTCTTCCAAGACAACATCGCTGCTTTTTGTGGATGGTTCGATTGGACCTGAGTCACTTTTAGCAGAGTGGGAAGGGCTTGTTACAGCCACAGAATGATTCTCTTCCTTCTTGATGAATGGGGGAAGGCTTGGCATGGTTGGTGGGAGCAACATGCCAACTGATGAACTCAGAGTAGATAGGACAGGTTTGCTATCCAACCAGCTAGTAACTGGCTTCTCTGGTGCCATTGACATGCCATATGGAATACCAGTGCTGGTTGGAATATTGTCCAAATGCTCTGGGACTGGGTATGGATTCATCTGGATGTGAGGATACTTCTCTTTATGACGCTGGAAGTGAACTTTCAAGTTGCCACGTGTTGAAAAGCGGTTGCCACAGATGTTGCATTTGTACGGCCTCTCTCCTGTATGTGAACGCAAGTGGATCTGCAAGGCACTGTCGCTCCCAAACACCTTGGCACAAAACCTGCACTTATGTTTGAAGAATGCTTCCTCTGAGCTGCTCTTTGGCTCAAAGGAAGACACATTGGGTGGCTTGCCTTTTCTTTGTTGAGCTAATGCTGCCAGTGAGTTGAGATCCTCAACTGTGTTTCCAACGCTAGGGAGCGCACTGGAGAACATGGGATTTCCCGGTGGAGGCTGAGGTAGAAGTGAGTTTGCCACAGGATTCAAAAGGCTTCCAATCCCAAAGGCTGGTGTAGATGACTTTGCTAGTGATGGGTTACCTAGCTGAGAATGCAGACTTCCAGCATAACCTGCCCTCTTGTCTGATGCTTGGGTGTTGACCACAGCTGTACCCAGTGCTCCCAGACTTTGAGATGACTCTCCCATGCTAGAGTTCTTTTGAGGTAGCTGTACAGCACTAGCCATCTGTTTCAGGCTACTAATGCTAGCAGACTGGCTTGCCAGGCTCTGTGCTAGCCCTGCTGCAGCCGCTAACTGCTGGGACAGATGGGAACTTAGTGTGGTTAGTGGGCTGGTAGATGAAGCAAGAGTCCCAGGGGAGGAAGTGGGTGGTACCTGTAGCTCTGGAGATTGAGATGCTAGTAAAAGAATCTGGTGACGAATCTGCTCTATTAACTGCAACTGGTGAATCTGCTGCTGTTGCAGGGCTAAAAGTTGCTCCATAAGGGCAGGCACAGCAACCCTCTGGCCTCCTGATGATCTTGTCTCCTGAGAGAACTGAGCCACTGCCACTTTGGTGCTCTGGAGATTTTCAATGATAACATTACTGTTCATCACAGAGAAGTTTCCCAGCTCTGTTAGATTGCCAAGCTGAGGTAGAGAGGCTGAGTTAGTAGAGCTGCCCAGTTTGGGTCCGGTACTGCCCCTATCACCATGACCTCCTTCAATGCTGCCATTGATGGGGCTGCTTCTCTCCATGTGTCCATTTCCATGATCATGGGTGGCAGAAATTACAGACACATCCACATCCATGGCTTCCTCTTTATCCAGTGAGTTATGGTCTAGAAGGTCAGCACACTCGACTTGATCTGCGTTATTAGTTGTGTCATTCACCTGTTCATCAGGATTATGGGGAGAGGAGCTTGGAGAAAATGTTCCGGAAGGAGACACAGGATTCTCATTCACAATCAGAACTAATTGATTCTTAGTGCAATTCTTCTGGTGTTGTTCAAGATCCGACAGTTCAAAGAACTCAGCACAGCATCTGCCACAGACATGGGCACCCGAGTCCTTACAAGGGGGGTCGTCCAAGCCAGGCTCTGTGTCTCCTGAAAAGAAAAAGGGGAGGGGGGGAGACAGGGAGAGAGAGAACAAGGGGATTAGTGATTAGAAATGTTTTGCAGCTGAAGAAGCAGCTTTATCTGTTCAAATTCTTTTGTTGTTAATCTTCTGTTAATCAGTTTAACACTTATCCTCTTGATACATTAAAAAAACAACTATTAAATAGGGAACGATAAAAGCAAAACAGATTAGAAAAAAGACAAGTTTGCAGCTGAGTTATGTGAAACGGCATAAAAAGAGAAGCAAGATCAATAACACTTAAAATATTGCTGAAAAGTGATGTCTGAAGATCTGAGTTCCCTCGTTCCCACAACCTTAGGTAACCATTTTCTTCAATCCATCAATCCATCAAAACATAGAATACTATGAACTCAGGACAATAGCCCTAATGAAATTTCATAGAGAGGCATTGATTTCCAATATTTCATACTCTTCAAATGCCTTCATGTCCACTAGGTGCAAATCAACCATTTGAAGGACTTATTAGACTTTCAATTTGCTGTCAGGTTTGCTCATTTTCAACCAACTGTGGGCATCTTAGACAGGTTATCCCTGTCACTAAACTAATTTGTATCTAGTCAGCCTGCAATCAGAATCTGACAGAAACAAGCAAGCCCTCAGCATTCAGATCGTCTTCTTTTACTCTTTGCAGCCACTACGAATGGTAACATGGATTAGGTGTGCAAAAAAGCATCCTTCTTATTGTCCTTTCCCCTTTAAAAATCAGTATAATTAAGTTTTTACAAATTCTAAAATTTAAATTCTATAACAAAAAAAATATATGATATAGAAGGTTAGAGTTTATAGATATATTCCATAATGTTCTGTGTTTATGTATACAAAAAAACAAACAGCCACCAATAAATGCATTTTATCAACAAACTTTCCAGTATACTTCAAGTACTTGAGTAACAAGTATATGATAATAAATTGAGTAACATTTCAATAGTTCTAGTAGGCGATGGCTATTTTGGCTAATTTCTTGTAAATAAGACAGAATCTTTCTAAAAAGGTGCTGAGAAATACTTATCTATCTCTCCTTTGCACCCCTCTGGGGCTGTGGCCTCTGTCCAGATTTCCATCTTTCTTTCTCCTTCTCATTCTCTCTCTTTCTTTCTCTCTCTCTCTCTCTCTCTAACACCCCCTTCTTTGTATGCTGCAAAAATCTTGCTGTTTAACATACAAGTTGATTTACAAATTGCAATTTTCCATGAATCCCCTTCATTGTGGGGTTTCGCCCTCTACATTTTCATCAGTGTGGGGATTCATTTGCAAATGAAACCCCTGCAGAAGTGTGTCCCGGCCCTGCCGAGAGACAGGATGGCTCCCCATTGTTCCCCAGCATGGGAGCGTCGGAGCAGGGCAGAGGGGACGAGGGGGTGAGGGCCTGGCCCGCTCATCACGGCTGTTTCTAGAACAGATCCTCTTTAATTCACGGATTATCCTCCTTCAGTGTTTCTCTGTGCTGGAACATCAGATAACGCTAAAGTTGCCATGACACTAAAGCCGTGCCTCACACCACCACCGTGTCCGCTGTACGGGAAAAGTCAACTTTATGATGAAAAGTTTTTCATATTACAGCACGAGTGGTTTAGGTGTGGCTAATGAGTAGAAAAGGGGGTTTCATTTTGGCAAGGGGGAGGGCAGGAGATTATGTGAGAACTGGCAATGGTTTACGGTAAAGCCTTTAAGTCAATCTGTGTGCATTCATTTTATGTGCAGGCATATCTTAACTGATGTGTTTTAAAACAACAAATAACTACACAATCCCTTGTTGGTACTTTACCAAGCATATCTTATAGTTAATTACATGTGTCACTTGCATGAATGCATTTTTTACTAAATCTATTATATTATTTTATTTTACCGTGACGTAAAAACTGTGGTTGACTAATCAAACAGAAAACAAAACCAAGTACTACACAAAATATGGAGCCTAAATAGCAAATTTAGGACATAGCACATAAAAAAAAATGTATAACATAAACACTATGTTAGAATTTTTTTTTATAGATTAAGTGTAAAAATATGTTTTTACATTCTAAATACTGAAAATACTATATATCCTATATCTGTACATATATTAAACATTTAAAATTGCTTAAATGGAATGATTCCCTTCAGAAGAAAAAGGAACAATTAAAGTTGCAATTAAATTCTTGCATCTGAAAATGTTTTTTTACTTTTAAAAATCCACTTCTATTCAGATCTAAGTAAAAACAATTAAATAAAATAAAGATCATTTTTTTAAATTCGTCTGTATACTAAATAGTCCAGGATTATTTAAAGTGCTAATTAAGTGTTTCTGAATGCACAGCTTCATAAATTAACATTGTCACGCTGTTACATATAAAACTGGGAAACCTGGGGACATTTGAAATAAAATTAATGAAAAATATGCATCACAACAACTTTGTCAGCTAAAACATTTAGACACCAGCAACATTCCTTCTGTGTTTCTAAAAGACGGGATTTTGGAGCCTTTGACAAACAAGTTGTTACTATGCTCCCTACATAAATTGAATTATTTAGTGAATATTTAGAGAATGAATGAATTACTGAATAACTATATATACACACACACACACTCACATACATACATACATACAAGCAACACACACATACATACACATATACACTACAGAGCTTAAAGGCATTGTTTGAACATGCTTAAGGCATTCTGCTTTAAGCGAAGGATTAGTTTAATTTGAAAGCGAGCACTATTTCTGATGACAATCCACATAAGATTATCCTTGGGTCGTCAATATGCTACGGAGGTCCGTCTAATACATGCTTGAGCGAATCAAGACCCATGGAAAGAACAGAGAAAAATATGGAGAGTCAGTGAAAGAGTACGATTTCTGAAAAGTAAGTAGGTAAAGACAAGAAAAACATACTAACATACTCTAGCGCCTACGGTGGTTTGCTCTGCTGCAGGCGTCGTGCTACTTCGAAGAGGGAGTTATTGTTCGCACACCACCTCTTCATTTCACTAACACTCTCTCCTTCCCTCCCTTCTTCCATCCCTCCCTCCTCTCTTTTTCAGCCTTTAGGAAACTTCCCTGTGAACACTAGATGGGGTTCCTGTAAAGCACTTCTCCACTGGTCAGTGTGTGTTCAGCCCATGCACTAGTGACACCGCTTCAAATAGACTGGGGTGTGAGTGGGGGACTTACAAAGCAAAGCTGGGCCCTTAAGGCTACTTCCACAACACAAACGAGGCTGAGTAAAAAAAAGATAAGCGACCAAATCCCTGTTGATTGCATGGGTCCAGCAATATTTTTTTGCGACTATGTATGGTGAAGGGGAGCTCCCTCTGAATCTCTATTTTTGGGTGGGGACCATGTTTGCTGGGGTAAAAGGGGAAAGTAGCCACATTCACACCCCCCACATTTAAGTCCCCCTTGCCCTCCCTGCACAACAACCCCCCAATAAAGCAGCAGTTCCTGCTAGGCTGGCTTTAACCAGACACTCTGGGGGTCACTGACGCAGTACACGCGGACACGCCGTGACCTGATCTCTCCTCACCTCCCCACAGTGTGAGCCTGGCAAAGGTTAAAACAGCTTCACATACCACCCTTGGTGACAGGCCAGCAGGGGACAGAGACCTCCCCATCTTTTTCCCTCTGCTTTGGCCTAACCCTGGACAACATGCACTATGAAGAACGAGCCTTTCGGATCCTGTCCCTGTCCTGACAGAAAAGAGCCTTGATTTTATTTTCCCACCAAAAAGTTACTAAACCTGGAGGGTTTGGAAAGAAGTTACTAAGTTAGCAATGCAAAATTGAAGTCACGATGCTAATAAGTGGTCAAGAAAGTATGTATTTTTTTAAACATGCTTTGCATTTGGTTAAATAAGTGAAAAAATGTTCAGCTTGGTCAGCTGGAACTGAATGACAAACGTTGCCATTGACATCTTTATTGAATTTTGGGGGGTGGGATGTGGATTCTGCAGGGACTGCTATTCTGCTATTGAGGTTATTTGCCCTCAGTTTTGAAATTCTAGCAATATTTGACTGTCCCTCGCACGCAAATCCATACCAATACCTTTATTTACCGTGACGTTTGCGTCATATTTGTGACGCAGCAAAACATATTTAGATGTTAACTTAGCTGTGAATTTGGCTTTACACAGCGCAGACCAACAAAAGAGTCTTATAACAAAAGAGCAAAATTTCATGCTGGAAAGAACGTAAACGTTAAATATGGAATTTAAATGTAAAAACGTAATAATTAAAAAGGCTTACTTAAAAAGTGTGTTCAAAATAAATTACATCTACACTGAATTTAACAAATCCCTTCAACTTAAACACATTGAACGTAATCTCGGAAAGGCTTGCAAATTGTTTTAAATATATGAGAAAAAAAATGATCTCGAGAGTGGAGAAAACCCTATGAAGGACTTTATGATGACAGTGGGCAAAGGAGAGCCTTTCAAGTTGTGCCTCAAATGAAATGTCTCGTTTCTGTATATTTGCAATACGTAACATTTGGAAGCAATATGTAAAATTGAATAAAAAAGCCTAATTGTGTAGAAAATTGCTTGAGTTTCGATACTAAAACAAAATCCTTATCGCATCAAAGCGCCCTTTCAAAATCAGCAAGACGAAACCTGCTATCAGACGCTAAGAACTGAGAGAGATGGAGAACACTTTAAAGCCATAAATAGGCCACTTTATAGACGAAATGTTAATTGCTTTAAACGCCTTTTTATAGCTCAAATGAGCCTTATTCTGCTTTTGAAGTGCCCAGGTTTGAATAACTTCGACCAGAATATATATACAGCTTATTACAGCTAACCTACTTTCAGGATGTGTGGCTCGCATTCAATGTCTTTCAATCTCGTCTTGATCACCGAACTACCTGTAGCATGTAATCAAAGTGAGCAGAATTTTATGAGCTGTTGCCTTAGCGCGGGCATAAGATTGGCACAATTCTTTGGGAATTAAATTAAAAATATATATTTTGTATTCACTTTTTTAACACACCGTTGTAAAACAAGCACGGCATGCCTTTGAGGTGCACGTGCGCTTCCTGTAACGTTTCTCCTTCTTTTTCCTTTTTAGACCCACAACAAAATGAGCAATTTTTTTTCCATTTCAAACTAAAGTTTCAGATTCATATTGGCCTGAAATCATAAACTGAAAAAATGTAAAATGCTTAATAAACAATAATAATTACAACCATAAAAGCACGGTAACTGAAGGTGTATTTTAATGTGTAATACGCTTGAAACAAATCGACAGCATGTTAATATAAAATCCTCATAATTCCAACTTTAAGAAGTAAAGTGTGAAAGTACGTTCTGCGACAGAAGAGAACGAGGAAACTGGGGACAAATAAAAAAGAGACATATTTTTTTGTTTTTGCTTTTTAAAACATATAAGAGCCATTGGAATAATACAAAGGTAAATAAGTAAAAACGTCGATTAAAAAAAACAAGGCCTGTTTTGTTCACCCAGCTGTAGGTTAGTATTCATTAGAGAGGATATGAAAAAGTGAGGCTCCAAACTTCTAAGTGTAACTTCATTTCAGTTTAGGCGCAAATGAAATTAATTTAACCACTTTTAAACGAGTTAGTATTACAAGTAATCTGCTCTCATCCATACTTTACCTTCGTTTTTAGCTCAGGAATGAAACTGGGGTACGTTATTTACTTTCTTTTCTAAGATTACTATCGTTTAGGGTATTTTCTTTTTGTTATCCCGGTTTACATGATGCTTGCTCAGTGTAATGTCGGCACAAGTCTAAAAACTTCCATAAGGAGGTCTCTCCACTTTTAGCTTTGCTTAAGAAGGCGTCTCTTGAGCTCTCGAGACTCTGCAAGCATGCATGCTCGGGTATAATAATAATAATAATAGTAATAATACTAACAACAATAGCGACAATAAGAAAGAGAGCCGCTAAAGCGTTGGAAAGCTCCGTGCCTGAACTTACCATTGTGCTCGGCTCCGGGCAGCTGCGGCTCGGACTGGAAATGCTGCGGCTTCGCCTGCTTCCTCCGCGACATGCTGGCCTCAGCCTCGGCCACGAGAGAGCGACGGGGGGGAGAGGAAAAAAGTGTCCGATAAACGTCCCGAAATCACAGCGCGCGAGCCCATCCACCGCGCGTGTGTCCCGTTATGATTATCAATAATGCCTCGCGATTAATCATACGGGTTCTTTGAAAGGCGATTGGCACTTCGCCAGCCACCACCTCCCCCCTCCTCCTCCTCCTCCGCCTCCTCCTCCTCCTCGTCGTCGTCCTCCTCCTCCTCCTTCTCCTCTTCCACCACCCCTCCTCTTTCTCTCTCACACTCACACACTCTCTATTCAAATGAAGTCTCTTTAATCAATTAGCCGCTGATTTGCTGGGGACTCCTGTCTCTCCGGCTCTCCCACCCAATGAGGCTGGATTTTACCCCCCACTCGTGGAGACACTGCAGGAATGTCTCGCGCTCGTGTCCTCTTTCTTCTTTCTTCTCTCTCTCTCTCTTCTCTCCGGACGGGTCAAACGCGCATCGCCCGGGTGACTTCCTCAGCGCGCACCAAATGTCCGGTTAAACATCTGAGCTCCTTTGACAAGTTGCGTGGGTTTTTGTATGTTTTAGTCCCACTTAAAAAAAAGAAGGAAGAAAGAAAGAAAAAGTGATCGGAGCGTGTTTGGGTTCTCCTCCAGGAGCCTGAGAATCGGTCCGTGTGTGATGGCAAAAAAAAAAAACTTCAGCGCCGCGTCGTTTGCGCTTGCTCCTCGAGGTTGGAGAGCAGAGAGACAGAGAGAGAGAGAGAGAAAGAGAGAGAGTAGAGAAAAAAAGTAAGTCGGTAAAGTCAGTATGGAGCGTAATGGCCTCAGAGACCCGGACTAGAATGGGCTCTTCGTCCGACTGCTAATATCGCGGCGCGGGATGACTTACACGTTTTCGTCGGGACGCCGCGCGCTGAGAACAAACAAACTTTAAGCTGCCCGTGCGGGACAGCTGAGAGCTCCACATGCCCCGCCCACCAGGCACACCATTGGTCGATCCAGTGTTCCATCACGGACTACCACTCCCTCTTTCCCTTTCTCCCCCCCTCCCAGCCGGTGTTCCTCCCGCGCTCCAGCAGAACAGCCCCGCGCGTTTTCTTCCCCTCCGAGCCACGCGCTCAACGCGCTCCTCGCGCTGGGAATCCTGCTCCTAATTCCACTTATTATCATTATTATCATGAATCAGTTTTCTTGTAATACGAAATTTGTTTACGGGCTGATTCCGATGAAATATTAATTTAAAAAACTTGCATGAGCAGCTAACTTATAGTCGATTGTTAATATTCATTTATTTAACTTAATATTAATATAATTAATATTCTAATTCATATTTACACACGCAGAGAGGCCTCTGCATGACGTTTGTGGAATAAATGGAATTTTAAAAATTGGTTTATTTCTGAGAACGGGGTTCTTACAGAATCTGCTTATTAACAAACCAAATAAATACAATCCAACTTTGCCTTGTACTACATACCTTTCAGCGAGAAGAGGTAGAAATAAATTAAAAATAAAATAAAACAACAGTTTTTGTTAAACGTCGCATTTTTAATTCACGGTCTAATATGATTGTTGAATATTTTCATATATTTAAGGGGAAGAAAATAACATATAATAGAATAGGAACAGTAATACTCCATGATTATTATTATTGTAATTATTATTATTATTATTATTATTATTATTATTATGAATAATAATAAAAACTAATCAATCACCGAGAGTCTCGCGCTCTCTGCGGGGAGCTTTAAGGATGAGAGCTCTCTGCAGATCCTGTACAGCAGGAGATTTATGGGCAGGAAAAGACAAACGAAGCCATCAGTCGAGCTGATGTTGAGAAATGAAGATAATAACGTTACTATAGGTGATGCCTCGGATGCCATTATTTTTCCCTGAATATTTAACGAGCTGCTGCGGGCGAGATGGATCAGCTCTTCTATAGTGTCAGCTATCTACACTTAGGGCGTGTGTTATTTACTTATTAATGAAAGAAAGGAGGGAAAAATCGAGGAGGGGGGAGATGGGAAACGGACGGTACTTTGGGCTGGAACAAGCTGATACACTGAGGGGAAATCAATATCCCACCTGAGCCTTAAAACACACACAATATGCTGTATTTTTTTGTCGTTTTCTGTGTTCTACACACACCCAGAAATGACTGGTAACTAAATTTAAAAAATCTGTTTTTTACTCCCAACCATCAAGTATAAACTTAAGACCCTATTCCAGAAAGCCTCCGACAATAATCATAAAAATAAAAATATGACAGGTAATGCAAATACATCGATTAAAATCTTAAATAAACGACTTAAAATATACGAGTATAATTGAAACCAATCTGTCCATCTTAAATATCATCAACTTATTCATAACTCGTGATTATTGTTTGCTTTGAAAAAATTCCGCGGTTCAAAACTTTTAATCCTCAAGCTATTGGACACCTGGGTGTGTGTGAAAAAAATCCACACGTCCAGGTGATGCACGCGCACTGCTGGTAATGCTTCTATACCCGCAGAATACATTGATAAAATAATAAATAAACAAGAAACAGATCTATTTTCCAAATGTGTGCCATCCTTTCGGTTTCAGCAGGAAAATCTGTTCTTGACAGAGAGAGAGAGAGAGAGAGAGAGAGAGAGAGAGGAAGAGAAAGAGGGAGAGACTTGCGCGCGCTCGTGCGGTCGATGTGACTTTAGCGCTCGAGCTTATCAATTATTCTGATCAGAGTGATCAGAGACCAAAGTCCCATACTGGACCACAGTGGACATGATGATCATATTCATCATTATCATTATATTTTTCTCTGTTATGTCTCTTTCTCTCTCCCTTTATCTCCCTTGTGTGAGTACATCTGTCTCTCTCGCTCTCTCTCTCTTACTCTGTCTCTTCTCATAGCTCTCTCCACTACTGATTTTTCACATTACTCTGGTCGTAAGAATAAAATGAATAGAGGGTGTGACAGAGACAGGGACTGACTGCATTACAATCAATGCATTGATTAGAAATTGACAAGTGCTATATAGGGGGTTGAGCACTTTTGAAGCAAAACATCTTGGAATATGAATCAGATTTGAATAGTACTAGAAGGCTTCCCTGTGTGAGCACTCAGATTTAAAGTTGGAAATGTGCTGAAAGGTGGTTGATTTATTACTGCTGTGATGGTCAGCGGTGGCCACTGGCTCCACACTGACCATCTGCCATAAACAGATGACACAGATCATCGACCAGCTGCCTTTGGCTGTATTTTCTACTTGTTAACTCGCTTCCCGTCAAAATGTTTGCCACTATCAATGAATTCACCTGAATTGTGATGCACCACAATTTACAAAATTCCAACCCAACATAGTTTGTTTAGATTTGATTAGATATAATAATGTAATCAGAATCTGAAAACTCCACAAATTGGATGTATAGATTTAATCCTGGAAAATATGAGTGAAGTTAAAAATTGTTTCTGGTTTCACCAAGGTGCCTTTTGGTTCTGTATGTGTGTGAGAGAGAGAGGGAGCGAGATAGATAGATAGAGAGAGAGAGAGAGAGAGAGAGATGCTGCATTAAAATGCAATACCTGGCCTGGCTGAGAAAGCTCTCCATTAATTAAGAGATCAGAGTGAAGCTATTGTCCTCCAGCATTAGACCCCCACCACACACACACACCACTTTACCACATTCTGTCGGTCTTATTGTGGTTGCTACATGATTCCTACCGCATCGCTCGTTATCAGTGAGGCATGTTTGTTTTCACATTCCCTCTGCTGGAGCTGGCCCGAGTTAAAGAGAGCAAGCAAACGTTTGGAGTTTGGACAAAAAAAAAAGTGCCACCGAAGTGTGAGAGGGTCATCTGTCTACGACTCACTCCTCTCTCTCTCTGCCTCACTCTCTCTGTCTTTCTCTCTTAGCGTATCCTAGTCGAGGTGTGTGAGTGTGCCACACGCGAACCTGTGTGTGTTTACCATCCTGCTGTTGTGTTAACAGAAAGAAAAAGAGGTTATCAAGGCGAATAAAAAGACAATACCCTGCTGTATGAAGCGGAGATCTGTGGCCTATCAAAGTCTTGACATATACTTCAAATGTCCATGAGAAATGAGGCTTGAATGAAGATCTAGCTCACCTTCTTGAAAATATAGTCACCAATAAGAGTTCTACTGACTGGTATCACAGTAGAACCTTTGGTTTTTTTAAGATCTCTTAAAAAAGTAAAACAGCAGAACCAAAATTTTCAGATTTTTTTACCACCATGCTATCTTTCTCTTTAGGTCCTTCAGGCTGAAATGTAATAGAAATGAATGCAAAGGAGAAAAAGAATGCATAGGCTGTGTCTTCATTGTCCACTCTTACTCTAAGCATCTACTTTTTGCAAAGAAAGGACGTCTCTCAGGGTCAGGTTACAAGTAATAACAAGAGGATGTGCTCAGACTGAGGGTCTTCTTCTCTCTCTCACACTCACTCTTGTTGTCTGTCTGTCTCTCTCTCTCTCTCTCTGTGGCACTATCTCTTGTTGTCTGTCTCTCTCTCTCACTGTCTCTCTAACTCTTTCCTCTTCTGTGGGTGATATTTTTTTCCTGAAATGCAGTAGCTCAGCTTGGGACCAGCACTTCCATGACTTGATGTACTATGACATGACCTGCTAGGTGTATGTTTCCACAGACTACCAGTCCAATTCCCATCACCAACCTTTTATAACTGAACAGAATGTTCTGTAATTCAAACGAACGTTCCCATCTTTAATGTTTTCGTTCTTTCAAACATGGAAAAGGCCTCTAAAATCCATCAAGATCACTCCTATCATGTGTATTAGAAGCTGCATGTCAGTAAGAGCTTTTCAGTGTATAGTTCCTCTCTGGATACTATCACCGTATACACATGAGGTTCTCGTGATTAGGTTTTGATGAAGTACACTTACGGTTAACTTAAAGTCAGGAATAAAGTGGATCTCGGAGGCTCTAAAAATGACATCTGGCATCTTTTGAAGCAAGTCCACGTCGCTCTTTATGACATTGATGGACGATATTTGGAGTAGCCGGCAGCTCCTCCGTTTGTTAACCGTCGCAGGCAGTGAGAGAAATTATGTCGATACACTTCACTTAGAATTCGAGCGAGGAAGGATCTTAAAAACAGGGGCCTGAAAACATCTTGAAGAAATCATAGGCATCAAAAACCAATGACTGTGTTTATGTATTTGCAAGGGCCGGGAAAGAAAAAAACGTAAAATTATGCTTTAAATGTACTGTACCCGCAGCGCAATGTCCCCAGTCATCTAGTCGAGCTACACAAATACGGTGATTACTGGAACCACGGCAGTATATAGAAAGGGATAAGAAAGGGCCTGGGAGGCTTAACAAAGATCAAGCCACACACAGTATACAAGAAAGACCAGAGCGAGAAAAGGGACGAGTAAAAAAAAAAAAAAAACACGTAAAGATGCTCCTCACCAGCCGTAAATAACTCACCGGAGTTCAAACACATCTGGTGGGTTGTTTCTGAGGACACAGAGCAGGAGGTATTTGTCAGGGGCGGGCAACACACACACATACACACACACACTCACACACACACACACTCATGCTCCTGTCTTTGTGGGGGTTTACACTGAACTAGGTAGCTGCTGTCTTTGTGAGTCCAGGTAAATACTGCTGTGTCTACTGTAAACCTAACATTAACTTTAATTTCAGTTACCAAAAGGAGACCTTTTGCTCTGTTCGGGTCAATTTTAGATTTTGCATAAAAAAGAAAATGGTTTTAAATAGAGAAATAAACAACAATCCATCAGTCAATCAAAAAAAATAACACGTAAAATATTCCCCATGTAATTTAAAATCAATTCTATAAAGCAATCAAACCAGAGTACACACAAAACACACACATACACTTACAGCTATTACAATCTTTATAGTTTTCAGTCAATTTTGGTATTTCAGAATCAGAATCAGAATCAGAATCAGAAAACTTTATTTATCCCGAAGGAAATTGTTTGTGGTGACCGCCACA
>JBBKCR010000038.1:12919892-12935766 GCA_037577295.1 Ladigesia roloffi
AATATATATAATTTATACAACCTTATAACATACATAAATGGCTGAATAGGCAGATATATAACAACAGATATAAATCTAAAATTTCCTGCACACTGCTGAAATATTTAATGAAAAGTTACTGCTGCCGCACACTCAAATAGGCGATAGACATCAAACAAACATTTTAAAACATTTACACTCTCATTCATATCCATCTCACATTTGGTGGACGCGGTGTGTTGGTTGTTCTGAACTCTCTGGAGGGACAAAAGAGGAAGGAAAGATGTGGAGCTGAGAAAGCAGTCTGCGCTGCCTCATTCACAGGCACGGTGCTGTAAAACACACAGACACACACACAGACATGGAGAGAAAGGAAGACGAGCAGCATGAGGCAGATACAGTTGTTAAACTACAACAGTTCAGTTTAGCAGCCCAAGAGAATGTGTTTCAGTTACTGCACTCTTGAACACTGGCTTTTGGCTACAGTTTCAGAATTTTTTTTTTAATGGTGTAGAGCCTTATTTTTTTTTTAATTAAATTCTGGAGAAGATTTTCCACACTTCCTTACATAGATCATCTGTTTAAAGTTTGGAGAACCAAAAGCAGGGGTGGATTCATTGGGTCAGTCCCCAGGGGCCTTTGACTGCTTTAGGGGGTCTTAGATGGAGCTGGTTCCACTAATGCAAACATTAGACAAATGAAAAGCCCTTGTAGGTGAACAAATGACTAAATATATTCCACTCTCCAAATAAAGTTAGGCTATAAGGGAAGGAATTCTTTTAAATTTCAAAAGCACTCCCTTTAGCACCCTTTTCTGACACAATGTAAAATGTAAAGGACATATTAGTTTTATATCATCAATTCTGACATGTTGGTGATCTGAAATATTGTTGCCATTCTAATAAGATGTTTGGTGATGCACACTTCAAATCATGATGTAGCCACAATAAGAAATTGCTTATGAATTTTTAAGATTAATTTCGAAACGTCCAGTGTTGCTCAAAGTGAACCTGAACTTAAATGAGAAATGTTTTGACCTTGATTGTTGTTGCAGGTCTTGTTTTTCCACTGACTCATAGTCAGGGTTTTGATTTGTCCCTAAATTGTTGATCTGAAAAAGAACGTATAATATGTTGGTACCATAATTCTGTATTATTGTAATTATTTATTTTGCATTCTTACGCAAAACATAATATACTGGGCTGCATAAAACATTTTAGGAACATTTTCTGAAAGTTGGAGGTTGATCTAAATGGAAAACATGGAAGTAACTTTGTAAAACTCTTGTTCTTGTTATGTAAGTTTATAGTAAAGGGAACCCTCAATAACAGGAAAAAGTTGATTGATATAACCTTTTTCAGTGTGCTGCTTTTTAAAATTCTTATCTTTATTCACAGAATCCTCTGGGAGTTTTGATCTGGAGTCAGTCCTGAATGAGATCCATGTGTCTTCAAAACTAGCCCTGTTTCAGAGGTACTCCTACTAGCATAAGCTTTGTGAGTAACACAGAATGATCCGCTGTGTGGCAGCTGCGCCGTCGCACACATTTCTTTTCCTGTTCCTCTTGCATGCCTAAATAATGCCAGTTAGGTGTGTGTGTGAATATTCCCAGTCAAGGAATATTTTACATTGAACAATATGCATGCTTTCACAAATAGTGTGACACATACATACACACATCCATACACATTTATTCAATCAGGAATGACCACACACACTGCTTTCATTTCATAGTGGTTTGCTGTTTTTTTATGACTTCCTTCACCATTGGTTGCCCCTCCCTATCTCTTCCTTCTGAGCCTCTCTCTCTCCCCCTCGCACCCTCTCTCGTTGATATTCACAGTAAGAGCCCTGGCACTTGCTGAGTCTCCCCCCAAGTCACAGCCAAGTGTGGCCCAGGGAGGATAAACAACACAAACACACACATACACACACACATACACACTTCACAAACATCCCATAAGAGGTGCCATCCAAATCAGCCTCATTCAAAGCTTGGCAATGGTGCTAAATGCTAAACATGGAAAGAAAGCCTAAGAAACCCTTGACTAGCATTGTAGATGAAAACACCAGAACAGTAACACTGTGGAATAAGACTCCTTTTCTGAAGCTAGTTGGCAGACCCAGGTCTAGAGCACAATCACTGAGGGTGCTTTCGATATAACTGTGAGTGCCTGTGTGGTGCAAGTCTCTAAGAGCTATAACCCATGTGATGCAACAGCCATCCATGACTGGGAGTGTGAAGGAGCAAAACTGGCCTGATAAGGGTAGGGTGACCCTCTTTAAGCATGATGCTAGCAAGTTTGCACATCTGTAAGTGGTCATAACTGGCAGCTATGGTCTTGTAGCATTAGGTTAGCAGCTAATCAAAAAAAATGTGGATGCTTCACTTGTCTGGGAAGATGTATATGCTAGCCTTCATCCTCCTAGATTGGAAAACTGTTAGGAAATGTTATTTTAACTTAAAAGTGGTGGTGTTCAAGTTTTAAGAATGACAAATAATAAGCAAAACGAATATAAAATGATTTTTTACTGTGCAGAATTTTAGCAATAATGCAGGACTTGCTGTAGCCAATGGATTGACTAACTATATATATAATATATATAATATATTTTGCATGCCACAATGCATAGAAATGTTATCAAATAGCTGTGTGGTCTGTAGGCAAATTATAAACTTCCTCCAGCCCAATCAGAGCCGACCCCCTGTAAGTACCTAGAAATGTCCTTTTCCACTATCACACAGGTCTGAAAAAGTGTGGTAGGGTGCACCAGACTAACTGTATTTTCCTCAAAGCTCATTATTCCCAACTGAGGATACAGAACCAGGCCTGATAGTTGGATATATCAACAGCCCTTGAGATAAACAAACCCAGGGCTGCTTGGTGTAATCTCATAGATGGACATGCACTCACAAGGCTCTAATTCTACTCTTAACTAAACTGTCCTCTGAATGTCCATGTGCAAATTACCATTATCTTGCTTAAAACACCTACACAGTAAAAAAAAAACAGCACACACATACACAAGCGCACAAAGGGTAACCTGTATTTAAAGGCTGCTATGCTCCCAGCAGTGTGTATGAGTCCATATGGGGTTCCGGCTGTAACCCCCTGGTGAGAATGTACTGTAATTATCCCAGGTGTGATCTCTTCCCTATCTTTTCCTTCCATTAACCTCCTCATTACCATCCTAATCAATGGGGTCGTTCCCTACCTTCAGCTCTGATACACACACACTAACACACCTACAGTAAGCCTAGGCCAAAGTGGCAAATAACGTTAATGGCTTTGGTAATGCAATGCAGAACCCATTCAACTCAAGAAGCTTTGAGACAGGTAGGAGGAGACCCGAACTGTCTGGTGGAAATTACAAGGTAACAGCTAATAACGGCTTAAAAGCTAAAAAAGTCTTGTTCTCTTTTTCGATGACTAGAATGTATTCAACAATTCAAAGAGACTGGTTTGGTGAACACTGTGTAGACACATTTTGTTAACCTTTTGTACAACTGGCCAACATTAGACCAGACTGTAATTTGTCCTGTACACCCGTACCAATCTCAAAGTGGTATTTGAATGGATATGACGTTACAAGTGTGATGGCAAGCAGATACTCCATTGAAGAGTTCTTCCTGATTTAAAGAGCCTCTGATTGGGCAGTGAATTCACATTAATGGCCTATTGATGAAACCTGCTGTTTCATCAGTAATCAATTCATTGATCAGATAGGGCTGAACCCGATACAGAGAGCAGATACAGCTTTCTGCTTCTCTACAAAACCTGCATGAGCCAAGACAGTTAATACAGAACGGACAAACAATAAACACCAACAATGTCCTATGTAGCACTGAAAACTAGAAATATATATTAGACCATGCATACATTCAATTTGTTTGTTTGTTTGTTTGTTTTTATACATGCATTTATGTATTTATTTTTACTGACTATTTTGCACTGACCTGTTCTAGGACATAGCAAAGCGAAAAAAGTCAATATCTACATCAAAATATTACAATATTACAAGTAGTGAAGAGAGCTGGTAGATAATGATTTAGCAACCCCAAAAATATTCCAGCTATACAACTCCCTTTTGAGACACATGCAAAGAAGTGTGAAGATTTAACGCCAATTAATACAATTAATCACTTGCATAAATGAGGCCAATTACAGATCATTAAAGACAATGGAGGTTATGAGTCGAGGTTCATGTTCGGCAATTAGGTATAGAGCACTTCTTTTCATCCACTCCAGCATGCTAATCGCTCATTACTATGCGCTAATTATGATGAATATAATTACTCTCAGAGTTCTCATTGGTCATTAGTGGCAGGTTTAGAAAGGAAAAGCAAATTTGTCCTTCCATTCATTTCTTAATAAGGTTAACGTATTAATTATTCAATTATTCAATGTAAGGCCTATCACTTATAACCTTTGAAGCCAGAAAGATTGATTGTATTGATAATGACAAAAGTGATTTATCAGTTCCAAGCCCATTAAAAAAGCATGAAGCTCTTGCCACTCTGCAGAAATCAGGAGAGTCATGAGTATTGTACTCATGGGTTCCGATTAAGAGTGCTCTCCATTGTTGAACTTCATCTTAAATTGATACTATTAATTTTTGAACGCAGTCTTCGGCCATGAACGGGACAAACATTGCACTGTATCAGCTGATTAAAAGATGACCGGATGTCCTCCTCTGCTATGCCTGACCTTGGAAAGTGAGGTCAGGCCATTTGGGTGATTGCATCAAGGTCCAGTGTGGTTGGTGTTGGCTATACAGCAGTGCATAACACAATAAGAGTAATGTGATAACACTGCATGTCTGGATCTGTCTTATTTAATCAGGGTCTGTCACAGGGGACAGATGTCTATGACACATATATACACTCACATGCAATAATGCGAAATACAGCAAGACAATATTGGTTAGAATAATTCAGTGTTTCAGTGTACAGATATACACAACTTTCCTTATACATTCCTAAAAACTCATATGTTCACGCTCCCATATGTTCCCAAATTCTCCTCAAACAAAAGCTCAAAAAAGTCCCCAAAATTAGGAAACCTCTCATAATTCAATGTCACCAAATTCAATTGACATTAGTTGTTTAATTTTATTTAAACTCAAAACACCCCCTTGGAAATAATAGCTCAGCTGATCATTCCACTCTAAAAATACAGAGTTGCATGTTTGTCTGAGGCATAACACAAACAAATGGAATTACAATGTGTGGGCGAATTTCAGGGGAAAAAGAAGTATAATACGGAGTTTAAAAATAGGCCTGGGATTATTGGGAGAGATTGTAATTGGATTGGAACAGCAGAGCAAGTGTTCTCACGCCACATGCAATCCATAAAGCCTCTGTCCAGTTCCTTCTCCTTCAGAGATGTGATAAAGCGTCGGGTGGTAAAATTTGCCCTCACGAGTCGCTGCTATGAGGTAGTTTGTTTTGCAAAATGTGCCGAAAACTTGAGAAAAAGCTAAAAGTTCAAAAATTAATTCTATTTGTGTGATACATGCCATGTGCATGCACAGATATACTTTTCCTGACCCTTCAAATGTCTAAGAATATACTGTGAAGCGCCTTGTGAAAGGTGCTATATAAATATGAATATAATTATATTATTATTATTATAATGTGGGTTATTTAAAGTGAGACCACACAACAATTTGATGAACAAAATTTGGGCAATGATTCAGTGCAAATGTGAAATTTCATCATGCGTTTTACATTTGAATTATTATTGCATTTGTTTGATTTAGTTTGATTTAAATTTTTTTTATTACATTGGACAGCCAGCACAAATGTAACTTTTTGTGGATTATTTAAATATAGGATATAAACAATGAAAAGAACAGAATACTCTATGTATATACACATTTTTACATACTTTTTAAAAAAAAAGTAAACTGATGTTAATAGCCTAATTGCAATATATAAGACTATTCACAATGCGTCTGTGCATTTTATCCCCTGAAAAATAAAATTTTATATGTACTGGTATACACAGATATGCACATATTTTATGTACACAGCTATGAATGTCATTTTAATAGATGTTTAGTGGAGTCTGCCAGTGTCAGGTTAGGTCATGCTCTTCTAGTCAGTTCATCGTCAAATACTGGTTTGAAATGTAGGTTAAATGAAATCTCTTTAATACTGATGCATTATTTTTAACAATTATTTTCCAGTACTGATATATTTCTGACATAATAATGGATGGAACTGGCCTTGGAAATGTAAAAATGCTAGAAAGACAAACTGAGAGAGAGAGAGAGGGAGAGAGTGTGTGTGTGAGATAGAGAGAGAGAGAGAGAGAGAGAGAGAGAGAGAGAGAGAGAGAGATGTTTGTGATGGTTGTAAATATATCATTATATAAATGATAATATGAGAAGACGGACTCTACCAGTAATAAATCATAGCACTGCCCCACAAATTTGTGGAGTTCAGGCCAGGCTATGAGCGAGCCATAAATCTACACTTAATCAAAACTTCCACCGCACACTTTAACAAGGCTGCTCTTCCCTGATGGGGAAGAAAAACATGCCAGCATGCATGTCATTTTAATATGAAATTAAATATAGTGTGATATGAAAATAAAAGCAAAAAATAAACCTAATGAATATAGTTGGATGTGATCAGTTAATTAATAAATATAGGGCCATGCAGATTATTCGAAATAAAGGAAGAGAGAAAAACAGCTTTAGAAAATAATGTCTAAGTAGCATAAGCAAAGTTCTATCAAAGTAAGGCTGAATTAAAAGGGGGAAAAATCAGTAGAACTAAGAAAATGTTGATCATTAGTCATGGGTCAGTTTATCATTTCAATTTGAATAATGATTCACGAAGGCTGTGTGCAGACATGCAGACATATCTTACAGCAAACAAACGAGAGAGAGAGAGAGAGAGAGAGAGAGAGAACAAACTGCAGAGACTATTGGAGGTAGAAGCAGGGAGGGGATAAAGAAGGAACCTTTAAAGGAAGAATGGTAGGGGGTGCAGGCAGCAATTTCTCTTTGTTATCAAGTGAAATGACTCTGCAAATATGACAATAAATCACGTCGGAAATCAATCTGTGTGGAAGCGACTGGGACGCACTGATAATGCATCAATCAATATTTAATGTTTAGACTTTAATTAATCCAGAGCAGGAAAGCATTCTTTAAGTAACAGGGAAAGAGAGAGGGGGGAACGAGAGAGAGAGAGAGAGGGAGGGAGAGAGAGAGAGAGGGAGAGAGAGAGAGAGAGGAGAGGTGTATGTACGGCACTTTAACGAAAAGACTTCTATCTATTTTTCTCTTACAGGCTCTCAGTAGTAATAGAGCTCACTGATGCTCCTCTTTTGTGTTTTAAATTCTGGCTAGTTTACTCCATCCAGTTCTTCTACCTCAAGGGGAGGATGAGACATGAACAGAAAATGTAAAGAGTTATGAATGGAAACTGACCAAACAGTGTGTGTAGATCAATGTATTCTTGCCTTTGCTGGAACAGATATTCAAATAGGAACCAAATGAGTATGAATATTAACATTCTGACAAACTGAAGGCATTTAGGTGGTTCACACAAAGAAAAATGCTTTAAATCATTATTGTTTTATCTATCTTTCCTTCTTTTATGTGTTCACAGTTTCTCACACACTTACAGTTTTGTTTTAATAGTAATGTCATGTCATATATGGTAATTACACAAAACATCTATCCAATAAATGGTAACTTAAGCAAAGACTGTAAAAACATTCTTTACTTGTAACAGAAGAAACATTTTAATACAAGTCATTTTAATGGACTAAAAAAAAAATCTAATTAAAAAAGTCCACAGTTTTTTTGGACAGAGGCAATATACTTACTTTACACATATATGTGCCAATATGTAAAACTAGGGCCCTAAATAGGTACATTTACATTTACAACATGATGGCAACATCGTGAACCAACACATATGTTCAGAGTTACTTAGTTTTAATCGTGGGACAGGTGTCAGCAGGGGTCCTACCCAAGGATGGGGCAATGCGGGGATGTTGCTTGCTGTACTACAGCAGTCATTAATTTACCTGAATCTAACCTTAACTTCAAAAGCCAAAAGGAAATACATTATCATTCCAATTTTAATAAATAAAACTGCTGTTTTTTGTTTAAGGATCTTTACAAAGTAAGCACTTTTTTGCCTGCCATCATAGGTAAAAGTTTGAAAAATGTCCTGAAAATGTGCAAAAACAAAACTTCCTACACACACACACACACACACACACATCCCAGAGGTACTAATTACAGTATGTGAGCAGGAGAGAGGCTGCAGTGCAGGAGAGCGCAGAGGATGTGTGACATTTGGCATTTGGATACCTTCAGTACGACTGTGGATGGTAATTGGGCTTGGGACCCAGTGGGGTGTTTAAAACACTCAAACGCCCACTAATGATAACTAGAAACAGGAACAAAGCAGCACACCCAGGGCATGGATGACAGTCTTTTTATTGCTCTGCACTCTCCTTCCTGCTCTCTCTCTCTCTCTCTCTCTTTCTCTCTCTTTCTCTCTTTCCTTCTCACTGTCTCATCCACTCTCTGTCTCTTCGATGGGGATTTGTTTAAGAGGCTCTTGAGGTGGGATAAGTAGATTACCTGAGGGAGTTCTGATATTCTCCACTGCGCATAGTGACAGTCTTCTAGCTTTTATACCCCATATGATATTTTTGTGTACAAACATTAAACACATACACACACAAACAAACACATAAACACACATATACTCCCAGCTATAACCAGCATTAATAGAGAATAGCCACCAAGAGAAGTTATGAATCCACCAAACACGAAATCAATACTTACAACAGTAATGCTTTTATTTTCTGATTAAACGAATGGCTATTGTGCAGTTGAGCACCTTTTGTAGTAAAATTTCACAGGAAATCTCTGGAATCGAATGACCGTCTGATCCCCATGGAGTTCTGATGTGAAAATAAGCTCACGTCCTTCACAGGGAACATACTTCTAAACGTTTTAAAACACATTTACTATATATTTGCTGAACTTAATATTCATTAAAACAAAAGACACACCGTGGGCCGTGTAAATGCTTTTAGTTTCAAGAAATAAACTGAAATGATTCATTACTCAAAATACACTGTTTAAGTTTGTCTCCTGTGATAAATGTGTTTTTTTCTCTTTTTTCTTTTGCAAAACATGTAATTGTGTGAACATATTGGTTTCAGTGGTTGAAAATGAATACAATCACATTATATTAACACATTAAAACAAACTTTTAATGTAATTTTGTTACACCAGCAGTTCTGCATACAGTTTAGATGCATGAGAAACAAAAAATTGCAATTAGCACATATTCCCATTCCTCCGTATGTGTCCAGGGTGTGAGGTTGACCTCTATAACCTTGTACCCGTGACATAACTTAACCCATATGTGCCACACACACTCAGTCCACCTTTACTTTTATACGTTTACACACCATCCATAAGAAAACTCCCAGCCTGACAAAACATTTGAAGGATGAGTTTTGATGTTTATAACTGAAAGAATCTTATTAAATATAATATTACATGGTATTTTACGTTTTTGTGTGGGTGGCTCAGAGTTCAGTGATTTGGCGATGAAACCGTGTCTGTATTGCAACACCAATATTTCGCAAGCATAGAGGATGTTTCATGCTTTTGCTTTTGAAATATAAAATCTTCTTTCATGATGCAACCTTATGTAGCGTACATATTATGGCAACATATTTTAGAGGCAATTCGGACAGATTTAACTGCCACTTCCTGTGGCTAGGACATTACTCAGTGAATGTGAGTGTGTGTATGTGTGTGTGAGTGCGAGTGTGTGTTTACTTTTACTTGGATATACATGTTCAGGCTCTGTGTGTGTGCAATGGCACTCCTGTATGGTGTAAATGAGCGTTATTTCCTTTTGAACAAGGAACAGAGTTATGCAAAGTTTTGTCCCTCCATGCTTGTTAAAGTTATGATGAAAACTGTCATATTTGTGGCATTTCTTCATATTTCGTCAGTTGAATGTGACATACCCTTGCTTTTGCAAACCTTGTGCTTCTGAAAAGGTCAATTTGTCAGAGACAAAATATATCTTTCATGTTGTACAGTGTAAAACAGTGTAATGATTTGACATGGCAGTGATGATTAATTGACGTTTAGCAAAGTGTGAAACTACTCAGCAGTAAGACATTACCTCCTGCAACAGCTGCAATGAAACAGAAGACTAGTTGCATGCTTATTAGCCAAACACACATTCAGTATAATACCACATGTAGACATACACACATGCAAGTCCAAGGCTGTTCTATAGCGCCAGACACAAAGTGTAAGCGGATAGCAAATCATATTTACTGACATGATCGTGGAAATCTCTTCTAGCCTTCCCTTCGCGCCTTTTCTCTCTTCAGTTCGCCTGCTTCATCCATCGAAAGCACAATGGCTGGCTGTTTGAGGCCTCAGTGCTGGCTGCCAGTTGCACATTTCCAATTTGTCACCCTCATTAAAATTACAGGCTAAACAAGCGGGCCTTAGAGGAGCTTGTTGCTGGGACAGGCCAGATTTATGCAGCGATATTAGTATGTTGTAGTAGTGCATCCAAACTGTGAGAAATGAAATAAAGCGTGAGCGTGAAATGGCCACAGACTGTACACGCCTACAGTCATAAATAGCCAGACAGAAAGAGCAAGACATTGCAGATTATCCTCAACACTGCTTAAATCCTGTCTTCATGCATATGTCAGTACATGTGAGTATGTTGTCAAATTTGACATACTAGGCATCTTAATGTGAACACTTACTTGTATATACATGGGAACTGCATATTTTGAGCTAATCGTATTGTGGTGTTGTTTTATGGTAGCTTGCTAGGCTAGAATTTTTCACGTCCGTTCTCTAGACATTTCAATTAACACTAAGGGGTTGTACAATGAGATGTAGTTCTAGAACATATGTATAGATTTAATAACAATAATTCAACTCAAGAATAATGATAAGATAACCAAATTATAATTTACATTTATACATTAAAAATATACACATTAGTGCTCTGACACGGCTTGGCTGTCTTTGGATGCACTGATATTGGTGGGAAGGAGATTTGGGTCATTTATAGGTTTGTACCAAGTGTATATAACAAAGTTTATAACACAAGCTATTGACTAAAGGCTTTAAAATTGCATCAGCTTGAACTGAATTTTACAGAGGAGTCCTGATCGTCAAATGTTGCAGTGTGTAAGATCCCATCAATTTAAGTTAATTATGTTTATTGCCATTTCAACTACATACAGGGTACATGGTGAAACGAACAAGGCTCCTCCAGGACAATAAAGCAAAACAAGAGCAAAACAGAAACACCACAGGACTACAAGTGCAGACATAATAGAGAGAGTGCAAAGAGAAAAAGAGAGAAAGAGGGAAAAAAACAGAATCAGCAACAAAAAATCCCACAAAAGTAACAAAAACAGGACAAGACAACATTTAGTACTGTCGATGTTTGAATGAATAAAATGTTACAATAGATACTCTATTCTAGCAGCAGAATTTCAGAATAGAGGTAGACAGAAATAGATAATAATAATAATAATAATAATAATAATAATAATAATAATAATAATAATAAAAATAATAATAATAATAATAATAATAATAATAACTGTGCAAATAATAGCAGTATTTTCTAAATGAAAGTTATTTGCAATGGTAGTTGGGGTATTAGCTGATAGTTTAAGACAGAATAGTTCACTGTGTAATGGAATTATAGTTGCCCCTTTGTATAAAGTTATATCCAACTTTATATAGATGGAATAGTTTTTTTATGTTAATGAATCTTAACCCAATAAGATTTAATTAAACATTATATGCCTATTTTTGTCTGTGAATTATGAAGTTCTCAGGTAAAAGTAAATAGCTTTTTCAAATAGCATGAAAATAATGAAAATGACTTTTTTGGCCTCAAAATTTCTTCAAATACATGTATTTTCTTCTTTTGGCTGCTCTTTTTAGGGGATGACACTATGTATCATCTATCCATCAGATCCCATTAACAGCCTAGGTCCTGATTGGTCCATTATTAAACTCTGATCAATTATTTGTTTATTAAATATGGCATACATTTTAAACTTCCCCACTGAGCTTGGCACTGGCTTGTTCATCCCCAGAGGCCGGGGTGTTTCTTCAAAGTGAATGTGTTTTATTGCCTTTCAATGCTTTGATTTTATATCGGTATTTACAATTGAGTAAAGGCCTCACACATGGCTACATTCTTTATATAGTGGCATTATTATTCATGCAACATAATGGTTAAACAAAATATAAATCTGGTTAAGTAAAACACAATCTAATTGAAGTATTCGTTCAAATAAAGCAAATAACTTACTTTTGGATTGTTCAAATATGTTTGAAATCCCAGTGTAAGATAAAACTCACCTGCCATAGCATTTCCCCCCAATATTGTTCAATATTGCAATAAGGCAAATGTACTTTTTAATAATACCCTTAGCCTGAAGTTAGAAATATCCTGGAGCTTCATTTATAAAACACTCTTATGCACCAGTTGGACCTCAAAGATTGTAGGTGAAATTTTTTATTTCTAAAACGATAAATATGTATCGATTTTATTTATTTATTTTTTACCCCATATGTCTGAGATGCACTCCAGGCCTTAGAGGACATGGGACACTCACATTTTCTACATAAATAGTGTCCAAACTTCAAAAATACACTTACAAACCATTCGAAGTACATTTTACAAATGGCCCGAGGTTTGTTGTTGCTGATCCTTTAATGCTTGTTTGAGAATTCTGTCAGGAGAGAGATTGAAAGCGAGAGGGAGAGCGATAGAGACAGGGAGTGTGAGTGAGAGAGAGAGAGAGAGAGAGAGAGGTACACCTAGGCCTTCTTTAAACCAGGGCTGTGATGTGGTTAGCCAAAAAAGCCGCAAAAGCCGGTCGAACAATAACAGCGACGAGGACACCAGCAATTAAGTGCACATAGGAAAACAAACTAAGAGTGAGAGAGCGAGCTGTCTCCTGGCCTCAGCTGGAGTGCAATAGAGGAGTAATGATGTCATCCGTTTATCATCCGCTTGATTAATTCATCTGTCATTTCAAGCTCTGAATTCTCTTCTGTGGTTTTTAGAACGCATCCAACCAATATACAAGCTGATTGCATATAAACTCATGGCCCTGATAATGAGCTTTGTGTGTGTGTGTGTGTGTATGTGTGTGTGTGTGTGTATGTGCACATGCATGTATGTTTATTTGGGTCAAGGAACCTTTGGAATGCAATGCTGTTTGGTTGTCTTTTTTTCATGCCCCTACAGTGTGTGCCAGACAGGAGTGCTTCAGTCTTTAATAAACACCTACATTATTGCTACGCGAATTTAGCCGTTAATGCCTTTGTTTTCGGCCCAAAGCAAATGTGTATTTTCTTGGCATGTGTCTTTAAGCAGATGGAATATGCGAGAGCTGGATTTAATCGGACTAAGACGCGTGTGTAGATTGGAGCCGTAGATTAAGATCATGCTCATGCTTTTTTCTTTTTTTTTTCTGAATAATTATTTCCCCCACGGCTTAATTAAACACATCCTCTTAACAAGTAGGAGAGATACGTATCTGCCTAACGTTCATGTCTGATTAAACAACTCTAATCCCGTTGTAATTTCGGCCATCTTTGTAAACATATTTTTTTGGGTTGTTTTCGACTGATGGGCTGAGGAAAACATGTTTTACACTAAATGGTCCGATATTTAAATCTACCCTGCATGGGAAACAATTCTGACTGACATTAACCGGTAACACAGCAAAGTTGTATCTTAACATTTATTGCCTTAAAATAATGTTGAAAATGAATATTGTCATGATTTAAAGAAACTCTAAGTAGGGTGTGTGTTCACTAACTTAGTAGCCAATCAGCGTAGCAAAAAAACCCTCTTAACTTTAATTTTACTCAGTTAATGTAAAAAGATTAGTCATTTTGGACCATTGTTATTGGAGATTTCTTCATGAAACTGCCCCTTATGAATATGTTTGTGACAATATGTCTGCTAATATCTGTACACACATGCACGTATATAGATGCACCATAGGTTATTAAGTTATTAAGTTATTTATACCCAATATGGGTTCATATATTCAGAAAAGCAATACTATTATATGTTCTAAACCAAGTATGTTAGTATGTTCTAAACCAAGTTTGCGATACCTTAATGTAAATTTGGATGAATTTTGAAGAGGTTCAGAGAAAAATATTTTGAGGGCAACTATTGGCCATTTGGGTGTGTTTTGACTTCTAATGGTTGATAACATTAGCCTTGCAACCACAGTTCTAAACTGAAGGGGCAACATTTCGAAGCCTTTGCTGAATGACTGATAAAAGGTAAAAGAAAGAAATGTGTAAATTACATTATAGCTGAACTATTCCTAAAAGAAAACATTACTTACTGCTCAGTTTTAGTCACCTTTTGCCTCATTTCACTGGTCAATGATTCATCAAGTTAAATCAAGTGTAGTGGTGAATTTGGCAATAAATGCCATGCCTGGTGGCATCAAGAAAAAATTCAGAGCCAAATCTTTGTATTTCTATAGGAAAATCCTCTCAATTGTTTCTAATTCTATAGGCTGCTTTAGCAATTATTATTCTGTAAATGTTTTCACACACCAAGAGAAACTGTGTGGAATATACACATAGAGATATATATGTGTATACTTCCTTTTAAAGGCCGCATTTATAGCAGCGAAAGACCCTCAGTGTGGTGGGTATGGTAATAATTCACTCTTATCATTATAATTGAATGATACATTGAGCAGCTTTTGGGCAAAATTATACAAAAGAGACGCTTGTATCTAATTGTGTGTGGGCTGTTTCTACACTATATGAGTAATTCTAGCCTTTATTCAATTCATCAGGAGAAAAAGCTCTTCTCCAGGCCTCAGACCCGGAACAATAGGCAATAAAGGTACTGAGCGGCCCTCCCTGCCCTGCTTATTGTTCTTATTAAAACACATTTGCTGCGACTAAAAGACAATCTCACACTCATTTGCTAATTGATGGCAAAGTCGTCTGGTCTTGGGGAAGACTGATGTGTGTGTGTGTGTGTGTGTGTGTGTGTATGTGTGTAGACGCTACGCTGGAGGCCCTTACACCCGTTTTCCCAAGGCCTGTACTAAACTATTGTTCATCTTATCAGCGCTATCCTCTTTAAATCTCAGCCAGTAATCTCTAAACCCTCCACTTGCAGTAAATACACAGGTGAAACAGGTACCTGACACAACAATACACACACACCCTAACACCGCCTGATCTTATCACAGAGGATGTTGACAATGAAAACCGATGTTTAGAACCGGGGTCCAAGCTCAACACCCCTCAAGCGCACACATGCACTTGTCTCTGGGTGGAGGTCTCGTCTTCGTCTTCACCGTTTTAGATGTTATCGTGGCTGGGAAGACCCTTTGCTCCCTCGGCTTCCACACTAAACACAGCGCTTGTAATTTACTGCTCGGTTTTCAGAGCCTGACTGTGCTTGCCCTCAAACTGCAGAACCAAACCACACACACACACACTCACAGACAGGGAGATGGAAACCGTAGGACTTACATGGTTTTTCTGTTGTCTACACACATAACTCATTTTAATAAAATCAATAAAATAACTGTAAACATTTACAGAATATATTAGGTAACAAAAAGATGGTTAAAATAAGAATTAAAACTATTATGAGAGTGCCAGAGAAATACATAGATAGATACATAGATACATAGATACATAAATACATAGATACATAGATAGATAGATCTGTCCCTGTAACACCATAACAAATATATACATTTAATAGTATATATTTTAATTAAACACCTAAACAAAAGATTATATAAAAATATAACTAGAGAGAGAGACACAG
>JBBKCR010000038.1:12950510-12961513 GCA_037577295.1 Ladigesia roloffi
ATACATAAAATTTTTTAAATGTTTTAGAGTGGCATTGTAATGTTTTAAAGTGGCAAAGTGGCAAAGTGTCATGTGCAAGTGACTTATGAAAGTGACATATGCAATGGTTCACCAAGTGAAGCAGTGGGCAGCCAGGAACGCAGCATCCAGGGAGCAGATACCTTTCTCAAGGTTACCTCAGTGGTGTCACTGGGAGTCCTGGGATTTGAACCAATGCCGAATCACAGGGGCAACTCCCTAGGCACCAGGCCACAAGCTAGAAATAAATTTGACTTGACTCAGTGTGCGTTTACCGATGGACAGATGAGCGCCGTTTACAGACGCCGAAAACCGCTGCCAGTTCTGCGAATGGTTTCTGAACACCAACATGTTCTCGTCGCATTAATCTGTGCTGACAAGCTGCGCAGTGCCTTCATCCTTCCTGGCTCCCACCACTGTCCTCACCTTCCAAATTTCTGACTTGTTTGTCAGCTCCCAGTTCGACTTGCGGCGGCACCACCCTGTCACCACCCATCCACACGCGTTCCTAGTTGCCAATGATCACTAACACCTGTGTCTTGTCATCCTTGTAATCTACATTTGTGAACATAACCCCTGCGCTCCTTTGCTTCATGCCATGGCCCTGCTTGTGCCCCTCGAGCATTAGTTCCCGCTTATCCCGATTAATGTTTGGTCTTATTGTTTTTTGTTTGAGCATGGATTTGCCTGTGATGTGTTGGCTGGTATTATAAGTTTATAGCACCTTCAGGAAAAGCTGTGTTAAAGTCTGGGTGCACTTACTGCCTACTTCGTCTGGTTCTTTCTCCTTTCATTTTTCTCTTTTCATTTTTCAAAGGTGTAGGAGAATCTTATGAATCATGCATGTATGCCAGTAACTGACAGCTCATACATTCAGAAACAAACACCACAGTCATGGCCTTTGATTTGAGTGTAGGAGTTTGTTTACATTGCATACAACACCACTCTATTGTATCAGGACTGTTTACTTGTCTCTGAGTCTGTGTTAGCTGCTATATTAAGCTGCAGGGGGGAGGGGAGGTGATGGCTGTTAAAACCTTGTTGAGTGAGGCAGTAATGAGAGCATACAAGAAATAGTAGGGTCTGTGCCCCCCTGTGTGTGTATATGTGTGTGTGTGTGTGTGTGTTCCCGTAACTGACGCTTGCTCTTACTCACCTTGGGGAGGGAAGGGTGACTCAGCAACATGTCATCAATAATAGCTGGGACTGGGTTCGCTTCATCCTTAATACCACACACACACACACACACACACACACACACACACACACACACACACACATTTGCAGCTGGGCTGCATTCAGGGACAAAACAAAAAAAAACCTGGAACATGTGCTTTGACTGTTTTCACTTTGCCACCGTGACACAAAACACAGACATTGCGGGAGTGTGAGAAAATATGACATATTTGCTGAGTCAGTGAATCTCGGTGCTCAGCAGGTGCTCATAGTGTTCCTCAAATTAGTCAATGATTGAAAAATATTGTGACATTGCTCTGAGAAATGTACCAAAAGCTTGCGTTCAAGGCTGAGTACAAGCATTTCAACACATATTGAGCCAACAAAGATGTCTGAATCCGGTTGACCTTTTTCCAGCGATTGTCCCGATTATGAAAATGATTCTGGCTTTTGGCGCCTTGGATATTGGCTGTGGATCTTTGGCTTTGACAGACATTTTTGAACCTTTAGACGTTTTATCTATGTTTCCTCTGTTTCATGTGAAAAAAAAACAATGAAAAAAAATCATGTAAAAAAATGCATGCAATGAAAAGGCAATTTTTTTGCATTTATATGAAAAAAAAGAGTTGCAACCACATTGGAATATATTCAGTTGCAGCCAGTGTGGTTACAGTGCACATACAGCCATATTGTTCTTAAGCACTATTCATAAATAAAGCTGGTATTCACATTTCATTACATTACATAACAGAAATCAGGGGTATACCTAGATCACTGGTCACATGGCATGTTCTGGCACATTGTAAAGACACTTCAGAGTTGTATATTACATATAAATGAGTTTTATACAATGTGTGTGTGTGTGTGTGTGTGGGGGGGGTGGAACCGAAGTATCTACTCTGGAACGTGAGCGTGTAACAGTGGGTTGATTCCCAAATACTAATATTTTTTTAAGTATTTGTCCGAATAACATATTCGTATAAAACACGTCATTTTTGCCGTTCTTAATACTGTATTAGGGTTAGGCTCCACCCCTACTATATATACATATTTAATTTACAGGTCAAACAACAGGTTTAAAATAAGATTTTTACTTGAACAGAAATTATCCAAAATAATACGATTTATTAGCAAGATGTATACACCATGTTTTAACATGGCTTGGTTTTATATTCTCCTCCCTGAAATGCAGGAGAAATCCCAAATGCGAGTGTGTTACAAGAGATCTAGAGCCTGAACTATACTGAATTATAACTGACCACCGTAACATTTCACATTCTGACAATAATCACAGACTTACAGGTCAACAACTGTGAACAGATTTGATCCCCAGCTAAACAAGCCACAGAGATGAGCTGAATGTGTGTGTGTGTGTGTGTGTGTGTGTGTGTGTGTATGTGTGTGTGTGTTTAATAGAGATGGGTTTAGAGGGATAAAGTCCATCTCATAATCAGACACACACGCCAGATTAATAAGGCACAGCTGAACGTGTGTTTGTGTGTGTGAGTCTTAAACTGGTCAAATTAAATTCAAGATGTCTCTACTGGCAGAGCATATGCTGCAGATTACCAGAGAAACAGGCCTGAGTATTATGGTGTAATCCATTATAACATTGTATATAATGGCCTCTGTCACCTCCACTCCACTGCACAATCAGCCACTTCCCAGAAATCAAAGATCACCGCTGTTTGTTGGTGTGTGTGTGTGTGTGTATGAGTGTGTAAATGTATATGTGGGTGGTTTGTGAACACGTATTTGCTGTGTCAACATTGCAAAAATGTTTACAGTGATGATAAAGTATGAGGAAAGTATTTTTACATGAAGTTAAACATCATTTTCATGGTATTAATCTGAAAAAATGTGACACATGTTTGAACCCATTTATTTTGCCCATAAGTGAGTGGTAACCGGTCAAAAGTGATGCTACATGGAACGAATAAAGGTAGAAAACTGTAATAAAGTGAGGAAGTAATCCGAAACATAGTTAATGTGCTGGTTAGAAGAATAAAGTTTGATTATCCCATGCATTTGTATGTGTAACGGAACCTGATTTATTGAATGAAGAATTGATAAGTTGAAGCAGGTACTGGATGGCTGCTGTGCTTCCTTGAGGAGAGCTGGTTGAGATACCACTCAAAATGATTTACAATTCATTGTTTAGTTGTTTAGTTTTATTCATTTTGACAGGTTTTTGTAACTTATTGCACATAGAAATAGCATTCAATTAGGTTCATATTACTTTTGGCCTGATATTTTTATACAGTATGGTATACATGAACTGCATTATTGCCATTAAAAAGATGACCTCACCAGAAAATGGTACAATTATATATAATTATGTTTAGACTCTTTATAATGCATGCAATAGAGATTTTATTCCAACTCATTATTGGCAATTTCAGTTACTCATGAAAGTTCATGTAATGTTAAGAATGATTCCAAATTGTGAAAAAAGATATATGTGGTTTTGATTTGACAGCAACAACTGGGAACACAATGATATTGTCTTTGTGTGGTTATAGTTCTCCTCTTTCAACTAAAACATCTCCTACAATTACAAACAGAACTTTACAGTCCCTCTAAGTCCCCTGAGAAAATGAAAAGTAGAAAAAAAAAGTATGAGCATTTTGAAATCCAACACCCAAACTTACTCAGCCGGCCACCTGATACACCTGCAGCGAGATGGATTTTTTCCCACCGGCGGAAGACAATCTGCCATAAACGACTGATAAGTGCAAAAGTGCATGTACCCAATAAAGAATTCATCACAAATAACAAGCAGTCTAACTCACACACTCTGCAAGATAAGAGAACGCCAAAAACAGTTCCTAGATTCATAATTCTAGAAAGCTGAGAGACACCTGTTTCATTTCAGACTCCACCTGCATGTGCCTGATGTGGTAAAATACAGCTGTAGTCTGAGAATCCCCTTGAAATTCCAAAATGTATTATTCAGGGAAATTTGTTTTTATGATTACTTAAGTGTGTACTTAAGTGTTCTATGATTACTTAAGTGTGTACTTAAGTGTGAAGCAAGTCCAAAAATTCAAACTTACTTGATATTTTTTTATTTTACAAATTGTCATTAAAAAAAAGCAAAAATTCACATGGAGAACTACATTTTGAACATACATTTACTTGAATATGTCCGTTTTGTTTTTAAAATTGTCACATTGAAAATGTTTTAAAACGTTGATTTCTGCTAGTGTGTTGATCACGGAAGCTTCACAGAATTTTGGGACTGCTGGCATTAATAAACATTTCAACTTTAAATAAAAGACATAATTGGACTAATGAGGTCTAGATCATCTGACAATTGAACTCTAAAACTACATTTTGAATATGAAGTTTAAATTACTGGCAATTTTACTGGAGATATGCTTTTAAAAATAATGATGAACCTCCAACACTGAAGGCTTTGGACAAAGTGCTAAAACAAGTGCTCTGGAGGTGTTAGGTCTCAGCTGAAGTTCAGGTCGTTAACTAGGCCGTTAGTGAAAAGTTGCCACTCTCTGTGCAGGGAGAGGAAGAGCTTTTTCTTGGTAAAAGATGTGTGTGCATATTAAAAAGGGGCTGAAATATTTGTGCTGTCAGCACTGGTCAAAGGCTTCTGCTTTCACACAGGAGCAGACAAAAGCAGGAGGCGGTGATCAGCCGGGCCAGAGCCAGAGTGTGTGAGAAATAAATCAGCCCTACACACACACACACACACACACACACACACACACACACACACACACACACACACACACACACAAAGACGTATGCAGGCCAGAGAAAGAAAGCTGAGCCAACTCCAGAAAACTGGGAACAAAGTCTGTGCATAGATTAATATTTATTCTGTGGCACACACAGTTCAGTGCAGAACAGAGTACAATAACATCATAACTCTAAACTCTAAACTCCTCTGCACCCCCCTGACCTCCTCTCTTTTCTGTATCTGAAAATAAAACGGTGAAAGGTCCATATTGCAGCTTGTCCCGACCTGACAAACGTCACACAGAGCTGCAATACATTTTGCGTTCAACGAATCTTTCTTTGTATTACCTTGTATTAAAGCATAAAAAAATCCCAAAATGTATACGCAATGCAATTAAACAACTAGTATAATTGGTCTGTGTGCATGCAAGCCTATATTTGTTTTTCATGCCTAATTCCTTTTCATCAGCACAATGTGTCAAACATGCCACTCCTGCAAGTCTCACTCTACACACCTCTAATGGAAATGATATGCAGCTCAATCTCAGATGCACACACACTCGCTTCCACATGACATCTGAAATTGCAGGTGATAAGGGATTCATGCAGGTGATAAGGAAATTCATGCTTTCCAAAGTTTTCATGCAAGCTTTTAATGATGAGCAACATAAACGTACCTGAGGGAGAGAGAAAAGAGGAGGGAGAGAAAGAGAACGACAAAACACTTCATAATCCAAATTCCTTTTCACACATCATCAGATCTGTATATAATGTGAACAACATGCTTGATAAAGACGACGTGTGAATAGACAGATCAATTAAATAAGTACAGCAAAATAACCATTAAAACGTAAAATGCTACTAATGCAAAATGAGGCATGTAGAATGTGTCAACTCGGTGTGAGTGAAGTGGGATAAATATTATAACCTGCCGATGTATTTTTGCACAAATATAGTGGGGTAACGTGTTTTACACAGTTTGTAAAGACCTGCCACTGCAACCTCAGGCTGAAAATTTGATTGGCATGTTGATAACTGGGACATTACCAGTCCAGTGTTGGCAGGAGATAGATTTATAACAGTCTATTAGGGGAATAAGTAGATTATAATGTGTGATGTGAAGAAGTGTTTACAGAAATTGAATGCATGAATGAATGTGTAATGTGCGGGTGCTTGTGGGTCTAGTAATGTCTGAGCAATTTTTCAGAAAGCACAGCAGGAGGACACGTAACATGGCAAATTAGTCACACAGCAGCAGGTCTTGTCACAGGCTTTGGACGGAAGGGAGGGATTTGACACCTCTAGTAATAAATGAGTGATACTAACCACCACCAAGTACAACCCACGGTAACTGGCGCCCCAAGTGAGGAGGACGGAGCTGGATCTTGGTAGTAAACCGCATTTGGCCCCGACTCAGAGGGCAGCAATAGGAAGCCTTGGCACAACACAAGTGTGAAAACCTATCAAATTGTCGGCCATGACAGAAATAGCTGGCAAGATTAGCGACCGAAGCAAGACAATGGGTTCATTTAACTCTGGCAGAACAGAGAACACTTTGTTAGCTTCTTTGCTTGTTTGTATGCAAGGAAGCTTGGTATACTTTTATCAGCAGCAAGGGAAATACCCACAAATATGATTTGGGCTAGCAAATCTTTATAAACCTCTAAGTTATGTCCTTCAATTCTTCATTAACTGAATTAGAACTGAATGTCACAGGTACTTGGATGCAGAATACAGCAGTAAAATGATCTGATGACGGACAGATATGTACTGACACACTGCAATATACAGTAATTGATTTGTTTCATTATAACTTCTACCTCTGTACCAGAGTATGGCGCTGCAGTAATTGTCCTTACACTGACCTTTCTCCGAGAGGGATCCTCCGCCTCAGGCTGATAGCCGTAAATTCATACAACTATGAAATTAACATGCCAAAAAAAAGAGTTCACCCACTTCCTCCTCTCTCAATCATCTCAAACAGGGAGAGGAGGTAAGGAGCCGAAATGAAAGGGGGGAGGGGGAGGGGGGTTATGGAAACGGAACTGAAGCCCACCTTGTTGAGAAATGAAAAGGAGTGCATTTACAAAGTGTAAAAGTCAAAGTTTCATCATATACAGCCATTGAAAACAATAACAGACCACTTTTCCCTGTTTTCCGGTTCACTATTTGTTTAATTTGCAGCAGTGTTTGTGTGTAAAAAAGAAGAAGCGTCTCCATATGTGTTGTGAGTGCAGTAGTGTTAGTGTAGAGTAGCTTTTCTGTATTCCAGCAGCTTCACTCCTGACTCAGTTTCTGATGGGATGAATCAGAGCTCACAAAAACACTCTGCTCTTAACATCACTTTTTCAATTGTAAAATAATATGAGTGTAGTTTAACATTTCCATGCTATTATACATTATTTTTATGCTTCCTTTAACATTTTTCTCATTTTTTTTGGTCAAATATAAAATAATAGTCACATGCACATTTTACACAGACACACTTCCACAAATTACAAATGCATCTAGGAAAACAAATGATGTGCTGTATATGTACATTGAATTACAACAGAGAAGTATATATACTCCTATAATTATGCTATAAAGTATATAATGATAGACTGCTACTATTTCATTTCAGATGTTAACCGTGCACTTAAGATTTATATTGACAGCAATTTACACTGAAACTGGGGTAAGAAAGCAACTAAAAATGTTTTTTTTTGCTTTGCTAACAGCTTTGTGCTCACATGTAGGGATGAATATGAGACGTTTACGGAAAGGAGGTTTGCTTTTGGTCAGATTTCTTCAAAGAGCACATTAGTATGGGTAGGGTTAAGCGAGGTTTGAATAGAATGAAAGAGAGTTGAGAAAAGCTTTTAAATACACTGTGCAGTTGGTAGGTTGGTGTATGTGTTCCGAGGCTGTTTGATGAGGCTGTTTGAATCTGGTTGAGTAAACGTCATTCCCTCATGGTTGTGTCCATCAGACTGGACAGTCACACCAGCAGTTAATTACACACGTCGTGAACCGACAGGTCTGTGCAAGGTGAGGAGAGTGATGGCCTGCCTTTGTTTGTGTTTGTGCATGAACTAAAAGGAGTGAAATGGTGTGTGTGTGTGTGTGTGTGTGTGTATGTGTGTGAAAGTCACAGAGAGCAAGAGAGAGTATGCTCAATCATAAGATTATACATACTTTTATAAGAATTCTCACCAGCATGCACTGCCAGTCATATGTTTTCTAATAAAAACTAGTTACTTTTTAATAAGTCTGTAATATCATAACATGTAAAGGCTGACCATTGGTTTTGATTTAAAACAAACAATATTCAAAATATACAGCTTTATTGAAAAGTGTGAGAACCTTTGGTTGATTTTCTAAAAAATAATACTGTATGCCACGCAGAGATTATCCCCAATTAGTGTGTATTTGCTGAATTTAACTAGTTACTTAAACTCACTGCAGTTTGCAGAAGATGTATTATTGTTCTCCGGGTTGGTAAATGTTTTAAAATCAAAGGGATAGTTCACCCAAAAATTTGATGTTTATTTGCTTACCCCCAGGGCATCCAAGTCGAAGGTGATTTTGTTTTCTCAGCAGAACACAAACGCAGATTATTAGCTTTAGCTGTGGCAGTCTGGTAGTTATTTAATGGAAGTGGATGGGCGTCAAACCTTTCAAAGTAAAAAAAAAACATGCACAGACAAGTCCAGATTACACTCCGTGGCTCGTGACGATACATTGATGTCTTAAGACAAAAAAACGATCGTTTTTTGTGCGAAACTGAACAGTATTTCTATCGTTTTTTACCGCTGATAATCAACCATGTCCAAACCGTCGTGGGCTCCTTGTGTACATGCTTTGGCGTAGGATATGCAAACGCCGGAATCTCTGTGCTCTGCGTAAACAACGAGTGTCGTATACACGCAAAAGATCACAGTTTTACTGTGAAAGGTCTGATGCCCATCCACTTCCATTAAATGACTACCAGACTGCTACGGTTAAAGTTAAATATCTTCGTTTGTGTTCTGCTGAGGAAACAAAGTCACCTACATCTTGGATGCCCTGGGGGTAAGCAAATAAACATCAAATTTTCATTTTTGGGTGAACTATCCCTTTAAACTTAGCAGAGAATACCATTTCTGATTAATAATAAACCCCTTGTTGAGATTCCTGCACTCATGAACATCTAGACCCCACTCTGACTTTCCCAGGCCTCCAAGAATTGAGGTACATGCAGTCTCTTGGGCGATCCTTCTATAATTCCTCAGCAGACCAGTCCAATAGACACTATTATATTTGGAATATTATGCTTGGGATTATGCCTGTGTGTGTTTGTATGCATGTGGGTATGTCTAGACACTACCACTCACTCAGACTTTTCCCCTTTCCCTCATCAGTATGAGAAGGCCACTGTGTCCAGACAGTGTCTAGTCAGCGGGTGTTTGGGAGGAGGGATTCTTTGTGAGAGTTTAAAAGAGAGGCTTTCTACGTAATGAGAAATGACCATCATATTCGGGTCATGTTGCATGGCTATTCTTCGTCTTTTGATATTTTAATTTTCCACATTTTCAACTTAAAACAGTTATTCTTCAGTTAGTAAGGCCATTTATGTGCAGGAAAGAACACGAGGGATGTTTAGCAACTTTGTGACTTCATTTTGGACCAGCCCATTCATTTAATAGTCATTAACATGCTAATTTGTTGCAGAGATAGAGATTCAGCTGCTTTCACGTGACTCTCAACTTGACATTTACAACTTTTCAGCAAAAATGAACTTAAATAGAACTGCTAAATCATAAATAAACAGTTTTTACACTAGCCAGCTAGCATGCTATAGACTAACCAGCTGTATCAGGTTGTTTTTCTTTAAAAATCACTGTTGCATTTTATATTTTTATGTCATGAAAGATGAATAGAAACAATATAAACAATATATTGTTAGTATATGTCTCCTTTTGTACAGCTAATAAAAATCTAAGTCACAATTTTCTTCTTAAGATTTTGACTAGCACGCTAGGTATTCAACATGTACCCGAATAGCTGTTCTTTCACTTAGAAAATTGTGACTTGTTTTAAAGGAAATCTCTATTCAAAATATGTGTGTAAAACTCTTGCCTATTTAACCTGATTACCACAAAGTCGCAGGATCAAACCCCCACTTTTTACCACTGTGTCCTCAAGCAAGACCCCCTTAACCCTCAGTCTCTCCAGGGGGACTGTCCCTGTAACTAATGAGTGTAAGTTGCTCTGATTAAGACCGTCAGCCAAATGCCTCCTTTACTTGTGCCCGAGAGACTTGCACTCCTGGTATTCATGACACTCATAACCAAAATATCTGAGACTCACCCAGATTTTCAAATTCAGACTCTGAAAAGTGAGAAGTGAGGTGTGAAGCACGAGTCGTGACTCTAAATTGCACTCCAGAGACTTGCACTTGAACCCCAGAGACTAAAGACTCAACACACACTCACAGCCCAGAGACTAAGCTCAGACCCGTCCCTCTCTAAACATAACTTTGACCTGCGCACCTGATACTTGTAAGTTGACTTGTCCTTGCACCCCTGAGCCCTGAGACTTAGTCCCCAGAGACTCTGAACCCAAACTGCACCACAGAGGCTGAAGAATCCAGAGACACATGACTCAGACCTGACTCAGATCTGCATTTTGGTGGTTAGTGTATATTTGAGTTTTTTCATCAAGTAAACATTGCAGTGTGTTGCCTCTGTGATTTAGCCTCTTAGGCTAGCAAGACCATTAGACAAGGCCATTTAAATTTAAGCAAGGATGGCCCTTTTGTGGTCGGAGTGTATTCGCATTTGACCCTAATCGCATGTGTGTGACTTCTGAGTGTCTGGACCGGTCTGGACATTTTCATGTCTGCGTGCCGTAACTCGAGTCTCTGTGTGAGCAGTAAAGTAATTGTGTGTGACAGCATGTGTGGGGTTTTCCTAACACAGGGGTCACTCACAGAAGATCTGAGGAATACTTGACCACGTGGAAAGTGCATGTGTGTGAGTGTGGAGAGGGTGACACACTACCATTTAGATGCACACACACACACACGCACACACACACACACACACACACACACACACACACACACACACACACACACACACACACAC
>JBBKCR010000038.1:13037313-13047578 GCA_037577295.1 Ladigesia roloffi
GATAGATAGATAGATAGATAGATAGATAGATAGATAGATAGATAGATAGATAGACCGACAGACAGACAGACAGGGAGATAGATAGATAGATAGATAGATAGATAGATAGATAGACAAAAAGACAGACAGACAGACAGAGAGACAGACAGACAGAGCCTGAAGATGAGGGTAAGAAATCCCTTCATGCCTATTTGTGTGTGTGTTAAAGAAACACAAAAGGCCTTGTTCACCTTTAGACGAAGACCTGCTTTCAATTAAACAGGCATGAGAAAGTGCGGCTCCTGTTGTCATGTTGTAAACAGGCCCATTCGCGTTGAGTAACCGCATTGCATCACTCGCAGAAGACAAGGCGCCCTGCTCTTCACCATACACCAAACCAAACATAGTCACTCTGCGTCTCCTGGAGATAAGATAACAATCATATTTTACGCACTTTATTTGAATACATTTTCTGCTTCCAGGCCGCCTTTGATTTACGGCCGCTGCGACATGCCTTTGTAGTTGAAGTATACTTACAGTAAATATGATACATACTCAAGGACTAAAAGCTTTCTATAAAGCTGTCATCAAAAGAACATATTAACCCATCTTTGTTTACAAGGGGCGAGACGGGGGGAAAAACAATTTGCTGCAGCGGTCGTAAAATATCTCCCACTCTTTGTCAGTACGGCACGTATGGGAATGCACGCATGCACACTCACACACACACACATACACACACACACACACACACACACACACACACACACACTCACAGACTAGCATGCCTATATCAGAGGTAGATGACAGCATTTAAGAAGCAGTGTCACATTTCAGGGTCATAAATAGCCAGATCGCTTTGACCCCCCAGTCAGGATTTAGCCACCGACTTCCACTGACCGGCCAAAAAAAATGGAAACCCTGTGGCCCCCTAGAGACCCATTGTGCAGATATCAGATAGCCCACGACGGATTTAAAGAAACCAGGCAGCCTGTACTGTCAATATGGCCACTCTCCTCACACACACACACTCAATTGGAAACACACGCCATGATATGGGACAGACGCAAGACCACCACCCAGCAAACGACTCCAGCTGTTCGGAGTGTACATTTCAGACCTCGCGCCCTGTGTGGGGTGGGAGTATAAGTGTGTGTGTGTGTGTGTGTGTGTGTGTGTAGGCTGACCCCCCAGAGAGAAGGAAGGTTAAAAGGTTTTTCTTACTGGTGGGCAAACAGATATGCGTCTGCATTATTCAGGACTGCCCGATAACTGTCTTTCACACTTTAAGCTTATCACGGTCAATAACTATAAATAGCAGGAGGCGGAGCCAAAAGACCAGGCCAGGAAGGATATTTTGAGATTTTTAGAAATGTTTATTGCGAAAAGATTGTGGGTGCAGGGACAGAACTTTTCTGATGGAGGCCTAAATGATTCTCATTACCAGTGATTACCTATATATATATATACATACCACTAGCTCATAATCTTTTCATTATCAGTTCTATATTTTTCATCCTTTGAAATGTGCTTTTAAGTGGAAAGAAAGACATTTATTTAAAATTATTTTAAAGTTACATAGTCATAGTATGTGTCGCAAAAGAAAGATACATTTGGGTTTCCTGACATGCTGTGTTTCCCGAAACGTATGCAAAGTATGTATCATAATGTTAATCCATATTGAAATGTAATTGTTTGCATAACTTGTGATAATGCTAAAGTAAAGAAGTTGTACATTAGTTAGTAAAGAATGGTACAGGAAAGCTAATCCGCTGTCAGTTGATATCTCTTTATTATTAACTGCACTGAGGGTTATCCCAAAGAATAAAGCCGAGGTGGATGAGCTGTGTTTACTTTTCTTTTTGTTTTTGTGATCATATTCATACTGGATGCGAGAGCATGGACACGCGTCTGGTTTCCAGGTGTATGTGAAAAAAACCCAACAAAAACAAAGAACTTCCATCTGATTCATTCACTGTGTTTATTTTTGAGTTTCAAACCAATGTGAGGTGGATTTTGTGTGCTCGTGTGTGTGTATGTCTGCATTCGTGAGTATGTGTGTGTTTTACAGGTGGACAAAGGAATGTTTTAACTGTCAGTCAAGACAGATCAAGTTTTACAGAAAACGAAGCTCCCATTTGCTCCAAAAGTTACAGAATGAGAAGGTCCTCTATATCTGCTCATCTTTTGCTGTAAGGTCTGTTAAAGTTTCCTGAAGAAGCAATTTGGCAAAGATGTGTGAGATGGAAGAAATCTTCAATGGTATAAAGAACCATCACAAAAATGTTTAAGGGTTCTGCCAAGAATCTTCCTGAAGGTTCTTTATTTTATAAAGGTTTTTTTTTACACTTTCTTTTTTTACACTGATACAAGCTTTTATATATCTAAGTATTTGTATGCATGTACAGATCACCTGTACCTGTATACATATACCCACAGTATTCATATATATATATATATATATATATACACACATATGTATTTATCTAAAAAATACACGAATACTGTGGGTATATGTATACAGGTACCCACTGCTGTGTCCTCAGCAGGAAACCAGCTATAGCACCATATTTTTACTGTTTAACTATATTGTAGCTATACTACATTTTATATTGTTCATGTCTGTGCAGTCGTACCATAAACAATTTCCTCTGAGATTAATTTAGCTTTCTGATTCTGATTCGGATACAAAGAACCCTTTCAGATTGTTCAGGCTACATCTACTTGTAGCACATCCAGGAGAAACCACATTAACTGATATGAAAGTAAACATCTGGTGCGTATCGAGCCGAAAGCCATAGCCAGTTGACGTACAGGGGGTCAGGCGGTCAATGTGCTTTCTAGGATGAGGAGGTCTTGAGCAGCGTGCTGCTCAGTAATCCCTTATCAATAACCACATAATCAATAGCTGAGTGGGAGAAAAGAACAAATTCCACCTGAACAATTAGGAAAATGAGGCACGGGCCCCTGGTCATCTGTCTTGCCCTAAGCTCCATGGCAACGACCTCTAAATCCATACTGGAGACGTCATTCACCACTAACTGATGCAGTTCGATGTACTTGTTGCTTTTCCTGAGAACTTATGATTGATGTGGAAAGATTGGCTGGTTAATCAAGATATTTCTCGCCACAGAGACATGCATCTACATTTTTTTATCATTTTGACATTCTGCACTGTACTCTAATCTGTGAATCCTTTTATTTTCTTTAAAAATATTCTTAAGATGTAATCTTCGTTCATTTTCAAGTTACATTTTTTCCCCAATACAAACTAATTTCATAAAAATATACTAAAAACAAAAAACAGGAGCGGGATGTCTATTGACCTGGTGGGTATGGCATTAACCCTGTGATCAGAAGGTTGTGGGATCAAATCCCAGGATTGCCAGTGGCACCATTGAGGTACCCTTGAGTAAGTTAGCGTCCCCACTCTGTGCCCCACTTTGTGTGTTCCTGGCTGCCCACTGCTTCAGTTGATAAATGGGTTAAATACAGTGAAAGAATTTCACGCTGTTCACACTGTGTGCTGTGGTGTGTTCACATGTGACAAGTGGACACTTTACATAGTCGAGGCTAAATGCATGTCAAAAGCAATTAGTAACAAAACAGAATACAGACGCCTCAGGCCCCTCAATTCTCAGTCCACACTTCCCAATGCCACCATCAATTGTTCATAGGGCTAAAACAGGAAGTCCCTAGCTATTTCTGACTCTGATAATTGAGTCATTTCACTTGCTCCCTAATTGTAAAAAATAAAATAAAAGTATACCCTATTCCTTCCTAACTTTCTCTTACCTTCTGACTTTCTTTCAGGTGTTGTTTAGGAATCATTTGACAGGTATTGTTTAGGTGTATTGAGTGTCCAGTATCTAGAATTGTGGATTTTGATTTAAGTTTAGCTTTACTGGTCTAAGGTAATGACTACTTGAGCACTGATGTATTTTGCACTGGAAAAAACAGCTTAATTCTGTAAACGTAAATGTAATTGTAAATGTAATTGGGAAAGTAGGGTAAACAACAGAGCTTGATGTCACATAAATTAAGAAAAGTAGCGTAAGCCATGAACAAACTTTCCTTCCATGCAGGTAGCTGTTCCTTTCCCAAGGCTAAGGCCTTAAAACTCTAGAACCAGTAACTAACCTCACTACTGAAAATACTTTAGACTTCAGGCTGGATTTTGTAACCCAAGGACCTAAAACATACTTAACATCCCAAAACAAGCATGCATTTAAGCCATATAGCACTGTGAACCCAGGGTAAATGTAGCTTGGCCCATCAGTCTTTCACAGCTGCTTTCATACACGCCATCCATCAGCCGGCGCAAATATCCTTCATTGATCCCACACACTTATGACAGTTAACACAGCATCGTATCAGGGCAAAGCGCTGATGATCTATCAATTACTGACCTCCGCCACCCACCCCACGCACTCACGCACACACACCGCTGGCCCGCTCGCAATGCTAATGCTGCATTTCCCCCTCCGCACTAATGCATTTCAACTGCTATCTCATAGGCTAATGAAAGCAAACAAATCAATAAATATAAATTATACATGCGAGGCGATGTACCACCGCCAACATAAAGTGCCTAATTAATTGCACTTGATTAATTTATATACTTTAATTATCTCTCTAAACCACAGATGGCATAAATATCGGGACAATCTGCTTATTGCTATGTCAGTCATAAAAACGGCAGACGATGGGAAACGATTTGGCCGGCCGAGGCTTTGTCGCCGGGAAGCGCACACTTGCTGACATAAAAAAAAAAATAAAACGATGATGTGCTGAATAATTTAAAGTCAAGCAAATTGCAGCGCAGGGCAAGCGTAGGCTTCCCACCTGATTAGGGCTCTTATTTCTCCTGCTTTTTAATACAGACAGTGGATCAGCATACGCAGCAAGATCTGCCCTGCTTTCTGCAGGCTCCTCTAAGCGATTCTTTATTAGCACAGCTGCTGTATTACAGGCAATTGCCTTCCAACTAATATAAACAAGGGAATGACTAATTTAGACTGAAGGGAGCCATAGACAACTCAATCATTTACCTGGATCTGACACATTTATATTAGATCTCATCCAAAAATCAGCCTGTTAACAATTATAATACAAAATAGAGTACAAAATGTATCATTTGACATTTTAAAACTATATTATATTTCAAACTGATATAAGATCTCTCAGAGTTAGGATGAGGTTTGAAGTTATATATTAAATTTAAGGTGAACTTCTACAAAACGTCTACAGGAGCCACACAAAAATAAAGTGCCACCAAAGGCCATTTTAGCAGAGAACTGAAGAGAACTGAAATAATGTGGATTAATATGTTGGCAGACGTTATTAGCAGTAGTCTTACCATGTTCAGTTTTCTTTTCAAGGGCTAAATCACTTCATTATTTACAATGTCATTATTGAAATGATGCTCTGGATAGGATTGTCAGCCAAACGCTCCTTTACCCTTAATTATTATATGCAATAGTCTTAACCTGTAAAATATCACTACTTATAAAAATATTACTTATCTGCTACTGATGGGTGGAGGTAGCTCAGTGGGTAGGATACTTGCCTCTGGACCAGGAGCACCATGAGGTCTGGGTCCCTGACAAGACCCTTAACCCCAAGCTGCTCCTGGGAAGTCCCCTGTACTTAGGGAATGAAAGTCGCTTTGGATAAAGGCGTCTGCTAAATGCTGTAAAAGTAAATGTAAATGTAAATCTCTATTACAGACCCCAAAACACTATTTGAGTTACTAGTATATCAAATAACTATCTATAGCATTTCCCAGTATTTGTGTATCTATTTCACATTAAGTATTTTCTGCCATTTTTATTAGGATTATTTAGACTTAATAGTTCCTATTATTCTTGTCTCTGTATCTTCAGTCATAACTTAAGCAATTTCATCTGAGATCAACAAACTTTTCTGACCCTGATTCTCAGTTCAAGACGTAATTGGTGGAGATACTGTAGCCAGGATTTCTGCATGTTTTAATAAATGAAATAAATGCAATTTTGGGAGATAATGCTGATTTAAAGTGATGTTATAGAACATCGGTCACCAGCCCAAATCAAACAAATTCAGTACAGTGGTGACCACTGCCCTTAAAGAACAATTTATTCTTAAACAAAACTTTTCTAACAAAATTGTCTTTTTTTAGAGGATCTATGGGAAAATATCCTTAGGGAACCCAAAAGTGGTTCTTTCATGACACTGCATTTTGAAAAACACCCTTTTGGCCTCTTTATTTATGTTATGCAGTGCAGAATGTCAATAATTACATGTACAATTTATTATATTTTATTGTCTTTTTTAAGACGTCCAAAATGTAACATTATTTTACTGATCCTCTGTTTTTCTTTTGTCTATTTTTACCAAGGATATTAACTTTTTATTAAGTTTCATCACAATGCTGTAAAATTGCCACAAAAACAGCAGTTTCTGCTCTGCTATGTTATGTTTGGATGCTAGCATCTCCAAAACCTCCTCAAAATGAGCTACAGGCATCCAAACTTTAATTGAACATATTCTATATCGAGTACATCTTTCTTTAATAAAATTAAAAGTTGCCAGTGCCTTGCCAACATTTCCCTTTAGACAAGGGGTAAATTACATCAGTTTATGTTGTTTCCAAATCTTGGTATCACATGTTCACATTGTATTCAATCGGCCTAAATTGTGTAATCCTACCATCAGCCACATGATGAAATCTCAACATCTCATGAAGGAAAGTGTGGAAGGAAACATTGTGTTAAAACAGGCATTTTCATAGTATCAATACTTTCATAGGATCAAAGATGTTTCTTCAGACAAACCCAGAGATCTTCCAAACCACGTGATCATCTTATATTATGAGAATGCCTTGAAGGTTTGAACCCTGGCTTTTAAGATTAATCGTAATGATTCTGATTTCTGTTTGCGGGGTTTAAAAGCTTGAAGAAATGAATTCCTCATCAGAAGATAATTACGAGGGGTTCAGGATGAAGCCTACGAAGGAGAGAGGGAGAGAGAGAGAGAGAGAGAGAGAGAGAGATTTGAGAAATTGACAGACGATTGGAGATCCTCCCAAAGGTAATGGAGGAGGATGAAGGCGGAGGAAGAAGGAGAAGAGTTCGAGGCGTTTGCTTCCTGACGGCTGGCTAATGAGGGTTTTTAGAATAATTAGCTCAACGGGGAGTATGGCAGAATAATTGAGGTTTCCGTACTTACAGTGCAACATTAATGTGTCCAGGTACTGTAAATATGTCGCGAAATGGGATGGAAAAAGCTCCACTAACACCACGCGACCCCAGGTCTAATGCTAAATAAAGTCTGTCCTTATCAAGCCGTGTCCTAACGGTCTTTAACCTAATTATAGTGTCTGCCTCGTATTATCACTACCTCACCTGAACAAAGGCTTCTTGTCAAGAAAACAAAGCCACTTTTTCTAAAGTCTGTCACTGATATGTGTTGTGTCTATAGGGGCTTAAATAGGGTCTATAGGTGACAATACGATATAACACTTAGAGAGAGGTATGATCTATACTCAAGGACATGTTAAGTTTTATTAATAAGACGTAACATCTGAAGTTGCAAAAATTCAAAACTCTTTTGAGTTCATTACAGAACCGAAGAGGAACTTTTTTAGAACATTTTTAGCATTTTTCAGAACAGGAACTGAAGTTTTCTCTCAGTATGATATAATTATAGCAAATTAAAATGTTAAAGCTGGAATGTAGGAGGTATAAAAAAGAGCGATCCTGGTGCAGAAGCTGAATCAACAGAACAGAATGAAATTTAACCCCAGTCAAGTCAAGTCAAGTTTATTTATAGAACCCATTATCATACACCAAGGTCATTTAATGTACTTTACAGGCAGATCATAAAAATATTGCATACATAAAGAGCAGAGAGTGTAAAAATGGAAACATTGGAGATCCATAAAAGAAGATTAAAGGTGCATTAAAATGCAGAAAATCAGAAAGGCAACTCCTCACTGTGATTGGCTGAAGTGGAAGAGTAAGACATTCATACTTCGGGCAGCTTGAGGAATGGTGGTTAAGATGTTTGCCCTGTGACCCGAAGGGTGTGGGTATGAATCCCAAGACTGCTAGTTTCACCAATGAGGGTCTCTTGAGTCAGGTGCTGTGTTCCTGTGTTTACTTGCTAATGCTAATGTGTACTAAGAAAAACGTTTCAAACTGTTCACACTGTTTGCTGTGGTGTGTTAATGAATACATCCTGTATAACTGGTATAATTTTTTAATGCTCACAGAAGTATGACAGATAAGAGGCCAATATTCATATCAGTTATCTTACGAGAAATATTGCCATATTCACCTTAAATGTAGCAAAACGTAACCGGATAATTAAACTTGTTACTATTCACCTTTGGCCAGACTAGACACGATTTCATGCCAATGACCTGACAGCTCATAGAAACAGCAGGCCCTGCGTGTGCTTTATGGAGTAAGTGGAGCAGCAGTGGAGCTCCAGACATATAGTTTGGAGCAAGTAAATGCCTGGCTCTCCATAAAAACACCTGAGAGAGTTTGGCTGGGACATCAAACGCATCGCATGGCAAAGCTGACACTGCGCCAGCTACTACAGAGAGAACAACTGTAGCTGGACCCATGCCGGGTGGGCACTGCAAGGAACTGTTAAATAAGATTTGTTTGGACTCCTAACGTCTGTTCGAGATGGTGCAAGAATTCCTCGCTGGAAAATATCCCTCTTCATGGTACATCATAAGTTAAACCCAAAGAATTTGAAGAATGTTGTTATGCCAATATAATTCCTAAGTAATAAACGTATAATAAAGATAACAAGATTCTGCTTTTAATGAATAGTTTGGGAAAGAGAATTCTTGACTGTCACAGACTATGTTTTTGACCTGGTGGTAAGGGGGCTGCACCTGCGATCAGAAGGTTGTGGGTTTGAATCTTAGGTCTGCTGGAGTCATCACTGAGGTTCTCTTGAATAAGGTACCGTCCCACACACTGCTCCCCGGGCGCTGTGTTCCTGGCTGCCCGGTTCTTCTCTTTGGTGAATGGGTTAAAAATAGAGACAGAAGTTCACACTGTGTGCTGTTGTGTGTTCACATATGACAGAAGGGCCACTTTACACTTTTTACACTGAACAGTCCTAGGGTTAAAACTAGGGAGATGGTGGCAGAGAGGCCGAATCCGGCAATCATGAAAAAGCCCTCCCACCCGCTCCATAAATCACTGGGATGTTCCTGCACCGCTGCAGGAAGGAATGATTCCGAATGGCTTTTCCTCCAGTGGACATCATACTAAAAAAAGTATTCCATGCAGCTGCTACCCTGCAAACAGAAGTTCAAATCCCAGCACTGCTAGGCCCATCACTGAGGTTCCTTCGAGCAAGGTACCATCCCCACACACAGCACCCCCCTGCTTCACTTGCTGAGAAAGTATTTTACACTTTTCACACAGTGGTGTGTTCACATGTAACAATAAGGGGCCACTTTACTTGATTCTGATTAATCCATGCATCTGAACTAATTTCAATTCGTCTCTTTTAAAGGCACAGTAATGAAAACAGAGCTGTAAAATTAGTCTTCTGCACTAGATACTTTTCTGAGATCAGTTATCACTTTAATACTGCTTTGTTCTGCACCAGTAATGCTCTCTTGCACAATACTGCATGCACTAAATACTGCACGGGTACATTGAATGCATTTGCTCACACTTCACATACTGCCGATGTGGCAGGAACTGGTTTTATTAAATGGGCATTTAGATTTCTGTGTCATATCTATAATTCATATATAGAAAACTGTTGCACTTTAATAATACCTATAGTTGTGTATGTAAACAGTATAGTGAAAGATATATACTCCATAGTTGTTCTGTATTAAGCAGGTCCCTCTTGTGGCACCAGAACATCTCTGACCTGTCAAACTTGGACTCTACAGGACCTCTGAAGGGTGCGACGTTGTACCTGGCACCAAGACTTTAACCGCAGATCCTTAAAGTCCAGCAAGATATGAGTTACAGCCTTGATGGACTTAATTCCTCAAACCATTCCTGAGCAATTTTTGCAGAGTGGCAGGGTGCATGATCTTTCTGAAAGAGACCACTAACTTTAGGGTATAGTGTTGCCATAAACAGGTGAACTTGGTTGATAACCCTGTTTGTGTAGGCGGTACATGTTGAAGTAACTACATGAATGCCAGGACCCGAAGTTTCCCAGCAGAACAGTGCATACATTCACTATGAAACACAATGTACTTAAAATATGCTTAACTCTACCTTAATTTAGCCCTGAAAATATGCCAAACACCT
>JBBKCR010000038.1:13075492-13086129 GCA_037577295.1 Ladigesia roloffi
TTAAAAAATGTGAGGACCAAGCAACAACCATAGGTTCTCCCCTGAGAACCAACCCAAAAATATTATGTGCACCCCTGTTTATAACATTTCATGCTGTTCATTGGATTTGACATGTTTGGATTTCAGTAAAATAAAAGCTTGAAACACTGGGGTGTTCTAAAACTTTTGAACGGTATTGTATTTATACATTTTTAAATATATAAATATAATGCAAATATATGATGTATATGTATTTAATTTTGTATAGTGTACATATATACTGTTGTGTTGTATAACTTTTATAGTATGTGATCTGTCCCCATCGTTGCTGCAACAAGTAAAAAAATTCCCACCTGTGGAAGTACTGAAGGCTTATTTTTTCTTAATTTTCATATCTTGCAAAAAAATTCAGAGTGTTTCATTTTAAGGCTTTAACAGACAGTATATATTTTAATTTGTATTTTGCAGCTTTCCTCTTTAGAGAAAGAGTGCTGCTGTTGTCTAACATCTGACTGAAACATGATGTAGAAGATTCCACTGGGTCCATGTCATCAAAGGTTAGCTTAAAAATTAGCATACTCATCACAAATGCACACACATACACACACACACATATACATACAGTCAACTTCACTGATTCTTTACAGTAACATGGTTATTTGTTATGATATACATACATTTATGACAAGTTCCTTTATGGTTATACAAACATGTACACACACACACACACACACTTGGCACTTCCCCTTGCTACTCCACAGTGGTCTTCATTTAGCATGCAGTGCTAACAGGATCCTGGCTCCAGCAGCGGCACTAAACCACCACCGCACAGCCAGAGAGTGAGCCAGCATGGTTTTAATAACTCAGTTCAGCACACAGACCGAGCGAGCGAGACACTTGTACACTGGAAAGAGTTTTAATGTAAAGTAACATCTAAAGTTTTCCTAAAACCAGGAAAAAAATATTATTTTGACTAAATAACTTTATATGAAATATATTTCCTTAATTAAATGTAAGTCGTTCTCATAATTTGAGCTTTTCTACTAAAATGAAAGTATAAAATTAGACTAAATATAGGTAGTCAAATTAGATTTAGGTCAGGGCGGCTGGTGGTTAGGGGAGTTGCCCTTGTGATCAGATGGCTGTGGGCTTGAATCACAGGGCTGCTGGTGGCACCACTGAGGTTTTATATTTAAAATTAACATCATAATCTGTGCTTTTACACATGAAGTGTATTATATTAATTGATTATTACATTGAACATTATTTACATTATCAGCGTAAGTATTGTAGTTAGTATGTTGCAAGACACATGTCAGCAAAACTGGACTTGTTTCATATTAGGGAAAAACAGTCCATGCAAATTGTTGCCAGTGTTGTTTCTGGCTTTTTTGAGAGATTTGTTAATTTTTTTTGGTTAGAAACACCCCTGTTGACATTCACCCATTAATTAGTTCATGAATTAATTCATTCATCTCCATTGATTTATTTATTTATAGAAGACTGAACAAGGGCTGGCTGACGTTTCAGCTGATTTTAAGCTTCCGCATTTTAATTAAAGTGTAAAACAATACTATAGGCTAATAGTAGCTTGTTCTGTATTGTAACAGAGAACTTGCAGAGTAGGATAAACTAAACAGGCAAATCTCAAGACATGGCTAAATCATTGCTATTATAACAACAATACATACATACATTTAAAAAATGATAATATAAATAAGAAAAATAATAAGAAGAGGTCATTTTTTAAGATCCCAACAAAACATTTGAGAATGCTGGGAAGTTTTGGATCATAACACATTTCAATGATATGGAACTTGTTTATATGAACCAGTTCATCAGAATTCTGTTCGATAGCTGTCATGAAGTAAAGCCCTATTGGTCAGAGCCTTGGCTAAAGGTATTTCCCTGTGTAGCAGAGGGCGATGGCTGAAATGAAGTGCAGGAAGGGGCATGTTAAGGAAGACAGCAGCTCTGTAGACATCAGGACAGAATGAGCGTATTAATCAGAGACAGTGGGCTGACCAAGACTTTCCTCAGAACCCCAAGAGCAGCTCGTTTTACCCAGCTTCAGTTCATACACACACAGAGTGGAGCCATGACCATTGATCCAGGCTGAGAGAGAGAGAGAGAGCAAAAGACAGACACACTCACACACACCATTACCACTGTAGCTCCACAACTGTACTGCTATTGATTGATGGAGTGGAAGCTGTTAATATTATTTATGGAGGGGAGCTACACTGCTCTCTGCCTCCACCACAGCCCATAATAAGCTATAATTGATGGCTTGGGAGATGTCGCCTCACCCGCCCCTCCCGCACGCACTGACCCCCGGAGCAGCAGGAAGTAGACGGATGGCCTGGGCCAGCGTTATGATTGATATTATCAAATTACATAAGCGGCCGACATCGGCCCGGGCCGCCGGGCTCAAGTGGGGGGCATTGATTTTTGATTAGGACGCCACTCAGCACATCATAGGGGGCCAGGCAGGGAAACAGAGCCCACCAGCTCAAGGAGGACCATCCTCATCTTGTGATGATGACACAGTGCACCCTTATTTCTTCTCTTTTTTTCCTTCCGTGTTTTTCATGTTTCATTCCTGTTGTTACTTTTTTTTCAAATGTCTGTTTCTTTACTTCTTTCTTTCTTTCTTGCTTTCTTTCTTTCTTTCTTTAATATATAATATGTGCATTTGCTCTAATTCACATTTTTTTTTCTTAATTTTACCTTTTTTTTTACTGAAGTAATTTAATTAATATGAGCCCTTATAAGCTCATCTACCTCAATACTTTTATTATAAGACGTATATTGACCTTTTAGCTTTTTTCTAGTATTCAGTCCATCTTAACTGTAGTTCCTTGTCTTTCTGCTGAGAGAAAAGTGCTGATTATGGGATGTGGGAGGTTGCATCATGGTTAGACTGAGAGATGGCATGTCTGTAGGCTCCTGCTGGACTCAGTGGCTAAGAGATATTAGAGGCTCTGGACAATAGTAACTTAAAGAAACTGACCCAAGGCTTCTCATTTATGTGGTATAATTGTGTGTGTTTGAGAAGGAGAATAGCTAGGGCTGAATCGACCCTTTACTAATGATAAAATAATATTATGGCCATAGCTGGTGATAACAAAAGTATGTTGTAAAATTCATCTTAATTATTTCTCAAGAGTGACTACTTGAAGAAAGCAGCAGTCTAGCTTTGCTTAGGAAAAATATATTCATTACAGAGTTGCCATGTGTAAGAAACTATCAGACTTACTGACTAGAACCTTTTAAGCAGGCAAAGCTGTTCAGTTCAATACTATAAAAGATACTTACCCTAGACGTCTGAGGGTTAATGACAATGAAAAGAAGTCCAACATGCCCAGCAGTCATTAGTGTTTGATTAAATGATAAGTCTAGCTAACCAAGAATAAAAACAGACGTGTTTACATGTGGTAAACATAAGCAAAGCCTCATTATGGTATAATCTCATCTCCTACACAGTGCACCTCCATATGAAACTAACCAAGAAAATGAACCATCATTTAGGGATGAAGAAGAGGGCAATAAGCAGGCCCAGCTTTAAATTACCAGCAATAATGGATGACCGGTAGCCATCCTGCTTGCTGGCAGTGTATGTTCCCATTAAGGAGTCTGGACAAGCACAAACACCAGACTGTCTGGTCATGTGGTGTTATTAATGAGTCGGACTTATGCATAACGAGCAATCCTGCCATCTTCCAATCGGTAACTGTAAAGGCTAGCCAGTCAGGAAGCCAGACAAACCTCTGGTCCAGTGTCAATATTTCAGGTTAGTCAAGGCCTTTAAAAAGTTACAGTAAAAGATTAAGCAGTGGAGCAAATGCTAAATGATGATTTTTTGTTTGAAAGTTATGAAAGTTAAGATGTTACTCCTTTGTTAAATGAACTTCACTGGATGCCTGGTTCTTTAGATGTAAACATTCTTTTACTCACTTACAAGGCACTAAATGGACAGGTTTCTACATTACTGACCTTTTGACCATTTACTTTTCTTATTGGGCCTCTCTGAATCTTCATTAAAATGTAGTGAAGATTCAGCAATTATTTATTCTGCTCCAAAACTCTTAAATGATATTACTTTTCATTTTTAAAAATTCAAATTCTAAGTTTTGTCACAAACACAATCATACACATTATGACATGCAGTGAAATGCTTATTGCTGTGCGAGGCCCAACCTAAAGGCATAATAAGAACATTTAAGAAGTCAAAATGATGTTTAAATTAAGCTTAAATATGACAAAAATATATGTGTATAAAATGAAAAATAAAAAGTGAAAAGAAGAATAGAATTATGTTGGAAATTCAATATAAAATCCACAGTAACTGAAGTGCAGTGAATCCATCAGTCAAGAGGGTCAATGTTTTTGGGGGGTGAGAGATAAGGTGACCAGAGTTCTGTTCCTGGCCCGAAGGAGGTGTCAGTCAAGCAAGGAGAATGCCTCAATTTTTAAAAAATCTTTTAACTAAAAGTTTTCAGATACATTTAGGTTTCTTCATTTATCTTATTCTATTATTATTGTTATTAATTATTTCATTTTTCTGTCATTTGCTGTAAAGGAGCTTCATACATTTAGCTTCTTCTTCTTCTTCTTCTTCTTCTTCTTCTTCTTCCTTTATGCTAAAATAGAGTCTAATAGATTATATTGATAATGGGAATCTACCAGCAAATATTAGTTATTTTTAAAACAGTGGACATCAGTGATTATCTCCTTGACTGCTTGCTGCTTTTTATAAGATTTAATTGTTTTGCATTGAAAGATTTGTTTGAATATAATTTAATTTCATTATTTCATAACCCTATATTATTGTTTAGCAGAAAAAACACAATATACTCTTAATATTTTAGGTTGTTTGTAGTATAATAATCTAGTATAAATCCTATAATCTAGTGTAAATAATCTAGTATAAATAATGTAGTATACAACTTTCAGCAGTATTAGATCACTCTTCTGTAAATATCAGAACTGATGAATGTGGTTTGGAATATGGCCTGTTATTGAACATACACAGTTGAGAGCTAGATATTGGTTATTTTAGCAAGATTCTGCAGCAATTAGCTTTTCCGGTGATAAATGGCACAGAGTAGTTGTGGGCGAGAGGTGAGTTAATTATAGTTGCTGAGTTTGGAAAGACTTACATGGAAATAAATGTGTTTTGTTTGAGAATTTTATTACGATTTCAGAAAACATGATGAAATAAGAGGAGAGCAGATGTGTGGGGTTTCCCTATTGCATTCGTTTTACCTGGGAGGGTATTATAATTGAAGTGATTACCAAGGAGATCTGTGATTTTAATCCTGTATGAGTCTGTATTTTTTCAATCTCTGTAATTTTCAAGTCAGACAGTAATAATTCCAGAGTAATTCCAGAGGCCCGAACCCAGTGCTCCCTCAGTTATAGTTCTTCTGTGGTGTGTTGTTATTGTTTCTGAGCATGGGGCCTGTAGTGGTAATGTGTACATCGAGGCTATAATATCTCATTTTAGCCTGCATGTGTCTGTCTTTGGGGATAAATGGCACTCCTACTTCATCCTATATGAGTCTCTTACAAAGAGGTTACAGGCCTCTTTAAAAAGGTAAATAAATAAAATAAACTACTAATAAACTAATCCAGCTTGAAAACTGCTTTTGTCTCATAATGGCAGGGAGCACAGCCCCTGTGGATTCAAGCCCATTTTCTTGCATGCGCTCCGTCAGTTAAACACATTGTTATTTATTTATTTTCGTTCTTTTTCCCCATGATCTCGGGGTCGACCCAGGCAGCAGCTGGACGAATGTGGGCTCGGACCACCATGATGGGGAGGGGCCATTAATGTGTCATTTCCTATTCCTTTTATCTGAATGAAAAAGTGACCCGTCTACTTGACCCCTGCTATCATAACATCCTCTGTTTGAAAATGGAGGCTTATTCTGTATGGAATAACAGTTATCAAACTGCCCCGGGCCTTTCTCATCAATCCAGTGATTGGAAATGATCTCACAATGAAAAATGAATGGAAAATTAACCCCAAAGTGACTCTCTCTCTCTCTCTCGCTCTCTCTACAGATGTACAGACGAAAACAGTGTTATGGGGGATTAATGTGCCATGTAGAACCATAATTAATTTTTTATTTTTAAATGAAAATTCCAACATCCAAATGCTCTTTATCCTTTGGCGTGGCATTTTAGTTTTTGTTTTTTGTAATCGTATAAACACAGAATTAAGCCAAATTGGTAGTTATTTGCACATTATTGCAAACAGCTGTTTAAATGGTCAGACTGAGCTCAGTTTGATAATGCCACAGTTTCTTGGCTTGATTTTTTTTCCCTATTTTGTGAAATTAATGGACAAAAGCAATAGAACATAATGTCTCATCACAGATATGATTATATACAGCATGATAACCAAGTCACATCAGTAATGTTTTTGGGGATAATCCACTATTCTACCGATCAGATGATTCCAAACTGGCTCACTCAGAATTAAGAATGAATGGGAATATATTATATTAGTCACTGGTGTGGTCATTTGTTTTTTTCTTGTCATAACAGGGATCCTTTTAACTTTTACATAAATTCTAATGCTGTCCAGCTAAATATAGAACAACAAAACAAAACGAACAAAAATCAAAATGGACAAAAAAGACACGCACACATGCACATGCACAAATACACACAGAGACAAATACACACATACAGAGACATACACACACACACACACACTCACACACACACACACACACACACAGAAAACCACCCACCCACACACACAAACACAAATACAGACACACATGCACAGACACATATACACACTTACAGAGACATTCACACTCACACACACACACACACACAAATACACACACACCTAAATCACTACGGAATCAGATTTGTACCAAAATTGTGAAACAACTTTTCTAATTAGACAAAAATCACTCAAAAATTTCCTAATATCAAACAAAATTCAGTCAGTATTCATTCTTGCCTGTGAAGACTTTCAATTTTGCTGCTAGTTGTTTAGTTTGGCTGCTTGCTTTTCAGTCACCCCGCCCCCTTTAACGTTTTCGCTGCATGAGGATTCGATTTCAGTTCGGGCACAAATCTCTCATGTGGGCGGGGCTTCGCCTCATTTGCCAGTAGGTTTTGGAGTGACAACTCCATGCCCTGGAGCTCAGCAGCAATAGCCGCCTGTTACGATCACATATGACATTTGATATCTGTGCACAAGAGCAACTCCACAATTAACCAATTTTAAGTTTTGATCAAATATGCTAATTGATGAAAATATATTGGAGTGACTGGCTGACAGTCTCACAGGCGAGAATTAATTTTGAATACAGTTTGATATTAGGAGATCCAGGAAAAATCTCAATGTCCTTTCTGTGTGGAGGGACATCATGCTGCTTCTGCTGGATAAGAAGTGAGTGTGTATGAAAAACATTTCAGCCCTCCCCAAGGACATCGCACTGGCAGCACATGTACACACTGTTACAGCACTGGGTGTTTGTGTGTGTGTGTGTGTATGTGTGTGTGCAACAGTTTGTGTTGGTGTATGTGCATGTGAAAACGACACGCAGCTCGTGATTTATGCCTCCTCATGAGTTTTCTGACACCTCGGCTACTAATGGCTCCTTATTTTAGAAAGGACTAATTATCATTTCATTTCAGAATTCCTCCCGCGGTTTCCCGCTGTTGCTTTCTTTTAATACTTAATTGCTTCGTACGGCAGCGGATGAAGAAAAAAAAAGAAAGAAGAAAACTAAAACAAATAATAAAATGTCAGAACAGCAGTGGAAAGAGAAACTCACTGCACTTGGTTTCTCCCGGCACGCGGTGCGGGTTTTTTTCATTTACGCAGCTCGTAACCCTAATTGAATGCAAATAGGAGGCAGGCCCGGCCAGGCCCTGACCCTTGGCTGACCACCTGAGGGGAGACAAGGCTTGAGTTATGCGCGACCTCACACATCACACATGCAGCCACCTCTGCAACAAGAGCGCTTATTCATAACCGTCATATTCCCAGCATTCCGAACAGGTAAAGTAAGGCAGAAACAAAACACAAGCATGAAAAAGAGCCATTCAAGGAATGTTGGTGTTATTAGATTTTATTTCCCCCTTCTCATTTTTTTCCCCAAACCTAAGAAAAGGGCAAAGTATGAGCGGGAGTGAAATATGATGGATGATTCATTGCCTGATTACAGAACAAACATCGCACCTCGAAATTCAATCAAGGCACTGTTTACCTAGCGCTTGCCGGAACACTTGCAATGAAAGGTCAACTGGCATGTTAATTAATTCCCATTAAAACCACTGACCACTGAAGTGAATAACATTGATTATCTCATGGAATATATTAGGCAGTGAGGAGCCCAAGGCTCATTGATGAGGATAGGATCCAAGCTGTCCCATATTAGAGCTAAACTATAAAACAAAGTGCTGGAAAACTTAAAATTAACTATGATAGGTTTCAGAACCAGGGGCGCATATAGCAGTTTTAATGCATGGGGGACAAATCTGCGGGGGGCTGGGCCTTGTGGGTCGGCACCAATGAGGCAGCTTCTAGGTCTCAGAACCACAAAACATGAACACAACAATAACACAATAACAGCCAGCCAGGAACACAGCGCCCGGGGAGCAGTGTATGGGGATGGTACCTTGCTCAAGAGTACCTCAGAGTTGCCACTAACACTCTTGGGATTTAAACTGACAACATTTTGATTACAGGAGCAACTTCCAAATCACTAGGCCACCAGCTAGTGGACTTCAGGAAAAATACACTGCAGGGGCAGTGTGATGCTCTGGGCAATGATTTGCTTGGAAACCTTCAGTCCAGGACTTCATATGAATGGTATATTGACTACCTCCTACCTAATCATTGCTGCAGACCAAGTACACCCCTTCATTGCAACAATATTCCCTAATGGTAGAGGCCTCATTCAGCAGGATAATATGACCTATCACATTGTGGGAAATGACTTTAGTAAGATAGCAAGACCAAGAGAATTTCATTGGCATTATAATTTCATGCAAGGACATTTTTGATACAGACAAAGCTTTGGTGGAACGGAAGGGAACTGATTTATATATTTAAATGTATTACATTTTCAGTTTTAAATACTTTTGATTTAAATATTATGTATTAAATATTAAGTCATTCAAGGAATGAAGTCATTCTGTGTGAATTAGTCATGGAAGGAACAAAAGTATTACAGAATATATTGTGTAAACAAATACACAGTACTCCTAGTGCCTTCTTTTTCAAAGGGCCTATTTCTCAGGGCCTATTAGCCTCTTTGTAAATGGAGGTCTGATATACTGCAGACTTCCATTACAGTCCAGTGACCTCACAGGCTTAACTCACTGCCCCATTTAAAGCTCATGTAGAGAACATGAGGATTCAAGTCATAAAGCTTTGCAGATTTGCCCCTATGGATTATCTTCTCTTGGGATCAATACCCACTAGATGAGCCCAGCTACACTTGGCCAGAGCTGAACTTATTTTATGGAGTAGTGAAGACCTGCAGATAATGTAGTAGTTTGTTTTGATGATGCAGATCATATACTGCTGATTTAAAATATATAACATCTACAAAGCTGTTAAATGCCCTAATAATACACTGAAGCAAAGCTAGCCTGGCTAACAGTAAAAGAAAATAGAAACTATTCATTAATATTGCAGACAATGGATGATACACAATTCCATATATTCAATAGTGATTTATTTAATGACTTTGTGATTGCAGGGGCAGATCTCGAACCACTAGACCACCAGCTGCCCTGTAATAAGAGAACCAATGCTATTCACCACATCTGTTACTGGTTTTGATATAATGGCTTCTATACATGTAATTATGTCTTAATGTCCAAAAAATGTTAATGTGCAATGTCTTTATCTTAGGGCTAACACATCTCTAGAAAACCAAAGGGATGCAAGGAAAGTAGCTGGTCAGCTGGTGGCCTAGTGTTTAGGAAGTTGCCCCTGTGAACACAATATTGTGGGTTCAAATCCCAGGGCTGCTAATGGCACAACTGAGGTGTTCTTGAGTAAGGTACCATCCCCAGACACTCCTTTCTTGGCACTGTGTTCCTGGCTCCCCACTGCTTCACTTGGTGAAAGGATTAAATCGGGGGAGAGAATTTCACACAGTGTGCTGTGGTGTGTTCATGCATGACAAAAATGGCCACTTTATACTTCTCACACACTTTAAGTAGCATCTTTATATAGAGGTGGATTAGATATATACCATGGGGACAAAAAGAGACATTTTTACCCTTTTTTCACTTCACTGTTTGCACAGTTTGTGTCAGTGTGTGTATGTGTGTGTGAGGTTGCAATTCTTTTCTGAACTATTGCAGTGTGAGCGGTTTAAAAAATAAGAAACATCTCCAAATGTGTTATGAGTTCAGTAGTGTTTGTAGAGCAGATTTTATATCATCAGCTTCACTCCTGATTCCGTTTCTGATGGATTAAACAGGGTCACACATGCACACACTCTGTTCTTAACGTTACTATTTCAATTATTGCAGTTGTAAAATAATGTAAGGGTGTCGTTTAACATTTCCAAGGTATAATAGAATCAAAATCAGAATCAGAATCAGAATCGCTTTATTTGACCAAGTATATGTGTGTGCATATACAGGGAATTTGTTTCCGGTCG
>JBBKCR010000038.1:13086229-13100991 GCA_037577295.1 Ladigesia roloffi
AGAGAGAGAGAGAGATTGGAAAGTGAGTTAGATAGAGAGACAGAGAATTTGTTGTGAGAGAGAGAGAGAGAGAGAGACAGAGTTTGGAGTGAGAGAGAGAAAGAGACAGAGAGAATTTGGAGAGAGATAGAGAGAGAGACTTTGGCGAGAGAGAGAGAGAATCTGACAACAATTAAACACAGAGCATGTTTGTACTGGGGGAAAGAGTAGCTGTTGTATTAGAAGGCTTTGCCGCCCGTGGCCAGCCACGGAAGTCCCATTAAAAGGGGAAAGGCTGCGCGAACAGCTGTTTTCATTGCTGCTTTACACTGGCTGCCATGTCCTTGTGCTTTTGTAGTCGCTGGGTTGGGATACCGCAGACTCTCTCCCTCACATGGCACACATATGAGAACTGAGGAGGAAGGGCTAAAGAATGGGAAGTTAGAAGAATCAAAGAAGAGAGAATAGTAAAAGAAAAGTTGCATGGAAAATAAAGAAGCAAGCATGGGGTATCAAATTCCTGACAGTTTAAAAGCCATTGTTTGGTAAAAAGAAAATGTAATTTACACATTCTTTCTTTTCACCAATTGGCGGAAATATTTGCTTTACAAAATAATGTTTTTTTAGATTTCATCTGCTATTTATTGTAGATATTTCAAATTATGTTTTGTACATATATTTTGCTGTTTGAAATAGTGACAAAAAAAACAATGTTTACATTAAAAATAATCATAAAAGAGTAAGATGTTGCATGAAGGTAAGTATTTAAGTTTAAAACAAATGGTGTACATTTACTCAGGTCTCCATTCTGTAATAGAAATGAAGAGACAAAAAATATTTTTTGATGTCATAAAAACTAATACACATTAAGGCTACAGCACTTAGCATTTAATGTTAAAAGAAAATGTTTTTAAAAACAGAGAGTAGGGGAGTTTTTGGTGTGGAATATGCATCTTAAAAACTATATGTCTTAAATCATTGTGTTCAGATTACACTTTCTGCCATACATTTAAAACTATTCACATTTTATATCCAGGCTATTTAAACTCTATTGGATCCTCTATTGCTAAAGCCAAACCTGCAATCATTAAGTAGTACTTCAATTCTACCATTTTATATTATATAATATTGGAACACATCTCTTAATTATTGAATTCAGCACATTTGAGATGAAGTGGAATGGAAATGGTGAGCCAGACCTTCTCTGTTCCAACATAAGTCCCTGACCTCATAAAACAGAATGAATGGGCACAAATTCCCACAGAAATTAAAAAAAAAATGAGGAAAGCCTTTCAAGAAGAGTGGAAGATGTAATAGCTGTTATAGGGGGGACCAACTCTATATTACACTCTCTGTATTTGAATATAATATCCTTGCTGTTGTAATGGTTATGCATCCCAATACTTTTGGCCATATAGTGTATCTAACAAATCGTTGTGTTTGGAAAATACATTAGCCTTATAGGTCCAGTGCAAAACTTCAACAACTTAGCTGATTAAGTAAATTTGAGGACAGTTTTTCAGATGTTTGTCTATCCTTCATGCTACACTTACTGGCTACCGTGTATGCTAAGATTTTTAGGGATTTAAATAGCCTGAGTTACACATTAAGGTGGGTTGATTCAGTCATACAATGAAAACATAATTGACAGAAAATTCTAAACAAAATTTATGTTCAAGCTCGGGTTCCCACTTTCAAAAGAAAACTCGTAAGTTGTTTGTTTTTTATCGTTACACTACTTGAAAAGCCGTTCATGCCATTTTAGGTGCAGCACCTTGAGACCGGGCGCAGTCCGGAGGGTTGGGGGTTGTGATTGAGTGTGTTTATGTGGTCCATCACTGCCATGCTAGAACAGGCCCACCTGTAGTCTGGGAGTCATTACGGGGAGGTCATGGGATATCCTCTGTGTAAACGCAAACTCACTTCAGCTCAAATTGGGTGTAAAGATCCCATTTCCTTTCCTTCACCACCCCGGCCACCTGTAGAGGGACGGGGCCTGACAGCAGCACGGTCCCCCGGTATCCATTACGATCCCATTTACAACCCAGAGCAATGGACGAGTACATTTAGGAGCTAAATATTTTTCAGAAATTACTTGGAGGGCAGTTCAAAAGATGAACTTCAAAGTCCTTATGAATCAATGGCGACTGTTTAAATTCACAATTAGGATTTTACTTCAGATGTATAAGAAGTTAAAGCATTATGCATTATATGGGGAACAATGTTTTAAAATCTTCATATTGCTCTAGGGAGCCATTGGAAATACAGTGCCAAAAGCCATGAACTACACACATTATCATTGTGGCAGTAACTTGTGAAGCATATGACTTATAGCACAAAGTATTTTGCACTAAACTTTATAAATTTGGATTATTACTTGACAATATGACAAAGTATGATAAAAGTGATATGTCTACTAATATGACAATGTATGGCTGTCCCCATTACAAAACTGTGACTTGCTATGTAAGGTAATTACAAATTTTCCCAATAAAATATAATAAAATCTCTCAAAACATTGTAGGTTAGATTGATACTGAGTGTACAGCTGGCCTTCTAAACTGATTATTGTTTTTGGCTTATAGCTATATGAGAAAAGGAAAATAATTCTGAACATGTGCCTCACGGCTGCAGGATGTGGATTTTTGACACTTTTACTGAAACTGAATGAAAAGATTTGTAGAAGGCAGGGGCTCACACACACACTTAAGATTGTGTCCTGGATTTAAACCCCCACCACTGGAGGTGTGAGGCAGCAGTGCTACCCAGAGCACCACAGTTGGGGCATCCAGTAAAACAGTTTATTACATTCTCTAGACATGTAAGCTAGTTTCTAAGATAAGCTATAGTGTAATAATGTGGAATGAGTTAATTCGTGATTTTTTAGGTTTAAATTGTAACTGAAATTATAATTGTCATTGTTTAAGAGATATTGTTTAAAATATTGAACTGATCCACTTATGATTTAATGCTATAGGACAGTGAACAAACCCGAAGTGTCATCACACCCACATCCTGTATGGTCTTGTTCAGCACACACTTGGACACTAAATCATGTGGGCTGGGCTTTGGTCATTTCCAACAACACACACCCCACCCCCTCGACACCCCCATGATTGAACATCGTGCACCTCTCCATATTTTACTAGAACAGAAAGCACGGATGGTCATGGAGCTGGGCTGCTGAGAGTAATCCCAGCAAGAAAGGATGAGCAATGAATCATTCATTAGTCGTTCATTCATTTAATTTCCTTAATCAGGAATAGGCCACGAATAACAAATTCCAGTTAATCACTTACAGCCCTCTGCATGAAAAGCTGGTATATTTCAAGCTGTAAACAAGACAACTACAAGACCCAGGGTCTCATTTTTTGACCTTGTGCGTTTCGTGTACAATGTGCAAAGGCATGATTCCATAGAAAGTGATTTATTATTTCATTTGTAGTGTGTGAGAATGTGTGTGTAGTAACATCTACTCCTGACTGTTCATATGAAGAAACACCTAGTGGTATAAAAGTATAATCATGAGAAATACAATTAGGAGAGGGACTGATTATTTGTATTGGCCTCGTAAAAAGTTGTAGATGTGTCATTAGTTCAGCATGGCAAACAGTTTGCATTGACAGACAGTGGTTCATGACAATGTTTATTTTGTATGAGTGATAAGAATTTACATTTTCTTAATGACAGCTGGTTCTGACTGAGATAGACTCCAGACGCATGGATTGTAATCATATAAAAGACATGGCAGATCATTTTTTATGGATTTATACTCATGAAGCATCTAATAAAAATAAAAGCCTAATGTCAAAGTTAAAGTTAAATCAAAGTAAAAGGGAACTTTGTCATCTAAACTGCATAAACATGGATGCAGTGGCTCTAGATTTTGCAAATAATAAAAGAATAGTTAGTATATCCATAAAGCTCTGGAGAAAAATAAGAAATAAGAAATTCTCTTTTTAAAGAAAGAGTGGTAGCTGACTGACTCTGATCGTTATATTTATTGTCGCAGTGTGAGCCTGTCTGACTTTACGCTGTAAATTTTGAAACAGTTATTTGATTTGTGCTTGCTCTTTAATAAAAACATCATGCAAGTCTAGTGCTAAAATTTACTCCAACAAGTTGATGTGATGGAAAAAAAGGATCTGAAAGCAGATCTGAAAACAACATGAAATAGTAGATTAGAAAAGTGTGTTGTGGATTCTAATAGTTTTATTTATTTTTGTATTAACCTGTGTTATTGAATGTAACTGTGTACTTTATATGGAACACTAGATGTTAAATCTATTGTGAAGTGGTTTAAAAGTGGTGGCACCAACTACTGGTGGTGTATCTCATGACGTTTTGCATTTTAAGTGCTGATGTTGCTAACACTGACTGGAACCCAGTAGCATGCTGTATCTTGCGTTTTCTATTTAATTCATTGTTTTTAACATTACCATTAGCAAAAGGTCAGCAGCAGTTCACAACAAACAAGTATACCATCAATCTAGAAGTGAGTGATGTGTCTGGGGCGACTAATTAATCCTGTAATATTTTTGTACCCCCCTCCCATAAAATACGAAAACAAACCCAAAACATTGACAGAAAACTCCAATTTCATCCAGTCCATCACATATACTTTCACTTTCCATCTGTCCCTCCAGCCTGGGCACCCTCAGACATTCTCACTGGTGATGAAACGTTCCTCCCAACATCGATAATGCAGCACCTGTGCCTGGACTGTTGTTGGAGAGTCACCCTCGCCTATCTCCTGCTGATTAGATAACGTCCTTATCATCTCCACTACATACCAGGCTATCCGAAACGCTGGGATCACGCTGAACACTCGCAGCAAGTCTGAACCCCCACAGAGAAAAGAGAGAACGGAAAGAATGTGGCCTTCTGGCTGACAGAACTCAAACTAATGCAGCAGAAGCTGAAAGCAATTACAACTGTAAAGGTTTCATTTCGTTTGTTTACTTTGTCCCAACAACAAAAGTCACATCTGCAGTGTTCAGCTTGATCATTCAGGCAACATGGTGGTTTAACTACAATCTTAAGGGAAAAAACACATAAATAAAATCCATGTTTACTGTATAATATTAAATATAATTGACTGATGGTTACAGTACATTATGAAAGGATAAAAAATGCTGAAGATGAATGAAAATGCAAGCAAAATGTTAGCAACATTAGCATGCATGATAAAGTCATTGGTGCAAAATGCCTTAGTGCCATGACTTGGAAACCACTTTATAACACACTTAACATCGGAGTTCCAGTGAAAATAAAGTTAAAAACAACACATCACCACTGAAAATGGAAAATAAATATTTGGATGGTAAATAAAGGAATAGAAGAAAAGCAGACCTAAAGCAATGTCTAATGTCTGTTGTTAAGTCTAGTTGATGTTCTATTGTAGACTAATGGTTGAAACACATTATAAAATGATCAAACACTGATGTTGACAAAAAATGAATGAAAATGAAAGCACAATTCAATTCAAATATCAGCACGCTACTGGCTTCCATTCACTGTTAGCAACATTAGCATGTCAACATTAGCATGTCAGTCGCGGTGCCACGAATTTGAAACTACTAGATAACAGACTCAACTTCTGAGCTTCACTGAAAACAAATACAAAGTTAAAAAGCACCTCATCGTTGAAAACTGTGGATGGAAAACAAAGAAAAAAGCAGAAGAAAAGAGCGTGTAATTGAAGGAGTGAAACACGATAATGGTCTATTCTCATGCTTATCAAATACCAGCTCAATTTACATGTCTGCCAAACAGGTGCGTGCGATGCAGGTGTGTTCCAAGCAGGTGTATGAAGCTGCAATTGCACCTTTTCAAAAACTCCAACAAAACTTCAGCCTTAAGGAAAACAACTTAATAATAATCACGACAACAAATTAAAAGGCAATGACATACACACACATACACACACACGCCCTCGCGCAACTGCAAACACAACCTAGATGAGGGCCTCCTCACATGATTGATCAGTCTCTACATTGTAAGCGTGGCCACAACCACCTCCAGCAGTTCTGGAATGTCCGATAAAATGATATTAATTCCGCGCATTAATGAGATTAATGAATTTGAACGGCTGGAAGGGGAGCGGAGTGCGTTTTGGTTTTTTGTCTGGACCTGAAATAATAACACAAAAGCAATTACCGTGCATCCATCAATCCACAGCCGACATCTAATTATCTCTCCATTTCTGAAGTCCTCGCACTTCTTCGGCGCTCATTTGTAACCCGTGATATGTTATTTTTCCATTAATGGAGCAGCCTCAATACAGCAAAGTGTAACTATACAGTGGGACTCAGATGTTTCGGAAGCATGATTGAGCGCTCAGGAGCGCCATGCTGAGAGTTCCAGAAATCTGATGATTAATGATGATGTCACCACATGAAGAATCGCGGTCCCTACAGCTATGGATAACTCCTTGTTATCCTGCTAAAGGAAATAGTGCCATATCTACCAAGCTGGCTCATATATGTAGCTCCACGAACTAGGACAAGGTCTAATTTGGACGGCACATTAAACAAAATGGAAGCCCTTTCCATGTTGACTTTTTAGACTACAGATTTGACTAGAGATCTTCTAGTTTGTCCTTCATAGGCTGCATTTCTAGAACTACAATGAAAAAAAAAACCCTAATTGTTCTTATGTCTAAGGGATTTTAAAGAGTCTGAATATTGTATGTAAAATCTTGTTCACTCCCCTGCCCAGCCAATCAGAACAAAGGTCATTTGCATCCATACACACTAACAAAAACAACCTAGATGAAGAAAAGTAGGAAAATAATCTGGTAAACATAAATTATGACTGTTTTAGTTCATAAAATATTCTAAATATGTCACACAGTGACAGTAAATTAAGCCAAACAAGAGCTGCAAAAAAATTATATCATATGCAAATCAATTACATACCACAAGCTCTATTTTAGAGAGGGGATTTAGATTTTAAGTTATCTACAGATCAAATAAAACCATTTTTTTGCCAAAATTACTTCCAACCTAGGATGTCAAACAATTGCCAAATGTTATTATGGGTGTGGTCTTCCATCTTGAAACCCCACCCACATTTTTGAGAGAACCCTCTCCCTTGCTGCCCTATGACCATAGCAGCTGCACAAATATCTGTTCACCGCAGCTCCACTTTTCTCAAACAAATTGTGCTGTCATCACATGTGCAGCCCGGTGAATTTTCATAACAGAAATGATTAAGAGGGCAAGTGCTTGTTTGGACTCCCACTGACTTCATTAATTTCATTAATTCCCATTGACTGACAATGGTAATTCCCTTTCCCCTTTTTGGTTATTTAATTTGCCTGAAGGAAACGACTGACTTACATTCACCCTGCCCTTCATCAAATAAGGAGGGATGTCTAATGTCTAATGGCATCACATACACAAACAAAATGAAGGCTTAAAAAAGTGAGGCTGATAGGTGCCTGATTCCCACTGACTTCCAATTTGGCTCATCATAACTGGCTTCTGTGCTCTCTCACACTCGCGGAGGTCATGTAGTCTTTAAGTAATGTTCCCCAGCTGTCGAAACACACACACACACACACACACACACACACACACACACACACACACACACACACACACACACACGCGCACACACACACACACACAAATATGCAGGCATACCATTATTATCCATCTTCCTGCTAAACTAGGAATTCAAATATATGCAATTTCTGGGCAGACACCAATAACTAGTGATTCACATTTTATTGTGGCCAATATGAAAGTGCTTTATTTATTTGTGTCTTGTTTCTTTGTTTGTCTAAATGTTTAAAAACTACAGAGATCAGTTTTGTTTTACATACCATGATATGGCTAATTCAGACATTACATGAATTGTACATATTTGCATTATTGTATGCAAAACCATTGCAAATACCACATACAGAGGTAGGGAGATCAGAAGTTTTATTTAAGTGCTCTGATTTGTAAAGCTGTAGCAACCTGGTCTATACAGGAGATCAAATGAATCACCATTCATGTAGGGGCAGCAGTGTTCTGCACTCTACTATAACTATGTTTAACAAAGAACAGAACAGCCACTGTGGACACAAGCTAAAATAAGACACTAACTTATCATTTATGATTGTATACTGCAATTCCAATATTGGAAATATATTAATGATTATATTTTTGCAGTTATTGACAAGTAATAATGTGCGTGCTTAGATATAACCCTAGAGCTTTTAGTTGGGTTTGTGCAGAGTTATGAACCCTTTAAAGTTCTCTACTTCTCACACATCCCCCCTGACAATACACACTATCAAGAATTTGAATCGCAGTTAAATATGCTTTTCATTTCCCATAACTGGCTATTTGACAAACACACAGCTGGATCAGATGAGAACATTTCATTTTCCCGTCGGAGTCTGAGCGCAGGATAAATAAATATCTCAATGCCATTAAGAGCCGCTCATTTTTCCTAGTAGCCATAGAGACAGCAATATGATGTGTGTGATGTTTCAGAAAAGGGTTGCTCCGAGGGCACAGACAGTCAGTCTGATAAACACTCTCAAGACGACCCCGGCTCTCCATTATAGGTCAGGGGAGTTGACATCCGAATGCGCGGCGAACATGTGTTTTATGACTGAGCACCGCAGCAAAGACAGGTTAACTGTAATATCCTGAGTGGGTTCAACTTTAATTTCAATAAACCCTCTACAGTCGTGGACTGGCGCGTTCCCTCACGTTGGATCACTTGCAAATGGCATACGGCGCTCTCATAAAAGCCCATTACTTTTCATAAACATCATCAAAGTTATTTATCGAGCGTAGGCCTGCGATACGCATGCACAAGTAAGGAGGGCTCCCCTCATGAGCTTTTGAAGAGATGCTGGAATAGAGTCCACCAAGAGCACAAGTTGGAAGACATTAAATTACAGGGAGACTGTCAAAAACAGGCCAGAGAGCTCTTATGGTAATAAAACGACAATAGAAGATGCCATGTAAACAAGCTATCAATCTCTGGGTTTCAGTTTCAGTCAGACAAAAACCCTTCAAGATGGTTGAAAGCACCACGTTCTCTATTTATATACCAAATACTACTTTAAAGTATCTCCTGCTTAAGGCAATAAAAATCTAATTTACCCAGATTTGCTCAAACTGCAGATATATTTGATCAACTAAGAAATTGGTCTGTGCCTGTTTTCCTCTTCATTTTTGAAGTTATCTTCACATTAGTACTGTGTAAACTGATCCCCCCAACCTCACTATGGGAAATTGTTTGGTAGTCTCAGATAGATGTGCTTGGGTAGTTTCTGACATAAAATAATGTATTGTTATCTTTTTAAATGGAGAATAACAAATGACAAAACTATATACAAAGGGTAGCAGCAGCTGGCGTTGCATGCAAAATTGTCAAATGAAAGGTTTTGTTGATTTTCTAAATGAAATAAGCATACATCCAATGAGAACATGCTGAATGTTTGCCATATTTTTAATACATAACTGCTTATTATTTGGGGAATTTGACATACTGGGAAAAATGAGGTCTATGCAAAATGTATGACATTTTATGATTCATATGTTTTCCAGTATGTTAAACTAAACTAACTAACTGGAAAAGTTATGTTGTGTTACTTCAAAGATCTCCCTTAACAAAATGTATTACTATATATTGTCAGCAATGTTATATGCACAATATAATTATAATCTTTGCTGAAAAAATGCCACAAATAATTGTCATACAAAATGTGATAACTGACTGACTCAGCAAAGCACATCATTTGATCAAGGGTATTCAAACATTTATCTTAAAATGTGAATTGTAAACGTGTTTCGTAAATGGGGCCTGTGTGTGGAAATATGCGGTTAGCATGTTGCTAATTAATGCACATAAGGATGAGGCTCTGTACTCAGACTGTAAGACTCCTTAATCAAGACATGACGTCACAACTTTAAACTACTTATTAAAACACAAACTGAACTCACTATCTCACTGTACCTCACCTGCCATCTGTTACATACATGTATATACATAAATAGCATCCTAGCACTTCACAGTACAGACTCGGTACTGCACATTTTAGACCTTATATACACTTGTCATGTTTATTTGACAGACTTTGAGTGCCAAATGTTTTTGATGGACTACATTTGGGGTAAAGGAAGGGAAGATGTAAATTAGATTAGATTATTCTCCAAACTGCTCGTCTAATGCCTTGTACGGTGGCTAAGGGATGTTTGACAGTTCGGCAAAGGGTGAGTTAGAACGTATGCTTAAGCTCTCATCATGCAGAACTGATGCCACGTTGCAGTCCGTCTGCAGCAGACTGTCAGTGTTAGACATGAGGCCTCTATTAGGCCTAAACTGATGACAGCCATTCAGCTGCGGACAGGGCCATCCATTATATTTATACATCAACCCTGTCTCCTTTCACCCTCTCGCCACAGGGTCTAATGCAGCCAGGCCCCCATGGGCCCGTCCCTGACAGGGAGGGCAAAAGGGCCACTGCTGCTTGATGGACAGCTCTGGAAGACTGCACTACCGTGTCAGACCAACCGCACTCAAAGCCTATGATAGTGTGTCACTATGAAATGGGAACTGCTTTAGTGTGTTTTCCATTATTATTCTGGCAATCAATGCAAAAATCAACATGGATCATGTTTGCTTTTTTCCTCTTAACTGTTCCCCACAAACACTCTTGATTACAATTTATTACATCTAGAGATATGCAGCCAATGGATAACCGAGACCTGAAAAGATGAAAACGTTTAGCATGTTATCCATTAAATCTTTGGTAGCCAGACTTTGATTTGAAATGTTTCATTGTAGACGGTGTCCAGAAAGTGGTCCACTTTTGGACGGAATGGCCCTTAAGTGTAATAAATCATTTGAGAAGGAACTGTGCACTTCCAAAATCTTCATAGCAATCAGGGGGACCTGCTAGGATGACCTAATAATGGTGAATTAAATCAATTACCTACACTTTTTCCACAAAATTGGCACATTCAGAATCACATGTCCAATGTGTGATGTTGTATAGGAGGGAATCCATTTGCTGTAACACTGTATGTAAATAACTCTCAGTGTATATACAATTCAATATTCATATTAATTTGTAAATTGAATCTTTGTAAATGATTTAGAGCAACCAGATGCCCCCAAGAGTCCAAGCAGAGAGTAAATGTTCCTGTTGTTTTTGGAGACAGAATCTCAGATAAACTGTGTCAATGTAATTTTTGGGCTAGAGCTAAATCAGCCCCATTGCTAGGAACTCTATTTCTTGCTACCTGCTGGTGGTGCTGTTGGTTATGTTCATATCTCCAAAATTATCGATAGCTAGTCATTGGTTAAAAACAAGTAAAGCAATGTGTCAATATTTATACTTATTTTATGTTCCAAGATTTTTTTATTTGTCACATGCATAGTCGTACAGGTACAACATGTAGTCAAATGTGTCCTGAACTGCTCCTTTAGACTGTGCAGAATTATATTTTAAGACAATTAAAATTAAGTATAAAACCTTGAGATAGGCCAAACCAACCAGCCACCTCTGTGGCCAATATTCAGGAACCATTAGGGAACATCTACAAAAGGGTCTTTGCTGTAATGGTAAAAATGCACATGCTACTGTGTGAGCGAGAGTCTCCTACAGTGGGTGTATGTGCAAAGCTATCTTCGTGGTTACATGATGCATCACCCTAGCAGCTCAATCTATCTGCTTTAGGGCATTCTCTCTTTCTTTCTCTGTCTGTCTCTCTCTCTGGCTATCTGAATGGATCACACAATAATCCCCACCTGGCCTCCAACCACACCCGCAATGATTATTCAGTCTTCAAACATTGCTGACAGGAAAAATGAGTAACCATCAGCAGGAGAGCAGGTGTTTTTCTTCTCTCGACCACTGCTCACGTCTCCCCAGCGCCTGTAGCATAGATGCTTGTATACAAGGCCAGTATTGATTTTGAAACCGTTTGACGAAGGATAAATAAGATTGGAGAGAAGGGAGGCTTTAGCCATAAGCTTTTTGATCAATCAACATGTCACAGCTGCGACTAAATTCGATTCTTATTTATCAGAATTGCCAGCTTGGATGGAGTGGCATCATGTGCCCGAGTCACAAATCTTCCACCAAACTACGCAGTCACAATTTCAACCTAGACGCTCTTCGTATCAGTCTGACAATGACTGTTTTGTAGAAAATCAGCCAAAATGAGGTGATTCAGGGTGGAGATGCAATAAGAGCACAGTCTGCTGTGTCGAGGTTTACTTAGCATCTGTTAGCGCATCTCTACTAATAAAGGGCTGGTGCCATTTCTCAGGAAACAGTACATGCTTTTAAAGAACTGGCCAGAGAGCTGGCTAATTACATTACATTGTCTGTGGGCAAGAATATTCAAAACTGTTCCTGAGCAAGTATATTCAAATTGATATGATGATTTATTTTTCGCGCATTTGTTCGCATCTTCAAGCATCCAAATTTTGCAGTGAATTCCAAAATTGAATTCAAATATGGTACTCTCTGTAATTTGCATTATTTACAAGACCTCAAAAAGCCACAGTTTGCGCACAGCTTCAAAGAGCATGTGGTCAGTTTCAAAGCACTGAAAAATCCAATTGTTCAGTTTGAGTGAGGGTGAGGTAAAGCCCTACCTGGGTTTATGGGTTTATTCTGAGTTCATGGCTTATAGTAACAACGTTTTGAAGTCATCTGAGTAACAATGAGTTTGCAAAATGGGGAGCAAACACACAAACAAACAGGACAGACTACACAGGGAGTGTGTATGTGAAAGCAGTGTGATTTATCCTCCTGGCTACCACAGTAAGTGTTTATCTTATTCATGAGCCATCAATACTTCCCGAAAAACTATGTAATTTTAAAGGAGTGCAGTCACATCTGGCTATAAATTTATTCACCCCCTTTTTTTTTTGTTTTTTACATTGCTGGGTTTTAGTGTATGTAACAAACATGTGGTTATTGAGATGGGCGATCTTATGAATAAATATAGATTCTTACTTTCTTACTTATCCTAGGTACAAACAAAAGTTTACCTTTTTTACTATTCATTATGGAGAAATATTTATAATAAATGTTAATGGAAATCATTGAAGACTGGACTTGTGTTTGCTAAAAAAATGCATATTTCTACAAGAAAATAGTAAAACATGCATAGGTCAAATAGTCTAAAAGCTCCTTAAGTGTATTATTAGCTGAAGGGTAGTTCATATAAAAACCAAAAGAATACTGAATTTTTATTGTGTCCATTAATTCAGCCTTAATAAAATATATTGCATAATTTTGTCTACTTTTGCAATACAATTGAATGCAAAAATCATAAGACTGCCTCATCAGTGTTGTGAAAATAACTTAACACATCCTTTACTGGGACTGAATGTGAATTTTAGATTTTCTGCACATTCTGTTCAATATACCGAAAAAGGTATGACACAGGGCACCTGTTTCATATGTTACATTTAGCTTAAAACACGAAGACATGAATACTCTTTAGATTATGTGAACTTATTCTACAAGAATAACGAGAAGCATTGTAGGCCCAATAATATAATAATCTCTGATGTACAACACTTCTATGCCTATTGGGCCAAAGGTCACTCCAAACCTGCAATTTGTGCACAATGCGTTGTGATGAACAAGGAAACATTAGTTCCCATTCGATCAAACCCTTCTGATTACTGTGTGTATCAATCAATTTCTGAATGATCTAAAACACCACAGCCAAACAAAGGACAAAGATGGAGAGTAGTAAATAAAAGCCGACTTTAAAACACATTAATCACAGGGTTATTACACACACACACACACACACACACGCGCACACCTTTTAGCCAGTATTGATCACATAGAGTGTATTTGTGCCGTGGGTTGCATGGTTAAAAACTAGCATGTGTGAGATTCGATAAAAGTAGAGTGGTGGGGGGGGTTGTGTTCTGGAGAGTGGTGGTGGTGGTGGGGGGGTAGTTTGTGAGTATAAAGGTTCAGGAAGGCAGTGATGAGGGAATATAAAATAGGACCATGTGATCTGGACAAAATATTTTTTGTTTTTGTAGCACTTTGAGATGCTACCTCTTGCCCTTTATCCAATTATCAGCATTGCAACTGTTTGTAGACACCTTTGTTTTCCATGCTAGGTAAGAAAATGAGTCATTTCTTTTAGAGTTTAACAGCTAGGCTGAATAATGTTTCCTTCTGCTGTCAGGTGTCCTAAGAACTAAGGCCTGTTAGAGGCCAGGATACAAGGGCTGCATTGGCTCTGTAAGAACTACCCATATCGGGGGAAATGGTCGGGAACAGAGACTGCAAACACTGTCCTCATCAAATCCTTATGTGCTGATACCGATGATAAAGGTGCTATTTCAAAAAGTCTTGCTAGAGTGCATAGCTGTAGCTTCACCTAATGAATTTGACAGTGTTGGATTAACTCTTAAAGAGTTGATTTTAAAACTATTTCTGAGTATATATGGTCCCATTGAATTTAGTGATAAATTACACTAATAATAGTGTTGAATGTGTCGATATAATTTTACACTGGATGATGCTAGATAAGAACACAACCAGTGTTGACAATTACATTTAATATTGTTGATATGATGTGACATTTTTGCCTTGTAACAGTTTTTTTTTGTTGCAATTTTTCAACTCTATTTAGTATAACATGTCACATACCTTTAAAAGCGTATTATTAGTGTAATATACTCTAAATTTAACACTCCAAAATTCAGTGTTGTGCAAGTTCACACTTTTTATGAACTAGTTCAAAGTTCAGTTCACGCATGCTCAAAGTGAACTGTTCACG
>JBBKCR010000038.1:13125055-13139312 GCA_037577295.1 Ladigesia roloffi
TGAGAACCATCAGACCCTGCACCCACATACACACTCATACACTCATACACTCATACACACACACACACACACACACATACACTTTCTACCTAGACTACATTCAGTGCAGCTCTGGCAACTCCATTTGTTTGTTTTATGTGAGCCCAAAAGACACAAGCACAGCTGATATCTCTTTCCAGGCACTTGCTGAAGTTTTGGGTGTTTTTTTTTTCTCTTGTCTCGTACTGAAGCTTGTTTAGCGCCCTTCCATTCGCTTCCACTGCTAATGTAACACAATTAGGTGAGCTAGCACACATAGAGAGTAAGAAAGCAATTAGCAATTAAGGTCCTTAAAAAAGGAGGCATAGACACTTGCCGAGTCAAACAATGCAAACACCCTTTAAAGAGAAAAGCAAGTGCTAGTACAAGTGCAAGCTCTATGAGGCTTTGCAAACTGCTCTCTGGAATCATCCAATGCTTGGAGAGAGTTCAGAAATTAAAGGGTGTAAGTAAACAAAGCTCATGGTTGGATTGACACTCACCAATAGTAACCACTAATGCTGAACACAACTATTTGAAGTTTCAGGTTTTTGGGTGTCCACCTGTACTGTAGCTTACTGGGGTGTTGGCCTAAAGTGTAGGATACTTGCATCTGTACCAAGAGGTTGTGGGTTGGAACCCTACCTTTGAAATACCACCACTGGGTTCCTGAGCCTTAACCTGAAGTTTTCCCTGTAGTTCAGGAATGGAAGTCATTTCCCAACATAGTGCAATACACTATATGGACAAAACTGTTGTGACACCTGATCTTTACACCAACAGGCACTTTATTGCATTCAAATGGATTAATATGGAGTTTAATATGGAATTGGAGTTTCTGTGGGAATTTGAGCCCATTCATTCTGTAGCATTTATGAGGTCAGACACTGATTTTGGACAAGAAGGCCTGGGTCACAATCTTTGTGCACAGGGACACAGTCTTCCTGGAATAGAAGGAGTCCAAAAAGTCCAGCATGGCATCGTCCAAACAGTCTTGGTCTGTTGAAACATTGAGATTGCCCTACACTAAAGGAAAACCCTGAAAAACAGGTGTGTCTCAATGTTTTTGTCCATATAGTGTATGTGGGGTGTTAAAACCAAGCAAACAGTTTATTATCTGTCTAACAAGGAGCCATTGGTTATTCAGCCATGTATGTAGAATTACATAATAGACTACTAAATAGGGAGACTTTCCAGATCCAGGCAATTTTGATAGCTGCTTTGAGAGTGATTGAGAGCCGAAAATAACAGTGTCAGATCAGTATCAGTATCAGTATGGGTCATGAAAAAGTACACAACAGCATGAGCGAGGTCAAGTGCTGAGGTTGGGTGATTAGTTATGGATCATAAATACCATTCCTACTCATCCCAAAGGTATCTAAAGAAGATCCTTTGCTACAGAGTAAGCAGTTCTAATGCTCCATAGCCCACTTCTGAAGGATTTACAGTCTCCAGTTCTGGGCATGGTGACCTGGCTCATGTGCAACTGATCTATCAGCACTGCTTCTTCATCACGAAACTAATGGAAGACCAGCTGGTGTTCACAAATTGAAAAATATAGGTGAAAACAGAGGGTTTTTTACTTTCTTGCAATGATACTGTGTATATGTATAGTTTAATGTGCTTTCTCATGTGTGTTCCTTATAGGTCCAAAGGTGCAGTAACTACTGATACTACTGAAGTTTCCAGTTACACACAGGCATACCTTGTAAAGCAATCTGGCATGAACATATTAAACCTGGTAACAATATTTTTTGATGAACAAAAAAAAACAAAAACGTAACCATAGCATGATGTGAAAGTTCTTTCTATCTTTACATTGTGGTTCTTCACGAGTTCCTTCTTCTACAGAACCCTCAGTGGCTTTTTTTATCATGTTTTTCTTATGCCCTGTTCCTTATTGGAAGCATCATTCTAGATCTAACTTTGATGAGAAAATACATCATCCCTGATGTACATTCTCATGAAATGTTCTTGCAGGAATTAGCAGCAGAACCACAAGAAGAAACCTACAGAAATGATCTGAAACACTTCCATTACCATACATCATTATAGTTTTAGAGCTGCTATGCCTTGTTATAATCATTCCAACTATGTATATAATAGATTAGTCTTCAGAAGTTCAGTTAAAACCTAATTACTGCTGATTACAGGAACTGTCCTGTTGTGTTGCATTGAAATGAACCGTTTTTTATCGCTTGCTTTTCGTCTTTTAACATTAAAGCCAAGGGTGCGGTAATAAATCCCTCTGAAATCAGTTGCATGCTCTTTAAATGCTTCAGTATCCACAGAGCAGGAGCGGTATGAGATTAATAAAGAAAAAGAACAACAATTAAAATAAAAAAGCACACGGATACATGGTAGCATTCCTCAATTTTTCCGTGATCAGGGATCATTCCCGATCTTCCCCTTTGTTGTCGTAAATTAAAGCAAACAGAGACTACGGAGCGGAGGAGAGCGGAGGAAAATGAGGCGGAACTTGAATGGCTTGGAGAAGGCTCTCCGAGCTCCTACTCTGCACTTCAAAGTGTGCCGTGTGATGCCGCAGAAACAGTGTCAGAGTCTGCACTCAATTTCAGTAATAATTTACTCTAAGAGAGAATCTGGAAGCAATTTGTGTTAGCATGGCTAACCCTCTCTCTCTCACTCTCTCTCTCTCTCTCTCCCTCTCTGTCTCTCTCACTCTTTTTCCCCCCTGACTTTTTTTCCCGCTGGTTTTCTTTACACTCTGAGAAAGTTATTGTAACTATTGACCTCTGCGGAGCTTGAATGGCATTTCCAAGCATGCCAAGTGCCACAGCTGCCCTAAAACGGAACTTTTTCATCTTCAGCTGTGGGAAGTATATTCTTCTCTGGGCCACATGTTCTTCTGTTTGCAGAGCTGGAGGAAGGTGCATCAGAAAAGACAGAATTGAGAGTTAACAGACAGTAACTCTGCACTGAACACGGTACATAACGATAAACCAGGCATAACGGCCTGAGAGTACTATTGAGTCTGGATAGTGAACCTCACAGAGTCTGTCAGGTTCACCATCCAAACTCAATTTCTGTTAAGTCAGAAGATCTAAATAGTCCAAACACCACCTCAAAGTGTAGCCGTGTAAGAGCGACATGGTTCTAAGTACAGTGAATTAATTCCCATCGCACTGCTGCCCCCTTGTGGTTCTCCAAACTGCTGCTTCAACTGTCCAAGAACATTGCCTGCGAAAGGCATGGTGTACATTCTCAGTTCCACCACTCCTTAGAAAAATTTTAGATCTATAATATTACTTCCAATAAGAAACAGGACACAAGAAATACATAATAATTTCAAGCATTTACACTCTTACAAATGTGCCTCTAAAGAATTCCTCCTGATCACACATCTCATTTACATCATTCTTCTAAAGAGATATGTGATTATGAAAAGTATAAAGAATGTTCACATCATGGTATGGTTTAATTACACATTAATTCAAGGACCCTTAAACAATGTTGCTACCAGCCTTAATATGCTCATGATAGGAAAACTTGCAAAACTAAAAAAGAATTTAAAAAATGCAAAGCCGTCAAGGAGCCCGATTAAGGTACAAATTTGCCCCATTCAGACCTTCATGAGGGTGGTTGTCCTTAAAAAAGGACACGGCGACCGCTGCTGAGAACAGAGCGCCACTGTTCTAGAACAGAGCGTTTTTTGCTTCCGAACGTCATTGGTGTTCCCCCTCGACCTCCACAGAGCTCTCCGTGAACTGCTGCTAATTCATTCAGACTTAAAGGACAGAAATAAAGGCCCTGCGCGTGAGGACTGTACCCCTACACACCTGGCAGCGTCTGAAAAGATTCCCACGGTCGCGAGCGGCTAGCCAGTCTCGTCAGCGTCCTGCCTCGGCCACCCACTCTCCAAACACATCTGTAAAACCACAGCTCACCTCGACCGCTGGGCACGGCCAGCCTGCTGTTTCCAGGTTTACTGGCCTTTTACACAGGCCCTGGAAGCCCGATATGCCTGGCAAACATTTTAACACACTCAGGAACACGCCTGATGCGTGCGTCACAGAGAGCAGGCCCGACCCGAGGCCTGCGTGAATAGCATGAAGTCACCTGAATGGTTTCTGAACAGAAGATGTTGTAGATGGGTTATATGTAATGCGCCATTGGTCTCCATCGATTTGTCCAACAACATAAGAGCAAGACTGTGTCTTTGCTACATTATTGCACATTACTGGTCTGATTCACTAACAACTGCTTGATGTAAAGAACAAGCCATTCTAAACACTCCGAGCTAATTGCAGCTAATGCTGGTTTATAGTTCCATGCCGTGTATTATATGGAGCATGGTGAAATGCTGTAAATAACATGAGACAGGCATGGATCAGGTATCACTAAACACACACACACACAGAGACTCACACTCAGGTAAGTAACCTCTTTCTTTCCGCCACTCCGTTGAACCTTCCATCCAGCCATGACCACGTCACACACACACACACACACACACACACACACACACACACACACACACACACTTCCCCTCCCTCAGCCCCATCCCCCACAGCAATCAGGTAAGTCCCACATTAACTGGGAGGGGAAACGGGCCATTAATATTTCACTTGTTTCCAAGCCTGTTTGCACTATACATCAATGCCTCGCTGCCCCTTTACCAGCTATACATTACAACTATTTTCAAAATACTTCATTGTCAGCTCATGGCAGTCTCATTACTTATTAAGATAAGAGGAAAGATGCGACCGGCGGAGAGCGGCTGGAAGCTTAGCTTGCCTTAAAAGCTCTCTCTTTCTTTCTCTCTCTCTCTCTCTCATCTACTCCATTTTATGTTCTTCAAATCAACGCAAACAGAGAAACCCTGAACCTTCAAAACAAAATATAAAATAAGTTCACAGTTCTTTTTCAATATTCTTGAAAAAAAAAAAAACATAGCAGAATGTTAATCTTTTAAATAAGAGCAATTCATTTTGACCTGTTGTTTACAGCCAATATTATGTGTAAAGGTGGGATTCACGAAAACCTCCTTCTTCCTGTTTTCTGTCCAGCTTTTGTCACTGCAGGACTTGACAGCAATTAGAAAATGAATGTCGATGTAATTTACCGCCATTGACTGTTTAATGAATTGTGTAATTGCGTAAATCTTTCCGAATAGCAGAGCAAAATGACAGCAATCTTTTGACTTCTAAGGGTTAATCGGGTGACAATGAGTATAAATACATCCTTGCTGACCAAAGGCCTTTTGTGTGATTTGGTTACATTGGGAGATAAGACTGTATCTACAAATGCGCTGCCGCTTTGGAGGTGCTTTCAACTGGATGTATTGGATTAAATTGCAGCCATATAGTAAAGCATGCATTGATTTTAAAACTCATTTAAGGTGCGTACGTACCATGTGGTACCTTCAACCGTACATTTATGTTGTTCGCACATTTTTCTTCTGACAATGTCCCTTGACTGATATTTCTCCCATCCAAGTAACGACTGGCATGAAGATAAAAGTCCTCTCCTTAAAATATAAAATCCTCTCACATAAAAACTCTATAAATCACTTATTAGTTTTATGGTAGTTACTGAATATTTCATAATAGTAATAATCAATAACTGAATACCATTCCTGTCATATGAGGATGAATGGAGCTTTGAGTGGCCCTGAGATGACCTCTGCAATGGACACGTCTTGGTCATCAGAAATATAAAAATGGGGTTACGCAGTTTCCCTATTCCTTATAAACCCCCATTACAAACATTACATCAGTGTATTCGTCTTGTTTTCGTTTAAGTAAAGAATAAGTAGCCACCATCATAAAGCAACGAGGGATTTTTGTTTCTCCACATGCGCTCCTAGGTTTGGTCAAGGAGGTTAAGAAAAACACACATTCCATTTTGAAGGACTCCAAACCAAAGTCTGGACAGAAGTCCATGGAACAGTATAAGCAGACATGCTTTCATTTCTAAAAGAAGAAATACAGACAGAGCATTCAGGCCCCAGATAAGGGAAGCAAAGTTTGGAGGTGCTGTATTTTAAAAACACAATTAAAAATGTTCCCCTGAAGTGAATTCAGGGCAACCAATGAGAATTTTCATCCAAATTGAATAAACTACTAAGTACAGGAGGCCGCTCCTTGTTATTACGTGGTTTCTTTGCACTAGTTATTATTGTTTACATGTGAGGGGGGCAAAAAATATAGCATTTAGACAACATATACCAACACTGTGATGCATTTACTTTTCTGAGGTTTGTACTAATAGTGCAAATAAAACAGATCCACAAGTGAAATAAAGCTATGAAAATTACAATTATTAAAATTATTACATAATTTTACATTTTCCAAAATAAATTATTATAAGAAGAAACAAGTGGAAAATCGATTGATGTAAATGATAACGGAATAATATCCATCTATAATATCTGTGATGATACATATTATGTACTTAAAAGCTTATAGGAAAAGGTGTAGATCACATAAAATGCATATCCATACATATCACTTTCTATGGTAAAGTGGTCTGTAATGTACATTGTCTTTATATCACTACATATGAACTTAAGAAAAGTTGCGAATTCGTACAAAAACTACTAAACTTCTGAACAAGAAGTAAATTACAAGCTTATTCCTTAATGACTAACAAATTGCAAACAAAATAGTGAGATTTTCTACAAAACCAGGCTGATATTTACTAAACTTTGTGGGTCATCGCTTAGTTTTTGTTAATAAAATTATAAAAGGGGGATTCCACCAGTTTTTCAAGATTTAAGCATCATTCAATGGTTGAGTTGTGAAAAGAAAAGTCAGTTATTGGGGTAAGATGTTAAATGTAGAGAAATTTGTTGACTCGTATCTTTACAGTGGTAGTCCTGGAGGAAACAGGGGTCCCAGTGTTCACAAAGCAAAATAATCAATTTTCTTTTTATTGATGACCGGTAACAGGGCTGGCATCAGAGTGGATCTCCCAGGCTGGCATCTGACTATGGAGGGCACTATCGATCCTGAACTATATACTTACATGAGACACTAGAGTGGATAGGGGGGGCATGGCGACTAGTGAGGGGGGCAAACCTTCGAATGCCCCCCTTTTCGCCGGCACTGACAGGTAAACTCACACATCTCTTTAATATTATGATGATAATGAGGTGAAAAATGTCTCTTTAACAACAATTTTTCCTTTGGAAACGACTTTTCTAATGCCCTGCCTGCACCACTCTAGGCCAAAACCTTCTCTAAAATTGTTCCTTTAACCCAGGGGTGGGCAAATCCAGTCCTAGAGGGCCGTATTCCAGCACGTTTTGGTGATTTCCCTCCTCAGAATCACCTGGTTCACCTTGCCAGTTAATTGTCAGGTTTAGAGAATGTGTTTGAGGAGGACTACCATCAAACTGCAGGCCCTCCAGGACCGGATTTGCCCACCCCTGCTTTAACCATTTTGTTTAATACATTTCTGTTGTAGCTTTTTTGAAAGCTTGCAAAATTTGATCGAATTGTTAGAAGAAACTGATTTATACATTATTTTAAATTCAGGAGCTCTGTCCTGGCTAGTTTAGTCCAACAGCTAGTCTCAGTATTCCCACTATTCCAGACCGGACCACATCTCTGCACCATCATAATATCATCATCATCACACTGCCCATGCAGATTTACTAGATCACGGACTCACGCACACACACACACACACACACACAGGCACGGAGGCCACTGAGAAGGTCATGTTGAAGTCAGGAAACTGTTGTGTCTGGCATCCATTTCCTGTGTCCCATGTCACAAAGTGCCTTAATAAAGCGTTCCTGCCTCAGACGGGGTCATCCGAGAGTGCGTGTGTGTATGTTTGCTCTGATTTTATCTAAGGAAGAATGAATGACTGCACAGCACACTCACAGTGTATGTGCATATGTGTGTGTGTGTGTGTGTGTGTCTTTGGTCAGGAGAGTTCAGCAGAGGCTAATAGGAAGAAGTTCACTGTCGTTTGCACATGACAAATGAAACTGACCATTTCACGCGCCACCAGACTGTTAGTTAATCATCACTGCTACAACCCCACACTTTACTTTCGTGACGTGATTAAACAGCCTAGACTCATTTAAGCAGCCACACACCCTGCCAAAACTTCCCTGATTAATTCTCATTAGCCAGGGGGCGCAAAAAAAAAAAAACCCAAAACCTGTAAATAACAAAGAAATTCTCCAAAGATGAAAATGTGCATCTGCGCTCGGCCTTGGACTCTGCATTCTGATGCGCCACATTTAAAATCAGCATTTGATTTCAAATGAATCTGGCTTTTTTTAATCAGCGGCTCAGGCTGTAAATACATAGATTTGTTTAGGAACTCTGCAGAGCCATCCATCTTCGGCTCGGGTCGTAGAAAGAAACATAAATTTGTGAATGCAAAGGCTCATTTGACAAAGGGGGCAAAATGCAGGTTTAATCAAAAGCCCTTATGCAATGCGATTTCCGCGTCATAGAGCCGTAATGTCTCCAGCATGGCCCGCTTTGGGATACGAGCCTGGTTTTAATTACAGAAGGGCAGGGAGAAGCCTTGAATCCCAAACATACACTCCTAAAAATAAAGATGCCCCAAAGGGTTTGCTGGAGCAATGTCACAGAAGGACCTTTCAATTGATGCTTGTTGAATTCGTCTTTAAATGAAAGGTACTTTAGGGTAACAAAATGTGGTGTGGCACCAAAGAACCCTTTTTTTTATCATAAGAATATACACTCCTCAGGATCAGGGTTTCTAAAAAAAATTACTTGAACTTCTTGAACTTTAAATCATATGGCGACATTTTACTAACAAATTTAATTTACAACAACTGCATCTTTACAGAAGAATAATTACTGCAACAAGAATTTTGCATTCAAATCCATAACTTTAATATGGAGTTGGTCTGGATCACAATCTTTGTTCCAGTTTATCTCAAAGGTGCTGGAGTGGGTTGAGGTCAGAACTCTGCGCGAGCCAATCAAGTTCTTCCACACTGAACTCGTCCAGCTGCATCTCTATGGAGCTTGCATGCTGGAATAGAAAAGGTTCTTCCCCAAACCATGACCACAAAGTTGGAAGCATGACGTTGTCCAGAATGTTTTGGTGTGCTGAAGCATTAACAAGCATTAAGAGCTTCACTGGATGCAAAGAGCCTAGCCCAAACCCAGAAAAACAGGTGTGTCCCAATACTTTTTTGCATAAAGTTTGCATTCAAGCCAACAGTCATTTAGGAAACTTCAAAACAAATGGTTCTTCACTTAAATATAAGGCTGTCCTTATATCCTTCTTGTTGATGTAGATATAAAAAGACATAGAATGTGGTTATTCTCTATTTGTTGCTCCACAGCACCCTTCTGCATACGAATGCAGTGAACCTCTCCTCAGGGCTGAAGTACACGTCCTGTTGAGCTTGTCTCCTTGTTGTTTACCAAAAATTCAACACATCATGGAGGTCTTTAATCTTGCTGCGTTTTGCTCTGTAGTTTTGTACATTTGTACACATGTGCAGCGTGGTGAGAATTATTTACAGAGTAGCGCCCTCTAGTGGAAGAGCTGGTAATGATCCTTAAATATAAAACCACTACATCTAATGGGTGCTGATGCTACTCCATTCCGAGCTGTGTTTATGATCTCCACTGTTTATTACGCTTGAATATCGATCAGGATTGATACTGATCTACTGATTTAATACTAATATGAAAGAAGCCAATAAGTATTAAACAGCGCTTGAAGTGAGCCGGAACGCAGGGGAACGCAGGTTCCGGAACTTCTGTATATTCGTCTTTTGGGTTCCGCCCCTTTTTTCTGCGTTCCGGTACTTACTGAAACTGATCCGACGCAGCAACAGTGGCCCGAGAAAATATCGGAAAATTAGAGTTCCTGCACTTATTTTTTCCCACTTCAAGCACTGATTATAAATGGTTCATTCGTGTGAGAAAGGGAAGGTCAGGCAGCTTTTATGGAAAGGTCGAGCAGCTTATCAAGAAATGGCTCCAGATTGATAAAGGTTTAGTGGAATGTGTGGTTCACTTTCCAAAAGTATTGGGACACACCTGTTTTTCAGAGTTTGGGCTAGGCCACCTTACTTCCAGTGAAGAGCAATCTTAGCGTTTCAGCATACCGAGCCATTTTTATCACCATTCTTCCAAAGTTGTGAACCTATTTTGGGGAATGACTGCAGGACTGTGTCCTAGTGCACAAATCAAGCTCCTTAAAGACGTGGCTGGAGGAGTTCAGTGTGGAAGAACTTGACTGACCCACACAGAGTCCTGACCTCCACCCCATCCAGCACTTATGGGATGACCTGGAACAGAGATTGTGAGCGAGGCCTTCTCTTTTAATATCAGTATCTGATCTCATAAATGCACTACAAAACGAACGGACACCAGTGCCCACAGCAACTCCAAAATATTGTGGGAAGTCTTCCAAGTAATGAAAGCTGTTATAGCTGCAAAGGGGACCAACTCCATATTAAAGTCAATGGACTTGAATGCAATGTCTTTCAAATCCCTGTTGGTGGAATGATCAAGTGTCCCAATACTTTTGTTCATATAGTTTACTTCAGCTCATTTCATTTGAATCCTTTTTCTTTTTACCAAAAGAAAAAAGAAAAGAAGAGAATCAGGGGTGTATCCTCCCTTTACAACAAAACAGCCAGCTTGATGCATCAGCTGCCCTGACGGTGAAGTGCAAACCTGTTGTTGCACATGAAAAATTAAAGAAGGAACTCGCCACAGAGGAGTGCATTCTTCAGCAGTAAATACAAACACACACACACACACGCTACACTTTAATTAAAAGACAACACAGAAAATAACCTCTCACACCCTCTTGCCATGTAACACACACCCTGAGCTCCACACTCTGAGCACTAAAATTATTTATAACCAGGTTTTATTATAGACTACAATCCTCTTGGCTCTGTGTAATGTGTGTGTGTGTGTTGCAGTCTCTATTAGGATCAGTGCAGGTAGTGTGTACAGTGCACTCAGTCACTTTTCTCACACATTACTCATATCTACCATTATCTAGCATCCAAACACAAGCTATTTATCACAGTGGATTCAGGGGACAAGGCCCCGACCAGGCAGCCACTCTAACCCTCAGACAGATGAGGAGAGATGCCTGTAGTCATACGTCAAACGCCGCAGCCCAGGGTCTCCGGCGCTCGGCCGCACAAAAGGTGTCCATTCTTCACTTTTTACTTTTGAGAGTTGAGCAGAACAGGAAGGATTTCTCATGAAGGCACATGTGCATTCAGACTTATAGGGAACATAAATAACACAAAGTAGATAATATTCATGTATCATAGTAACATGTCATGTTCAAGGATTTCAAATTGATCAGACATTTGCAAAAAAGTGTATTTTTTATGTATTTTAGTATCTTCTTCATATTGTACTATAATTATACAGCTAATAATATTAACAACAACATCAACAAGTAATGCATGGCTAGTTAAATTACTGTCCTAATGATACTACTGCTACTACTACTCTTCCCATCCTTCTCTCTCTCACTCTCCTTCTTCCCATCTCTCTCTCTCTCTTTACCTCTCTCTGTCTCTCTCTCTGTCTTAGACACACTTTTTTTATCTCTCTCTCTCTCTCTCTCACACACACACACACACACTCTTTCTCACTCACACAGACACACACTTCAGTCTTTTACCCTGTTCTCCTGCCTCTCTCACTCTCTCACACCCCTTCTCTCTCTCTCTCTCTCTCTCTCTCACTCTCTTTCTCTCTATCTCTCTTCAATTATCCCCCTTTCTCCATACCTCTCCCTCTCTCTCTTTCCAGGTGGGTTTGGAAAGCATTCCAAACTGTCCCTTGATGTAACTCAAACTAAACATCCAATCTCCAACAAATGGAAACTGAATCAACTCAGTGCTGCCACCTGGAGTTAGAAAGAAAGCAGAGAGGAAAGAGAGAGAGAGAGAGAGAGAGAAAGAGAGAGATGAGAGAGGGCGAGAGGGAGAGAGGGGAGATAGTGAGAGAGAGAGAGAGGAGAGAGAGAGAGGGGAGAGAGTGAGAGGTGAGAGAGAGAGAAAGAGAGAGAAAGAGTGAGAGAGGGGAGAGAGAGAGAGAGAGGAGAGAGAGAGAGTCTGCCTCCTCCTCCGTGGCCCTGGGGTGAGGCATCCATCTCTGTCTTTTTGCCAAATTTGATTTTAAATATTTACAATGCCATACATCTTTGCTGAAACAAATTACCCGCAAAGTGCTATTGTCTGGGGCAGGGCTAGTAAGAAGGATGGTGGCTTTAGAGGCAGCATCAATGTTTTATTTGCTGAAATATATGACTATTAGATACACAACCACTGCACTTTCTTACTTTAAACACCGATAATAAAAGAAAAGCTTAACTTTATTTTTTCATCCCTGAGTAAAGAGTAACATAATCTATCGGCTAACTCACATTCACCAGCAGCGGCAACAGGAGCATGTCGGCTTAATTTAAATTAGAATTCCCTCCTCAACTGCTACTTTGGATCATTCTGTCCAGTCTATTCCAGCATGAATGTGCTCCAGTGCACAAAGCAAGCTCCATAAAGGCATGGCTGGAGGAGTTAAATGTGGAAGAACTTGAGTGAAAGGCACAGAATCTTGACCTCAACCCCATCCAACACCTTTGGTATGAACTGGAACGGAGATTATGATCCAGGGCTTGTTGTCCAACATCAGTTCCTGAACCCCATAAAACCCTAAACAGAATAAAAAGGCATTTTGTGGAAAGCCTCCCAAGAAGAGTGGAATCTGTTATAGCTGCAAAAGGGGACGAACTCCATACTAAAGTCTATGGATCTAAATAAAACCTCATTAAAGTTCCTGTTGGTGTAATGGTCAGGCATCCCAATACATTTGTCCATATTGTTCATTAAGCCTGCTGTACTAAAGGGAAAGCATTACATTACCTTTTTCCCCTCCCCACACATGGACTTATTCTCTACGCAATAAGGACAGACATCTTTGACGTTAACATACCATGAACATCGCTCTCTTTTACAGGCTATTAAATCACAGGAGGGAACTTTGATCTGTCAGTCCTTATAAAAGCACACGAGGCCTAAAAACAAATATCAAACGGTGTCCACATCCTTTTCTGACGTCTCAGGTCTCATGTTTTGCCTTTACTAAGGCATGTAAACAGCTCCTTAAAAGCCCAGTTGCATTTCATGATTGCCAATTTGCAGTTTAATAAGGAGCTGGAGGTTTTTATGACAGAAAATTGCCTACATTGTATTTATGATTAGAAATGTAAAAATATTTGGAATACATAAAAAAGTTCCACTGAGAAAACCCAATGCAGTCCAGGCGTGGTTCCTCTTAGAAGTTTGCTTCTTCCGCTTTGCACTGCATCTGTATGGTTAATTTACACTATATGAACAAAGGTTTTGGGGCACTAGACCTACAGGCAACCAACAGGGAACGTAATGATATTGGCATTCAAATAGACAGACTTTAATATGGAGTTGGTCCCCGCTTTGCAACTCTTAACAGGATCCACTTTTCTTGGGAGGCTTTTCACAAGGTTTTGGAATTTCTATGGGAATTTGTGTCTGTTCATTCTGTAGAGCAGATTGTTGAAGGGGAGTGACCTGGCTCACAATTTCTGTTCCATTTCATTCCAAAGGTGCTGGAATGGTTCAAATTCTACACACCGAAGTCATCCAGTCAAAATTCCCAAACTGTGGGAAGTGGGAAGCATAGCGTTATTTAAAATGTCTTGGTCTGCTGAAACGTTAAGATTGCCTTTCACTGGAAGTAGAGGGCCTAGCCCAAACTATGAAATACATTTGTGTCCCAATAATTTTGTGCATGAAGCTAGTGTAATGGATAACACTCTCATTCCTTCAAACAAATGAACAAGGTCCACCCAATCAGAACCAGAGCACAAAATGGCCTACACTGTATTCTCTGTAAAGAAATACAAATATTTTTATAAGTATTTGTCCGAATATCATCTTCGTAAAAACACGTTATTTGTGCCTTTCCGAATACTGTATTCAGATTCAGCTCCACCCCTAGTATTTACTCAGCAATTTGTGTGGCTTTAGGGGTGAAACGTCTTGTGAATAAGGACAAAATCGAGGGCCTGGCCCAAACCATTTTGTATTGTACTGATACAATACTGATTTGTACTGATATATATTGATTTATATTGATATATATATATATACAGAGAGAGAGAGAGAGAGAGAGAGATAGATAGATAGATAGATAGATAGATAGATAGATAGATAGACAGACAGACAGACAGACAGACAGACAGACAGACA
>JBBKCR010000038.1:13147715-13163838 GCA_037577295.1 Ladigesia roloffi
CCACAAACACCAATACCAACGAAAGGGGGTGGGACTTACCCGTCTACCCCCCCCGGTCTCCGGAGCGATGAGACCCTGGGGTTATAGAGCCTGAAACCAGAGATGCGTGGGGGTTATGCTGCATAAAACATTGCGTTGGAATTTTGAGAACTAACAAAACTGTTGGGGAACTAACTAGTTTGTTGGGTTTAGTGTTTTTAGTTAACCAACTAATCAATTAGCTAATCAACTAACTAATTAACTAACTAACTAATTAGTTGGTTAGTTAAATAGTTAGTTAACTAACCAAGTAGTTAGTTAGTTAACCAACTAATTAGTTAGTTAACTAACCAACTAATTAGTTAGTTAACTAACCAACTAATTAGTTAGCTAATTAATTAGTTAACTAAAAACACTAAACCCAACAAACTAGTTAGTTCTCAAAATTCCAACGCAATGTTTTATGCAGCATAACCCCCACGCGTCTCTGGTTTCAGGCTCTATAACCCCAGGGTCTCATCGCTCCGGAGACCGGGGGGGGTAGACGGGTAAGTTCCCCCCCTTTCATTGGTATTGGTGTTGGTGTTTGTGGAGACCCCTGCCCAGGGCTCGAACCCATGACCTCTGAATCTTTGAGGCATTGCTCTTACCACTGAGCCACAGAATCCCACAAACACCAGACTTTTTTTAAAAATATTTTACCTTTAGATGAGTCCTGATGTCCAAGACATGAAGCTAAAGAATGAGATTCGAACCCCAAATGCCTGGCTTTGGAGACAATACTCTTACCACTGAACCACCAGACCACAAAGCCAATGTTTCTTTTTTGGGCATTTCACTTTCAGATGAAATGTTACATACAAGACAAAAGCCAGATTAGATCCTATGATTCAGGTTTCCTAAACCCAGTGCTTACCCAGGTGAGCTACTGGGCTTCTTGGCAATGGGAGATTTTTAAGATGTTTGAGTTTAAATGAGGTCTTAGGACACAAAGCTAAATGCTGGGATGAGAACCCAAACCCACCAGTTTCGGCAGCATTAATCTTACCACTGAAAGTGAGGACTTTACCACTACTCCACCAAGTCTCTCATGCTGGCCAAGCTTTTTTTTGTGTATTTGTCTTAATAATTTATGGCGTGATAGAAGATGCTAGTATAAGTTTTTTACAGCAATGGAAATGAGCAATGATCAGGTTTATAAGTGCTGCTTCTTTGAAGTTTGGTGCTCTGGCTGGTCCTTTGACATCTTGTTGACAAAACTTGGATGGACTGAACAGAACAATGACTTTATGAGCTCTACATGAGATGAGTGGTGGATTAGCTAAATATTACAGTGTGACATGGTTTCTTCTTTGAGGTTTGGTGCTCTTTGGTTTCATCTGGTGGATCATCAGTGAGGCTCTGGCGACACCTGTTTTCATGACAGCATGTGTTTGAATCAAAAGTAATGTTGATTTGCCTCAAAATCTCCCAAGTACACACACACACTGCCACAGACAGAGATCTTTGCTTGAAGCCCAAATAACCTTTGTCAACTCTCCTTAGACAACAACTTTTTTAAACAAGACAAAAGTTTAGTAGAACCTCCATAAAGGATCTGTGAAAAAAAAAACGTAACCAAGTAAAAGACCTTAAAAAAGCTTCAGGAAGCTTTTTGTTCAGGAAGTGGGGTGCTAAGACACTCCCCCCCCCCCCCCCCATTCTGGTCCTTTTTGTGCATTCACTTCTGTACCAAAAACCAGCTGATTAATTGGATAAGGTGTGTTGTAAGCTGTGCTTGACGCCATAGAACTTTTCTGCTTCTCTAAATAAACTTTCAGTTAATTGTTCTTTAGAGAATCACTTTTGAAATTGAGTTGTGTCAGTTTGAAGAACCTGAAACATGGTAAATGATCTTTACATTACACATTATATTAAACCTTTAAAATGTTTTTTATGCTCATATTTCCAATCCTGTTTGATCAGAAAGTGAATGTAATGTTCTACTGAGTTGCTCTAATAACAAGAGTCTTTTTTTGCCAACCCCGATCCTTTTAGTGTCGTCCCTTCTTCACCAAACTCACTTTAGCACAGTGAGAGCTTGATAACCAGCTGATTTGTTTGATCACATGTGTGGAAAATGCTCAGATGTGCAGTGCAGTGAAGTGCACCTCAGGAACTGGAGAACACTGTTTGAATGTTAATATCTGTTGCACCGTGGTCAAGGGAGAAATATCTTTTCAAATTATATATGTGTTCACACCTGCAGATGACAAAGGAACCCTAAACCTCCAAGAGTTTTACAGCAGTCTTAGGAGCTCAGCATTCCAGAGGAGCACCTGGTTTACCTGTCCTGGCTCATTTTGTTCTTCTGAAGACTTTGATTGGCTGGATCAGATTCATTTGTGTGCTAGAAAGTAAATCTCCAGTAACAGCTCTGAAGATACTGATGGAAATGAGGTTTGTTTGAAGTGTTTTTCCAGTCCTGAATTGTTAGAGAAGAAACAGCATCTGGAGGCTCCAGGAATAAAACTGTGGACATAAAGATATTTCTTTATTGCCCAAACTTGGTCCTGGAGGCCACACTTCCCTGCAAGTTTATGCTCATTCCCTTCTTTAAGAAACCAATGGAGGGTCTAGTTTGGCAGTGTACTGAAACATCTCTTGAGGCCACCTGGACCAGGGCTGAAACAATTAGACTTCTGTTCCACGATCTCTCCTGTCCAAACACTTCTAACAAAATAAGGACAGAAGAATTAATTTAATTACAGCTTTGACTATTCTTTTAATAATTATATATACAATTATTAATAATTATTAATTTAATATCAATATACTGACAATTATTTGTCAGGGTTTTTTTTTTACATTTATTTAACAGTTTTTTTTTTACCTTTTATTTTGAAATGTCCTTTTTTGTGTTTTTCACAGGGGTCAGGGGTCCCATTTCCGATCATTGCACAAACAGGGACTTTGATGATACTGCATTCTTATATATAAACTTGTATATTTTCGTTTCATGGATGAAAAAAGCATTTTAAAATACATATTTATTATTCATGTTGAAATAAAATGAAAGTCTCCACAGCCCTCTATCTATGTTGCGTACATTTCCACTGAATAGCCACTAGATGGAGCTAAAGGCATTCACTCCTTTTTAAATTTCGTATTTCAGCTTTCAGTCAGTTTTAATGAGGCATGTGTGACATTTGTTTCAGAAATCAGACTCGCAGTGAGTGCTGTTCCAGGTTTAAACTAATTGTTCATCTTTTTGTTTTTGGAACAAACACAAATTTACCTTTTGTTACCCTTTTTTCCCCAAAAAACGGGACATCCACTTATAAAGTCGCACAGGGCAAGAATAACAGTCATGCCTTTTTTTCTCCAGGGTTTACCAAGGTTGGAGAACAGTTGTTGAGAGATGTTGGATGACCAACAGTTCTAATTCTACTTGGGTCCCCACTTTATTTTCTCTACCAGTTTGCACAGTGATCTATTGAAGTCCATTTACTAAGGGCTTCATATTGCCATTTTTACCATTAATTTGTGTTCCTGTTTGAGTTTTGTTTTGCTTTTTATTTTAGATTTGTTTTCCATTTCAGTTTGCACTTACTATATGTTTGCATCATTAAAGGAGGGTGTTGTACTTGTATAACTTTGCATGCGACAAATAAATAATTTGGAAAGATGGCAGAAACATCGGACCTGCAAATGTTGCTCATTTAGTGGAAGTTATTAATCCATGAATATGCCCTGGTCCACTAACAGCTAAAAATGACTGTAGATCAGTGTGCATGTCCAAAAGTTTCATTTGTACAAACAGCTTCTGATTTATAGAGGTTTCGCATGATAGTGGACTTTGAAATTTGAATACAGTTACTAAACTGTAAAGTTCTGAACCTGACTGTGACATTTGGGTCCTTTTTGTCTCTCTTTCCAGTCCACTCAATTATGACCAACTGAAACAGGTCAAAGTTTCCCACTATTTTGATAGTATAAAAGTATAAAAGGTAATATATAATATAATGTAGTAATATCCCCTAATTTGCTTAATAACTACTTCCGAATCCATGTAGTTCTACAACATTCTGCCCCATTTGAAAGACCAGATCTTTGGTTTTTGTAAGGTTGATGGAGATTCGAACGTATGCAACCTCACATTTTTACCCCATGGAAACAGGAAGTGGTCAAAGAGAGTTCTAGGAAAGTAGAAACAATGAAAAGAAAGTTAACAATCCTGAACAATTCACATTTCTCTGCTCACATTTGTTTTGGCACTCAACACGCTACTCTCAAACTAAAATGAGTAAAAGTTAAAGTGATACAGTTTAACATGAATGATTTTGCCCATTTATTTAATACATTTTAAAAAGTTATGTTAGTCTGATACATCACACATGCTTAAATATGTAGTATGTGGCTCTTGGTTGTTTGTTTACCTGCTTATTTAAATCTTTCTTTATATTGTTAAAGTAGATATCTCCCAAAGAATTATGGTTGAAAAGAGATTTAAGAAAGTAAGAAAGTTTTAATGGTATTGTAATAGTTCTACCCAAACTGAAGGGTACTTCTTATTTGTTTGGGCTCTTTTGGAGGGTTGTAAGCTCATTTATATAACACGGTTAAACACGTCTCTTTTACAACAACGCTTTTGCCAAGAACCTCCCATTCTGAGGTCTTTTATGCAGTCAAGGGTGGTTATTCTTTGCCACTAGACAAATAATCGTTTTTTGCCACTGTTATCTTTTAAAAGCGTACAAGGAAAAGATATCAGTTAATGTATTAGTTATTGGGCTGGTCATATTTACTGTTCCAGCACTCTGATATCCAGCATGATCATGACATCTAAAAATAAACAGGAACATATGAGGTAAAAATACTGGAATCAATAGCGCACGCTATGTGCTGGTACCACATGAGCGATGTTTTGATCGATTGTGATCCAATAATAACATGAAAACATGGGGAAACGTAAAATAAAAAAAATGCTTACAGTGTAGATTTGAACCACATATCAGATCTTAATTACACTCTGTGTCAGAAAGCCTCATGCATTCATTCATGAGGAGTGGGGAGTGTCGCAAAAATGTATTCAGAGGGGTGCCATTTTTCTCTTTCAGGCCAGTGGCATTAGATGGCGCTGTTGCAGCACAGCTGCTGCGGAGCTGCCGGAGTGCGGCGAGGTTTCAGAAAGTGTTCAACCACCAGCAGCCCTGATTATTATTATCACTATCACAGCGCTGGGAGATAGCATGGCATATTAATTAATTGTTGGTGTAGAACGCTGCCAGCGGAAGAAAGGCTGATTACTTCATATGGAAAACAGCTCAGTGAATAAGACAGTTTCAAGGGCTGTTTGTACACAATGGGCGGTTGGGAAGCTGAATATGCACGCAGCTGTACAAGTGCAGCAATAAAGGCAGATAGAGAGCTGATGTTTCTCCTAAAGCATCGCGATGTTTTGGCCTCTTTAAATCTAAAATTCAGCAGCGAAAAGCAATTTTCTTTCTCCGTAGACCTTTTCAGGCAAGTTAGTTAGCCTAGTGTCAGAGGCATGCATGCAAACAGATAAACAAACAAGCGGGAAGTGCCACATTCAGGAACAAGCTCAACAGAGCAGCTGCTGGAGTATCAGTTTTCTGGAAAGGGGCGTTTGTCATTTGGTAAATTGCTACTTTAGCCCTGGTTGCCATTTTGCCCCCCTATTTATACCCTAAAAGCACATTTTTGTGTTGGAAATCGGGCTGTCATGACTACTCAATTTAAAAATAATGATAATAACATCATAGTTTTCAATGAACTGGCAATTATGGCTGAATCAGCACTTGATATACACTATGGACAAAAGTACTGGGACAACTGGTTTTCAGTGTTTGGACTACTAGGCCTTATACTTACAGTGAAGATCAATCTTAATGCTTCAGTATAACAAGACATGTTAAACAACACCATGCTTCCAACTTTGTGGACCCAGTTTGGGAAGAACTGTTTCTATCCCAGCGTGACTGTGTCCCAGTGCACAAAGCAGACGTGGGTGGAAGAGTTCAGAGTGGGAGAACTTGACTGTCCCACACAGAGCCCTGACCCCAACCCCATCCACCACAATTGGGTTAAACTGGAAAGGAGATCCAGAACTTCTCGTCCAGCATCAGTGTCTGAACCCATAAATGCTCTACAGAATGAATGGACACAAATTATTACAGAAAGTCTAAAATCTCGTGTAAGCTGTTATAGCTGCGAAGGGGGTACAACTCCATACTAAAGTCTATGGATTTGAATGTAATTACATTGAAGTCTTTGTTGCAATGGTTAGGCATCCCAATACGTTTGTTCATATAGTATATATTACACATTGTGGCCATTTTCCAACCTCCCTTTGTCCCTTAAAGGTACAGTAACTGAAACATTTTGTTTAATGTTCAGATGCTATCTATAATATATAAATTGGTCATGTTTTATTATGAGTTTTCTAAAAACAGTAGTCCAGGGATTGAAACACTCAGCTTGAATCAATCTGAATCAGGGAGACAGATATATGTTACATTACAAATTCAGTTCAGATTTTGCATAAATGGACTGCAGACATTAAGAATGTTTGCTAACTATAACAAGCACTTTAAAAATGTTACTTTCCACAATGAACTAATATTCAATGCATCCAATTCATTTGGCTTATTGAAATTATGACCATTTTCTAACATCTCTCATCCTTCTGGATATAACAGGCCATGGTTTTGCTGCGCCCTGACTAACAGAGCTGCGAGAGCAAAAGTGTCGATCATCTGGGGGCCCCGAGGAGCAGTTTGAGAACCATTGCCTCAAAGTCCGATATATGTAAACAACCTCTGTCCTGATGGACTGCTCTGTCTCAAAGCACTCCTTACAACTTCAATATGAGTGAGCAGAGCTAAATTGCCGCAGGGTGATGGATGGACATACATTAATATTTTATATTTTACATTATAAGAACAAACAATGACTTTTTCATATATTTTTATATATTTTCCAATTTAGGATCCCTTTTCCATGATATAGTCTTACTATTCTACAGTATAGCCAATAAGTAAATATATATATGTATAGTATCCTTTTTTTAGCAAATTGTTATTGCTACATTTTATTAAATCACATTTTTTATCACAACTCATTCCTTGACTATCTGTCTAAAGTCAGATTATACCATGACATATATATGATCGTATTTGTACTAGGGGTGTCACAATATACTAGAATTGATAACAGCAGTGATAATTAAAATACATACATATTCATAAATATCATCTTAATAATACACACATAATATTGTAAATCATTCGGTGTGAGTAACATCTGGTTCCCTCTCCAACAAAGTAAGTGGCGGTATTGCGTTCTCTCCCTTGCTATAAAGCAGAATAAAGAATAAGCTACTGCCGAAGTGCTTCTTGGCCTCTGCTGTTGAGCAAAATCATGTCTGAGGGGATGACTGACAGCAAGACCTGCACCCTAAAAGAGTTAGTTCAGCACTGTGGAGGTTGTTTGGAGTTTGTAGTAATAGAAGAGGTGTTGGGGACCCCGGTCTCTAGGACATGTTGACCAAAGTAAGCAGGAAAGAAGGCAACACCATTAACCTTTTCTCCCATCTTCACCTCCATCGTCTTGCAGATTTCGTCTAGTAGTTTGGTAGCCCTGAAACAGTAAATGTTATAGTAAGTTCTTATTTGTGTTGTTAAAGAAATCATGGCATTTAATATATAAATAGAATGCTCAAATGCTCTGCAGAAATACTGTATACGAGATATAAATCATAAAACAATCCCTTAAAATAAGCCCAAGACAGCTCACAATGTGACCCAAGACCCAAACATAATTCAAAATAAAAGTCCCATTCATAATAACTTAAGACCCAATTTTGGCATCACAGTAATTGAGATTTAACATGTAATTGAAGTTTAACATGGTTATAGTATTATGGATGCACATATTAAGAACATCATCATGATTATGATTTAAACCCAGTAAGAAATTCAACAACTTTATCACATCAGGTTACTGACTTGATTATAGTGTAAGTGTGTGATGGAGTGGAATTTTAGAGACGGATTGAGGTGGGGAGCAGTGCTGAACTGGCTCTCGGGCATACAGATGGACATTTGGGCTGGAACGGAATCCCATCAGCACCTCCCCACATGAAAAAAAGATACTGAGTGGGACAGTCCAGTACATTTGTGCTGGTCAGGTCAATTTGGGCTGGTGCGTAATCCTGTCAGCACCCCCAACCCCCAAAAGAACAACATCAAGAAGGACACTGGCATATATTCCTGTTAGTACCGCCCCCTGGTAGGCCGGTTTCAAAATGCCCATTAAGATTTTTTTGTCCCAGTCCAGCCCTGGTAGGGAGGAAGGATTTTCTGTGGTGTTCAGTAGAGCACTTTATGCTGGTGATGCTGTGGCTAAAAGTTCTTCTTTCAGCCAAACTTCCAAGTTGTTCATCCACAACTGAGCCCATTCTCTTGATCAGTTTGTTAAGATTTTGGAGTCTGACACTTTCATCCAAACACTTATTCAAAGTAAAGGTGCATTTAACTGGTGCTACCACTAACACTTCTATTTACTACTACTACTGCTAATTCTTCTACTACTACTACTACTACTACTACTACTAATACTACTAATACTACTAAGGCTACTACAACTAATAATAAAACATTATATTTAATAATATAAATAAAATTTATTATTATTATTATTATTAAGAGCCTTTACTGACTCTCAAAGTCACTATACAAAAGTTATAAAAGTAAGAAGTGTTTATATTAATTTATAAGTGTAAATTATATTACCCGTTCTATTTCCTGTTCTAATGTTCTATGTTAATTTTAAAGCAGACAGTTGATTGTGTTCCCCTCAGATTTTCAGGGAGGACATTTCACATCAGGGACCTTAAGCACAGTTTGTTTAAAACACTCTCCATGGCAGGCCAGCTGAATAGCTTTAGGCATGATGGTGAATCTTTTGGTGTGGATGGTGCACAGGTTGGTGTCCTCAAACAGATCCAAGCCTCGCTGGCTCCCTGCAGTGCCATGACGGCAGAGTAGTATTACTATACAATAATCATACAGTGAAAATACACTATTGTGACAGCCCTGCTTTGTACAGTAATTGGGGCTTTCAGAAACGAAAGATGTGCCCCTATGATATAAACGGGAATTACATTTTTGCAATAGTTCACTGGTTGTTGATGACAATAATGAAAACTGTGGCTTCCATCCAGTCATAAGGCATTAAATTGAACTTTCTTTTTCTCAGATGTGTTCATCAAAATAAACCTCAAAAACCCCCTTCAGAACCCCCAGAGCCCACTGCCCAGTCTTCATGCTGAGGCATGTTCTAATGGGGCCTGTAATTCCAGAAGGCTTTAAAAGAAAGTGCCAACATACCAAACTGTCTCATCTGCTGGAGCTGGCTTATTTTTACATATTGTTCTGTAGCAGATTGCATTCTTGGAAATCAGTTACTGTAACCTGCAGTTCCATTGTAGGAGTATCTCAGCCTGGCATGGGTCCAAGCACAGATAAGACGTTATAAAATGGCCTTGGTGACAGCTAGCTTCAAGTGAAACAAACCATGATTGTCCAAAAATGATAAAGACATAAGCTAAACAAAATTCAAAGGACAAACTGAAGGACCATTACAGCTCTGTGCCGAGTCAGACATGTTTATAACTGACAATATTTGACTATCACACCGCAGGAATATTTTTATTCTCATTGATAGTTATATATATGGTCTAAATGGACACCTTATCCAAAAGTTTAACTAACTGCTGTGCACATGCCTGCCTGTATCTAATAGCTGTGCTACATTAGAAAATAGTGAAATTTTCTGGTTTAAAGGTTAAGAGAACTCTTGGAATAGGAAGGAACTTTGGGAAACTGCTTGATCAGTGAATACGTCAGGATGGTTCAGTACTGAACAGATTCCCCATGGTTGTCTGACCTATTTGCATAATGCATGCAGTGTACATTCTTTCAATTTGATAAGAAAGAGGGATGCATCACAAAATAACCAGCTCAGGTGCAGAGGAACTACCATGGGTTAAACAACGTACACTAGAGACATTTTTCTTCCATATTTCCATTTACACGTAAGAAGTTTCTGTCCCAACACGCTGTGTAGATATACATAAAATCAGCACATGTGTGCAAAGATAGATCAATATGATAAATATGACTATTATTTCGAAAATATTATTTTTAGTGTCATTGACTTATGATCAAACTTGATCTGATAATTTGCCGGTTTCTATAATAATCTGCATTTAATTCACTTTGTTTTTGATCCATGCACGGCGCATTGTCTAATCTGAGAACGTTTGTTTTATCAGACTTTTTACAACATGAAATAACCACTTGATGAGGGTTGTTAGGATTTCATATTGCTCTAATAGGTGCAGATAGATTCCGGTTATCACAGTTTGTTTGTTCTAATGCCAAATTAAATAGAGAAACGATGCAGGCATATCTCTTTGTGGACCGTTTGGTTTTTAGTCTGTCGCAAATTTGTAGGTTTTGGTGGTTTGGTTCTCAAGGTCAATTTTAGAAAGTAGCCAAAATAGCTTTGCACTTACATATTACATGCCAGTGTTTACATACTCTGTGAAAAAACAACTGGCACTACTGATACTAAGTTTTTATAAGCTCAGATTTTCTACCTTACTACAGTTCAGCACAGTGGATTTAGACTGTTATTTTCTGGAAGCATGCCTCATTGCTGCAGGGGATGGTGCAGGTTGGGCATTTTTATGTCAGTGGAGAAAACGGAGCACAGAGAGCTCAAAAACATAATAATAAAATGACATTTTTCAAAATCCATACATGTTCTCCTGACAAAGAACCTTTAACGAAAATGTGCCCAAAAAACATTACAAGAATGGTAACTGAGGCAAGAACTATAGAACAAAGAAAAGATGCAAACAGTAACAGATAACTGCACAAATTATATTTAAAATCTGTTTAGATGAGCAGTGAGTGTTGTTTTCGCATTAATATTACAAATAACATGATACAATCAATAGTGATTTTATGTTCAATGTTTGTTCAAAGTATTACTCATAGTTTCCATCCGAAACCTGGTTTGATTCTTTCTTTAAATTAAATTCTTTAAAGCAGCACACATAATATCGACTTCTCTTATACAAACAAAACAGATTTAGTTTTTAACTTTTTAGTGTTATAGTACTTTGGCGCGCCCTCTCTCTCTCTCTTTTGTGCATGCTTTATTCCAACAGAGGCCAAAATAATACTACACATGCCCACATGTTCCCTTTGATATCTTTTATGTAGGAAGATTTCATAGCCACAGTGATTTACATTGTTTCCCTCAGTCCTCACGAGTCTCCTATTCTTCAGTGCTTTAACTGGGAGGGAGGGAGCGAGAGACTCAGAAAACAAGTGACAGAGTGAGAGAGCGTGAGAGAGAGAGAGTAAGCATGGAATGCACACATGTGGTCATGCACACATAAACACACACATCACCCAGACTTTTCAGCACTATCTTGCTGAAAAGGCCTTTCTTTTCCAACTGTGGACACCAGTGGCAGGACAAGAAGCTCCTGCAGCTTAAAACACTGCACAGACAGGAAAAGCACAACAGGCTTGCATTCATAAAAAAAGAAAGAGAGTACAGATTGAAGGCCAGAGGGGTGAAAGCAGTATGGCTGTCTAGTGTATGTGTGTATAAGTGTGTGTGTGTGTGTGTGTGTGTGTGTGTGTGTGTGTGTGTGTGTGTGTGCTCTCACTCGGATGTCTTCTCAGCATCTTGCAGAGATAAATTGGCTATGACCCACACATGACCCCGGCCAATGTTCATGAGATCATTAAATCCCAGCAAAGATGGTGCTGTGTGTGTGTGTGTGGGGGTGTGTGTAGGGTGGGGGATGTGTTAACATTCCTTATGCCCCAATACATCAAATCTTCCAACAAAAATCCCATCTCATAGCCCTCCATACATCTGTGCCATCTAACCTCTGTAAAGTCCCCTGACTGTCTGATATTGAATATTTTGGGACATGCAATACAGTAAAAATTAAAAAATCATATGAATACTGCTTTACTGGCCACCGCAGCCAGGTTTCCACCATTTATATATCAATTTAAAAAAAAGAAAGAGCAAATATCTCCCACAATTGAGAAAATTCACCCTTGTGCATGTGTTTGCATGTTGTTTGAGGTGGATCATTTTTTGAGGTGGATCCAGAATTGCAAACTATATTAAGCACTTTTAATCATTTAATCTAAAGCACACAACCATAATCCTCAATTGTCAGAATCTAAACAGGGTGCAGAGGAGTGTTACATACAGACCTATTCTCCCTTTTTAATGTTGAAACCTGCCTAATTATTTACTATTATTTTTGTTTATCAGTATAAGTAACTGTCATTCTATCCTTACTTTACTCCTTTCTGAGTTTAATCCATTACATGTAAGATAAGATCAGATAAACCTGTATTAGCCCCACAAGTGGGAAATGTGCATTGGTATGGCAGAAAGTGGACAGCAGATTAATAGAATACATAACAACAGATAAAACAAAACAAGATTAATTAAAAAGTACACATTACAATTTAGACAAAACTATAGACATTTGGATGTGTAAAACATTAATATTTGTATATATAAATACTGTATTACAATGGCTGACATACAATGGGAGTAACTGGTCATAATAGTGCAATTAACAGTTAAAACAGTACTTAAAACTGCCGTCTCTACAAGTCACTATCGCTTGCCTACAGTTACCTTATCCTGTGATTCAGCCCTACTCGCTCCTTCCACCCGTCATCTGAGTCTGCCATCCCTACACACAAGGTAAACCCAGTCCAGACTGGTCTCATTCTGGTTCTCCACTGTTGGAATGAGGTAACTAAGCTGTCCAGAGCAACAGAATCCTTCTCCGTCTTCAAAAACCTGAAGCTCAGAGAGCATCTCCTCTCCTGATGATCTCACACTGTCCTGAAAATTGAATGTATGCTCATATAAAAACATCACCAAATTAAGTATCAAAAAGCATTGAATGAAACCTAGTTGGAAATCTACTCAAGGCCAAATAATATATTACACATTCAAACTCAGATCATAAATGGCTAAGATAGAGCAAATATGACAACTTCCCAGTTATCATACATTTTGCATACACAGAGGACCTTGGAAGTAACATTACTTTGTTTTAATATGATAAACATACAGATTTTTTCAGAAGAACATAATGCAGAAACAGAAAAGATCAGTAGATCTGTTATATGGACAATACTTGCAGTAGAGGTAGACTTTTGCCAATAAAAGTAAGATTATGCGGCACGTGCATGCATAGACACAAAATGATTGTAATGGATTAACCTCAGACAGGAGGAAAGGTAAGGATGCACTTTTCTCTCTTCAGTGCAAGTTTATCAGATCAATAAACCCAAATAATGCAATTTGCGTAGTTTCACTTAAGCCTTTTGAGTCCTTTTATAGAGTCCCGCCCTCTTCTTCACCCTAATCTTCCTAATTCGAATGGTAACTAATAGATTCAACATTAAAAAGAGAGAGGAGGGCTGTGTTTAAATGCATTTTATTTATTTATTTATTTGCTAGTTATTCTGATCTTCACATGTTGTTTCATGCCGCAATGCATACAATACACTACTGCAATAACTACAGAGGAATCTAGTTGTATGTGCCCTTATATTTTCTTATTTTAACATTTTATTGTATTTGTGAAAGGTGGAATTGGATTTGATTCACAGTAGCCAATGTGTCCCTTTCAATGGCACAGCTTATGCCCTTGCTAGCTGCGGTTGCTATGAAAAAAGTAGATCATGAAGAAAACGTCAAAAACGTTCTACACATTTAACACTTATAAAACTCAACATTCCTCATCTTTTATTTACAGCTATAAATACATTTTGAAGAAAAGAAAAAACATTCTGTCCTCTAATGCTTCCTGTATAGTCAGTCAGTCCAGATACACCATATCAAGGTTTTGAGTATTCCAGTAAAGATCAAGCTTAATGCTTCAACAGACCAAGAGATTTTGGACATCACCATGCTTCCGAATTGAGGACCCAGTTAGACCCCTTAAATACTCGACCGAATCATTGGGTACACATTCCTTGTATTAGTGTTTATATTTTAAAATGCAATATCATTGTTTTAATGGTCGGTTTGCATGCCCCATTGGTGGGATATACACTCATTATTTTGAGCTACACTGACCCTCTGCCTCAGCACTAGATGAGTCAGCAAAGTCTGGAATACTGCGACATCTAATCTCAAAGCAAATTTTTTAGTTTTTCAAGCTGTAACTCCTATGTTTACAGCCTGAGCTGTTCCAGTGTTTACAACATTATTTGCAAAGAATGAAAATTAAAAACTTTCGTATTGGATCAAGATGGGTTTGAAAGATGTTCGCTACTCAAAAGGCATTTAATGAGAAAAGACTTCAGGTATCAACAGAAATGTAAATCCCAGATGTCTTAATGATCACTTCTCATCTGTTCTCAAGCCTAGTTCTGGAGATTGCATGCTCTGAAAAAACAACACACCTTAGAGAACCCAGAATTTCATTACACCTGGAGGAAATGACTTATATTTAGGTATGCATTTGGGCCCATAACTAATATCAGTAACCTCTGAATGTATATGTTTATTATATCCTCTGAGACAAGTGTATTGTCCTAAGTTTGTTTTATGATTTTGCACTGATCTCCATTAATAACCACCACCGATTCAGCTGGCTTCAATCAATGTTGGCCTAGTTGTTAGGGAATTTCCCCTGTGATCAGAAGGTTGTGGGTTCCAATCCCAAAACTGCCAGCTGCACCACTGAGGTACCCTTGAGTGGGATTTTTCTTCTCCTCCACGTTTTAAGTTTCTTCACTATGCTCAGAGGTGTCTTTATATTTGTCCGTTAATTTGTCTGTACTACTTATTACTTATAGATCATGATTAACACATAAAAACTAATATGGTAGATACTGTGATTCAACCTTCATACATAGAATTATACAAAATGGTACATAATTGATAAATTATTATAAAATTATATTATGTATGGTATGATATTATATTGTATGTTTTGGTGGTTATTGCTTAGATACAAGCATATTGAGTTGAGCTGTAGAACAAAAGAATATCCAAAGAAAATAAGTCTCAAATATAAGAAACAGGCACATTGTTGTTTTCCTTTAAATGTATGTAAATACTTAACAATTTTGCTGGATAGAAACTGTTACTTCATCTCTATCTTCATCTTTATGCCAGTTAGTGTCCTGGTGGTATGAGATGCACCTGCAATCAGAAGGTTGTGGGTTTGAATCCCAGGTCTGCTACTAGACCACAAAGGGACCATTGAGCATGGTACCAAACCACACACATACTGTACAACCGTGGCAATGCTATAAAATATTATATTTGCAACTGGATTACTGGAGTGATTGTGCAAAATCTTTCAGGATTCTTACTTGTGTATCCAATCTTTTATCACAAATCTTGCAGTATTTATAATCTTACACTATTTATTTGTGTACAATGTACGAATCTGTTGAAAAAATATGAACTAATTGAGGGTAGTATTTACAAGAACACATTAAACATCTTATAACATTGAGCTCCGAGATTTCTTACCCACAACAAATAATGTTATATTTAAAGCACAAATAGTTTATAGCTACAATTATGAAAATCAGTGTTATAAGGGATAAACCCAACCAATGCATTCCATTAAATGCATGTGATGACCCTTTTTGATTATAACATTTATTTTTCTCAGATTGTTTATGGTTGATTAACGTTGATGTTCTGGATGGGTTTTGACTAGTATGTCCTATCATGAAAAATTGTCAAATTGTAACACACCTAGTCAATTTGAATCATCTAGTACAGTCCTCTACACCAGTGCTGTAGCTGAGCATGAGGATTTCAGTGTTGGACACCCCAGGCTTACCATATCTGGAGGACTCTGCCACTAATGTAACCATGACATGAGATATTTTGCACATGCTAATGTTCTTACTGCAAGTGCACGCAAGCCTAGTAATCACATGTACTTTGTCTCTCTCTCACTCTCTTATACTCTCTCTCTCTCTCTCTCTCTCTCTCTCTCTCTCTCTCTCTCTCTCTCTCTCTCTCTCTCTCTCTCTCTCTC
>JBBKCR010000038.1:13168632-13182525 GCA_037577295.1 Ladigesia roloffi
ACACACACACACACACACACACACACACACACACACACACACACACACGCACACACACACACACACACACACACACATTTTCTCAATGATCATCTTTTATGTTAATACTATAATCTATAGTGTAAACCTGTTCAAATGTGCGAAAATAACTTTGTTTATTCGTTCCAAAAAAGGAAAAACAAAAGCAACATAAGCGTGTCAGTTTAAAAATCTGTTCTGTTAGGACAAAGAAGTAAAAGTTGCTGAAGTGTAACTCCAAACTTAAACAGCATACCCATGCCAATTCCATAAAGTAATGTAGTGTGGAATTTTGCAGTTTCTGAGCAGTGAAGCACAAATCTAAATCTGGTGTCATGAATTATTGAAGCCTCCGTTATGGGGCTTTCTTCACAGCATAATATCAAGCAATGTGCTAGCTTAAGATCAAACACAGCTCGGGATAATAAAGGCAGGATTTAAGAGCAAGACTAGTTTCTAACTAAAGTTCAACATCTCCCCGGCAAAAAAAAAGAAAAAAGAAAAAAAAAACCCTTTAACTTTCACGTTTTTGACGAGAAAGAAAAATGAGCATAAATAGACAGAGGGTGCCAAAGTAAAAAGCTCGAGACACAAAGACCAGAGGCCCTTGGAGACGGTCAGTGCCGGCCATGTCCATGGCAACCGTCCTTTGAGTGAATACAAAAGGAAATGAAAGAAGTCGTCAGATGAGATTAGATGACAAGATGATGATGACGAGTGATTGGATTTTTCACTGCTGACTGCGAGGGGAGGAAAATAGGACTTGTTGTATTGCAGGGTCATCTCAAAACACAATATAAGCCAGTCTTTATTGAGACCACTAGTTATAGACACAAAATGTTCAGAACTATTTTCTAGGGCCAGATTGCTCGTATGAAAACACAGCCAAATAGACAAGCAATGCAATGTTCAGAGGTCTGGATACTAATAAATAGACTTGATAATAAAAAAATATATAGAAATATATAAAAAAGATAAAATTGGAAAATACATAATTAAATAAATACATACATATATACATAAGAAATTATTTAAACAGTACTGCACAGGCTATGAAAAAAAAAATGTATTAGATGCCAATCCTCCTTTTTTGGTGTATTTGGCTTAAATATTGTCAGAAGTCACCAGATTAGTAGTATTGGACAATATTCCAGAAAAACATGTCAAGATACTTGAATATGTTCTCACATTACAGAATAATCAAAATATATAATGAAATTTTAGGAAGTTTGAAACAGACTAAGACTTTAAATGAAAATTAGGAACAATCTTTAGTTTATGCTTTGCTGTTAACGAGTTATTTAGCAGCTGTTTATTTTGGACTCCTGTGGACATGAAGTGACAGTTTGAGGTCCACAGATTGATGTCCACACCATCACTGACAGGTCGGGGGTGATGGTGCACATGGGCAATGTCTCAGTCGGTGTGTGTGAAGGGGGGTTTGTGGCTGGAGATTGGTGTTTGCCTGCAAAGTCTCTGCAGTTTGGGGGTGGAGGGTATGCGTGCATGCTAAGTCTCTGCTGGAGGCTATGTGGGGATATGTCCCTCCCTGCTGTAATAGTTCCAGTACCCATGGACAGTGGGAAATACTCGCGTGCAGTCAGAGAAACACACCGAGAGATTTAAATCTTTTGGATATTGTCAGGGACGGATATCGCTATGACATTTGGGAGGTGAACACACTAAAGGTGTCCTAGTGCATCCATGACAGTACCAAAGGGCAGCCTAATTAACACCACAGAAACGATGACAGCAGTTGCGTCACCATGCAAGAGATGGAACTGTTTGTGACAGCTCGTACATGTACATGAACAAAGAGTGTGCTATAATACATGTCCACTATCTTCAGAGCCAACATTCGATCTTGAGCTCGTTCTCACTGTATCTGCTCTGTAGGTGCTCTGGGTTCCTCCCACAGTCTAGAAAAAGTTGCTTTATTTTTATTTTAACCACATTCACACAATACACAGTGAAACGAAACAACATTCCTCCAGGACCATTGATCAACACAAGAACAGAAACGGAGACAACACAAGACAGGACAAAAGAGAGTGCAAGAAAAGAACACAAGAGCAACTAAACAACTGGACTATACAACATTTATTCTACAATAGCTGTTGCACAAGTTTAAATGGTTATAAATGGTTTATGTGGGCAAAAAAGCCCAACTAGGAGTTACACACATGTCAGATGGACTGGAGACATTACATTTCAGGTGAGAGTGAGTGTGTTTGTCTATGAAATAGTCCCTAGATGAGTGTGTTTATCCGTAAGTCTGCCCTGTGATAGGCTGGTAAATGGTCCAGGGTGTTTCTCTGCCTTTTGCTCTATAAGCGAATGGGATCGGTCAACCCTAGTTAGGATAAGTGACTCAGAAAATGCAAGGATGTACGTGTAACTAAATCAGTGTATCTAGACACTACCCATCTCTACACAGCATTTCACACAAACAGGAAATGTGAATACCAGCTGTGTTATTCCCAGCCTTCTATGATCTTTACAATATCTCTCAGGACATAATTTATTTTACAGGCCGTGCTGTCAATTAGCAAATGCTAATCAACGTATATTAAACTGCGCTGCCGATTTGGTTCGCCGAATGTTGAAATATTAAGTACCACGTATATTAGCAGCATTGGCATAAATGTTTGTACTTCAGGCTGATTTGCATTTCATTCAATCTATTTTAAAGCACTTTTGCAGTTGGAGCAGCTGAGGTGATACAGTTGAATTGTGTTGAAGCAATTCTGAAACTTATAATGAGAATCAAGAGAAGGTGAAGTGTTTTTTTTTCCTCTCTCTCTCCCTTTCACGACAGATAAAACCCCCGAAGCTAGAGTTAACAGCTTTTTCTGAGAAGAAAATCATTTTTCCAATGTGCATAACATTTAAAACAGCTATAAATTAAAGGAGGAAAGGCAATAATTTATTTTCACCAGAAATCTCCTCCACTAGAATAAATGTGTCTATAAAATTCTGAGTGAAAAGTAGGTTGCTAAAATGCACTTAATTTGGCATGATAGATTGGGTCCATGCTTCAGTGACTGTAATTGAATCTGTGACCTATTTCTTCTGAAGAAAATTGTCTCTCGGGTTTTGTGTCACCATACATTTTAATGGAATTCAATAGACTGTCACAGAATTTGTACATTTACAACTAACTGTTAACATTTTTCCATTCCATTTGTAAATCATCTAATTGATACGTATTCACGCGACTTCCAGCACTTTAATACAAGAGCTGCTTTTCAGAAAAATGCATATTTTTGTTTTTTCAGACATCATCTTAAAAGCAGACAGGTTTAAAATTGATGGAAGGATTTAATTAATGCTTCAGCTCCAAATTAAAAAATGAGACAACTTTAAAAGTTGGTAAATGCCTCAAATAAATTCAGTGGTTTATCATTAATGTATAATCTTCACTGAACTTAAAATAATAGGTCATCAGAATGTAAAACATGGACTGCTGGACTGATTGTATTACTGGGAGTTTCATTAATTCAGCTCTTTAACTTGGTTTCTTCATTTTTGTTTTTTGTTTAAAAAAATTTGTTTTTACATTACTGTTTTCTGATTCTTGTATTCTATATCATACCTTTCCCCCAGAGATTTGTGATTGTGAAACAAAACAATAATTAAACTCTAATTTTCCTTAGGGCAAGGGTGTTTGAAAACCACTGTCTCACACGTAACACTCTTAACACCCACTTTAACACATTTACTAGGCCTGGCAATTGAGTTGAGTTCAACCAAATGTTTGAACAAGAAACTTACCAAGCTCTGCTAGATAATTCCCTGGATTTCACTTCTCTGCTTTAGAATCAATAAACTGTTTTTGGTACTGTAATTTTATACTGATGTAGTTCTATCTACAATATATCTATGTGTGTGAGTGAGTGTGTCTTGTACTACTATTTAATTTAACCACCTACCTAATTCGATTACTTTAAAAAGCCTGTATTATTCTCTATAAAGATTATATCAATGCCACTAATATTGTGTGGAAAATGGTTTTATCTAATATATGTTAACGTAATATGTTGTTCCAAGTCATTTGGGACTATTTCTTTTGTCACGAAATGTTCACATGATGCGAAACGGTTCCTGCTGTTTTCAATATGTTAAAAAGGAGCAACAAAGGAAGTTTTGATAAGACAGCAATTATACAACACATGTTGTCTCTGTGACAGGCTGCAATACACTACATATAAGGGGGTGATATGGCTTATTTCCCTAATTAAATCTACCTGCCTAATATTGTCTATGTTGCGCAAGACCTCAGCATGACCTCTGAAGGCATGCTGTAGTATCTGGCACCAGGATATTGGTAGAATATTTTAGTGTAGTAAGTTACAAAGTGAGGCCTCAAATTATTGGATTAGTGTCTCAAGCACATGCCACAGATGCTTGAACATATTGACATCTGGGAAATCTGGACCCATTAACTCTTTATCATGCTCCTTAAATTATTCCTGAACAATTTCTGCAGAAAGAGGCTACTGCCATGTGGTAATAGTGTTGCCATTATGTGGTCTACTGAGTATGAAACAGCATTAACATCCACATGAATGACAGGAAACAAGGTTTCCAAGTAGAACATTGCCCAGAGCATCACATCGCCTCATCCATCTTGCAATCTTCCTCAGGTAAGCACATGCTCTTGGTTGTCCACATAATGTAAAAATCTGATTAATCAGACCTAGCCACCCTCTTTCATTGCTCCACAGTTCAGTTCAGATGGTCACATGACCATTATGAGGGGACATAGGGGTCAGTATGGGTATTCTGATGCTAACCCATTTTTCCTGCTTCCAGCACTCGAAGTCTGACTGTTCATTGTACCACTTATCAGTTATACTCAGGCCCTTGGTGCCACCGTTACATTTTCACTTGTCATCAGCTTTAATGTTATGGCTGATGATTATGGCTGAAATAACAAAAAATCAGGCTGCGTTGCACTTTAATTCCCTCAAATAGAGTATTTAGAAACTTTCTAAAAAAAATTCTAAAAAACTCTCTTTATAGAATTTCTATTTAAACATTTTTGAACATGGATTTTTTGAGACATGGGTGCTTCAAACAATGTAAAACATGTACATGTGAATATTCTCATAAGTATTGTGCATGCTGTATTTCAGCTGGAAATCCAATAATGCCATAAGACTGGAGGCTCTGTGCTCAAGTATTTTTAGCTCTTTTTCTGATTCACTTGCACTGGCAGAGAAAACTAGAACACCACCATGTTCCACTGCGGTTCTCAGTAATTTAATGCGGATGTTTCTTCATCCAGTAACAATCAGTGTCTAACAGATTCACATTATGACCATAAAACAATCAAGGCTTGGACCCGCAGTATGAGGAAAAGTGGCGAGACCAGAATGTGTTATGAAAAAGAACGGCTTGGTATTTCCTCTACGCTGTCAAATGAAATTGCAGCAGGAACAATGAAGGTTTATGCAACAGATGTTCTTCAGAAATCCAAGCGTTCAACTAACAGTGCCAGCAAGTGTGTGCAAATGCATAGCGGGTAATCTGATGAGTTGGATGGATACAATTGCTTCTCTATTCACTGAAAAAGTCATTTCTGTCTGGCTTTCGCAGCTGATACTGATATTACCGATGACAAAACATGAAAGGTCAATCGTTTGACTGCATTAAATTCTGAAGGAGATCCAGACAAACTAGACAGGTGGGAGTGATATTCCATTTTCCTTCCAACTGCTGGCCAAAAAGTCCTTGCTAAATTCAATTTAGTCAAATCAGTGATGACAACTCAGTCAAACAGTTTCTGCTTTATCAAACAGTCTTGGCCTAGTTTTGTACACCAAGGTTAAACTGAACCAGTTGAAAAGCGTCCAATTAAATGTCAAATTGTAATGTCTGGTGCGAGCAAGTGGTAAAAACACACAGCTAAGTTTTATAATAATAAAAAAAATCCATTAGACCACCGAGAGAACTTTTGAGAAAAATAACATTTTCAAAAGTTGAACGGATCAGTAATGGTCTACGTGATGTCGGCACTTCACAAGACTGCTATTTCAGAAGCAGCACTGAGATGAGCCCTCTAGTCAATCACAGCATTAGGCTATTCTGTGCAGCGAACAAGTTATAGTTCCAGGGGAATGTGTCTATGGGTGTTTCTATAACACACACCCACACATACACATACATACATACACATATATACACATACATACATACATATATATATATATATGTATGTGGGAGTGTGTCTGCATACAATATGTGTCTCACTACTGTTTTGTACATTTTTGAACACACTTGATTCATAAATCCAAACAAAACTGTGTGGAGAAAATGTAAACACAGATGAATAATTTTAAATACCTTGGAAATGTTAAACAATGCTATTACATTATTTTACAATTAAAATAGTGATGTTAAGATCATAGTGTGTGCATGTGTAACTCTGTCATCCATTAGAAACTGAATCAGGGGTGAACAGACCATAGAAAACTTCTCTAAAAACAATACGGCGCTCACAACACATGGAGGCATTTCTTATTTTTTTACACACACACACTGCAATAGTTCATAAAAGAACAGCAACCTATTCACACACATACACACACACACACACGGTGCTGCAAAATGTACAAACAGTGAACAGAAAAAAGTGAAAGGTCTGTATGTGTATAGAATGATAATAGCACATATATAACAAGAATTGTGAGTCCTTCATCTTTTGACAGACCGTCTACAGGTAGCAGATGATACTAAACTGCACCTGTAAATAGGTTTCCCTGAGCCTGTTTAATCCTGGACAAAATACTCCCATGGGGATTTAACATTGTCAGTCTCTTCATGGATTTTTTAGGGTAGAATTGTCTGACATATAACACCAACATTTTGCACTAGAGACCAACATTTTGCACAGAATGACACATTACCAAGCACTGCCCCTTGGTAAGTAACCTAACATGAGCGATAATTGTATATTATCAATTTTTTTGTTTTAATATCCATATTTGTACACTTTGTTTACATTTTAACATCCTCATTGGCTCCTCCCTGGCACTACAGATTTGGCCTCCCATGGATCATGTTTTTGTGTTTGTATTGTCTGGTCTAGTATATAATCCAGGTACTGATACTACTCTCAGTAAAAGGGAATATTCTGGGAGTTTGTAAAGTAAGAGGGATCACACTACTAAAACAGCCATCGGGGTTTCTGGCCAAAAAGTCAAGTCAGGTCAAGAAGGTTTTATTGTCATTTCGACCATACACATGCAGTGCATAGTGAAATGAGATAGTGTACCCCCAGGACCATGGTGCAACACAAGAGCATGAGTGAATAAGTGAAATATTATTGAATAGCCAAGTAAATCATATCATCTGACCTCCATCCTACTAAGGATGCATTTTACTCACTTAAAACAAGACTGAATGCAAAGAGCCAGAGAAAAGGGAAATAAATTAATAGAAACTGAAAAGGGCGGAGTCATAGGCTCATCAGAATATTATAAGAAAAGAAAACAGCATCTGGTCTTGTTTGTAGAATGGAAATTTGTTGCATATTTGTTAAATATGTGCCTAAATATTTGTGAAAAATATTTGAAAGCAAACAGCAGTAAGGACAATTTGAATATTGAATTTAGAATGAAGATAATCTATCATATTAATCACATTAACAATTCTAGTTTCAAATAGAGTCCAATGTACTGTGATCCAGATCAAAACATATATTGTGTAATTGTCCAAATATTGGGTTTTCTGGCCAGATTTTCCAGCTGGCAATATTGTTTTTGGCCAAAAATGTCATTTCATATGCTAAAAGCTCCATGGAAACACATTTGTCAAGAGGCCAGAGGGCTGTTCCAAAAGCTAACTCAGGCTTGAAATTGGGAAAGTACATTTTTATTGGTAACTGCAAATGTATCAGAAATACATATCATATTTTAGGCCTTAGGATTCCTGGGTAGCCGAGGCCATTGTTGTTCAAAAAACATTCATCCACCTGTTCTGTCTTGTAGCACTTAGGCTAAATATATCAGAGACTTTAACACCCCTATTAGTGACTTTTTATATACTAATATGAACAATTAATATTAATATTGGTTGATTCAATGACTAATTAAAGTATTTTGTCTTCTTCACTTGTTGTCTTTCTTACTTGGAAAAGAAACCATATCGCCCCCTAATCTTGCTGTAGTGTACTGCAGTCCGTCACAATTACTACATATGTCATATTATTGCTGATTTATTAAAACTTCTTTTGTCTCTCATGTTTAACCTATTGAAAACAGAAGTAACCCACTGCATCATGTGAACATTTCATAACAAATTGTATTAAAAGATATAACTCAGAATGACTTCCCAATTCTCATCCCATTAACATATATTACTTTTGGAGTAAATATTGCTCATAATTGTTTCCATAAATGTTGTTGAGTTCGTTGTCTAAACTCCTCAGGTCGGAATGTAATCGCTACACACACAAGTACAACCTGAAACAGCTGGTTAATGTGTAGTCTGCCAAGCATTTATGCTGGTTTGATAGTATAAAATGTAAAAACTTTTACATATATAAGCTGATATATAAATATATAAATATATATATATATATATATATACATTAGGAGTGGAGCCAAAACTGAATACAGTATTCTTGTATTCGGGAACCCTCCGTCACACATTCGTGTTCTGGAACAGATACTCCGCTTCTACCCCCATCCCACACCTGGTCAGGCGCTCGCGTTTAGGATTAGATACTGAGCCCGGTCTCACGAGTTTTTGTGCAGCTATCACGAAATACAATTGAATCAAAATACGTGCTCCGATCACGAATTAGGGCTTTAGTTCATGCTAGGACAACACTTCTCTTTTTCATGCAAGGCTAATATTCAGTACCGGGGCAGTAGGAGAGAAATAATGAGTTGATTCCTTACCTTCACCCAAACTTAACCCTAACCTAACCATAACAGTCACCTGTTAGCTCAGATACTGGTGATTTAATGCAGTGCCCATGAAAATAGAGCATTGTCCTAGCACTGAAAAGTGAAGCATTGTCCTAGCATGAAAAAAAAAGCTCTTAATCATGATTGGAGCAAATCCCTATAATTTTCATTAGTATGAAATATTTTACCACTTTCCTCTTAAAGCCATATTTACTGCGTGTAGAGTTTCAGTTCTGTCATTCAGACTGAAGGTTTGCCTGTAAGACACAGGAGAACAACACTGCACTGTACATGCCAGCAGCAAAATTGACAGGCAACGTCACAAATGTAAGTTTGGAAATGAAGGGTTTGTGGCTGGCAGTTTCGATATAATAAATGTTTTTTCTCTCTGACTGGAGCATTTGGAGTTGCAATTTTAGCCACAAACACACTAGTCGTTAGACCACAGAACTGTTCAAATGTTTGCAATCAGGACTTGGTCATGGCTGGGAGGTACAAATTACAAGATCTTTTACCAGAGGGAATTTCGAACCCATCCCTTTAGTCTCCAAACTAAGTTTTGTCATGAAAACATGCAAGAAGTTTGAATGCAATTTTTTGTTTCTTCTAAGACCCGAATAATCCAAATAATTTGTGGGATGATTTGCTGCAAAGAAAAACGAAGAAAAAATGAAAAGAGAAAGGAATATGTTAAGGAGATTGGATACAGATATATCATTGGAAATGATACTTGACAACATCCCTCCTTGGGTTTCCACTCAAACCATTGGCTTGTTGTTTCATATCTTATCGCCACACTTATTACCTGTTTCAGCCATTCACTTTTTACACTGCAAGATTTGGACTCCCAACAGGTCTCCATATTTAGCTTGTCTGATATCAAGTCAGATCAACTTCCTCTTCATCTTATAGCAATGCATGAGCTCTCGACAGTACATAGTGTGAACAGTGTGAACTTCTTTCTCTACATTTAAACCATTCACCGAATAATGTAGTGGGCATCAGTGACACAGCACTTGGGGAACAGTGTGTGGGGGCAGTACCCTGCTCAAGTATACCTCAGTGGTGCCCCTAGCAGCCCTGGGCATCAAGCCCATGACCTTCCGATCACTTCCTAACCACTAGGCCATCAGCTGCCCACCAGCACTTTTTACAGCAGACATTGTATAAAACAGCTTTACAGAATCAAAGTCCAAACCTTCGTAGGATCCAAGATTCAAAATTGGAACCCATCCTCCTTTGGTTGACACCTGATTGCAAGAATAAAAGAACAACACCATGGAGATGAGACCTTTGCATATGGAGTAATCACTGATGAGCAGCAGAGTCTCTACTTAGCTAAAATAGGACTATGAAATAGAGTTTATGATTAGTAGTGGCAGCTTCTGTTGGAGACTGTATGAGGAGTAGTGTTTAGGGGTGGGCAGCACATGCAGGTGCTCCATTGTGATTGGAGGACAAATGTCTCCAGTAAGCAGCAGTAGGATAAGGTCAGAATCTTACTACTTCTGGTGGAGTCTGTTGGAGTCTGTATAGCGTTCAAGTATCTGCAGGGTTGAGGTCTATGAACAGTTCCCACATAGCGATCGAGGGTCAATGCGGACACGGATTTCTCTGATCTGAGGATTTGTGCCTGCAATCTCCAAATACGAGTGGAAAACTAGGGCTAAAAACAAGTCAACCTGTGCCTCAAGTGTGAGTCAATAAATTGACTTTATTGACTAATTGTTGCAGTCCTTATCATGTCAAATACACCTGTTTAAGTCGGATGACATTAATGTATTATAGCATCTTCGTCTTTTCATTGATGAGAGGACAAACCTTGTCAATGAATCTAGGAAGAAGTGTCTTGAAATTTGGCTTGAAAAGAGACGCTAAACTCTATTAGACAAGAGACGAAAACCACGTTACAAAGCAAAACACCCCAGCATTGCAACAGGAAAGGCTCAGCTGGCCTCCTTTTTGCTCATTCAGTGTGTCAAGACAGCTCTTTTTGCACACAGATTCATCCTTAGTGTATGAATCATTTAGCTACGACTGGGACAAGAGCAATGAAGTCCTAAGTAGTTATCACCAGCGCTGTCTAAATTCATATTCATATTAATTTGCTGAACTAATGACATAAATGCAGGCAAAATCAGCTGCGCTGTAATTTAAGTGTGAAAAATGCATGAAGTAATTACAGATTGTTTTAGTGACTAAAGTGGGTCCTCTGCTCAGTCAATTAAGCCGGAATGAGAATGTTTTTCCCTCTCTCGGCTCACACAACACTGTTTATCATCGGCAAGTTCAATTGCCTCGCTCTCCATGGCTATGTTATCCATATCAGACTAATGAGTTCCTCGACGTTACTGTTCTAATTAATGTCTCTAATTCACATTAATTAATTGTAGCCAGAGCTTTCTCCATCTGCTAACTTGTGAGAAAAGTAGAAAATTGGGTCAGTGTTAAAGGGACCTCAGTGGCATGGATACACTCTTGATTGCTTCGCTCTCATTTGCTCAGAAGCAAAACATTGTAAAGGTTTGTGCTCGTAATGCATTATGCATACAAACAAAGCTCTCACCATTAGCGCAGACTGACTTTCAAATGAATGCAAATCAATTTTTCAAAAAGGAAAACAGTGTGGCAGCACATGGAACACTGCATAGCACCTCGAAGGAAGTTGTAGGAGACACTTAAGTAATGTTCAATGTCAAAGCGAATATCACATCGGGGAATTTCCAGATGCTAATGGTAATTAAGCCAAGCCCAGACTTAAAAAACCTTTTTATTTATTAATGATTCCATATTGGACAAAGCTACGTTTACCAGAATTCTTCACTCAAAGTGGCCAATCTTAATAATGGCCCTTGTTTATCAAGTCATAGCAAGAGCACTCATCTAAGATCAAGTCTCATGGCTACAATCAGATGTTTTTACATTTTATGGCCCTGCATTTTCCTTCTTGCTTGATTGTATTAAAACAGAAAAGTCAGGGAATAAAAGAAAGATTTGAGTGGAAGTGAGTGGACAAAACCCACCAAGGGAGGGGGTCCAGAGAATGGCCTGTGGAGATTTAGTGGAAAACAGTATGTAATACGGCTTGTAATTTTCCATATATAAGTTCTGAAACTTATAAGAGATCATTGCAATTTATTTTTAAAATCTGCATCTCTCTGACCATTCCATGCCAGTGTCTGTTAAATTCCTATACAAGCACCTCACTATGCTTTATGAGATATTGATTATGCTTTATGATCACCTTATTTATTGAGGAAAAGTATAAAACAACTGCTATAATCAACACTCTCCTCTCGCAATGAGACCAGTTGAATGGAAAAAAAAAAACCTAGAAGTTTGTAAAAGGTCATTATAGTCATTTTGTTTCAGTGAACATGAGATTTGCTTATTCATTCATTCTGATGTTCATTCACTTTTATTTATTATGCCTTAAAGAAGAAATTTTTTTTTATGAGAAGAAATATTGTCAGAAGTTCTTAAGGTAAAGTTGTTCAGTTTAACACTGGTCACTTATTTTTTTCAGGGCTGTACATATACTATATATACAGTCCATAGATTTTATGTCCATCTGGATTGCCATGTCGCCGCATGTTTCCTTCCTCCCCTGAGAAAATTACAAACTAATATATCCATGGAAATTTAATCCTATGTAAACTGGCCCTGTTGCCAAGTGGGAAGACATTAAAGTGGCTTGATGTGACTTATGAAGAGGTTTCTAAAACTATTCATTTCTTAGAAGTGGATAGAGATTTTAGGACAATTCTGGTTGGACAATTAATGGCCAAAATATATCTACTGTTAGAACATATTTCATTTGTGCCCATTTAAGGCTTGTTTTAATAGCAGTTGTGGATACAAGCAATCACTTAAAATGAGTGGAAGTGGATAACTGGAAGACACAACAATCTCTCAAACCCACCACGTCCATGGTAAGAGAGAAAAATAATCAAATAATCAATTGGGTGCATTTGTGTTCTGTCCCAGTCACAAATGTATTGATCAGTAGTCTCCAACCCTAATCCTGAGGATACAGCTTCCAGAGACAGTTTCCAGTTTCCAGCCACAGTCTGCAACATCTTGTCTGGCTAATAAGTTCTTCAGATATTCCTAAATAGCTGGAGCATTAAGTAAGATGCAGGCTGAGGTTAAACAAGGCAGGGAAGTGGATTTCCAGTAGGAAGCTTGGTGACCACTGATGTATTTTTTTCTCATTTCCAACCAGAGTTCAATCAAAGCTGTCTGGAACACCTCACAGGGGACACACAGTAGCTAGAAGAACACTGCTGCCACTGAGTGCTTCAGTCTGTGCTTTTCTATATAGGCAATTTAGTTTTATTTTGAAATGTTCTCTAAAAAAAGTAAAAAATAAAAAACTTGCATAGATGGCAGTGCTTTTCTGAACACTTTCCCACAGGACTCAAATTGTGCTAGTGGCAGAGAGAAAACACTTGAACAAAGTTATATACAGGAGAATATTAGTAAATCCAGACAGGAGAATTCAGTTTGAATGGAAAACTTTCCCATTGATGAGACTCCCATCTAATTCCACCTTATCACTATCGTCATGTATCAAGACATACTTAATTCTTTGCAAATAGACTAATGTGAATTTGTTTTAAAGATATTTTTTCTTCATTATTTGCCTTTTTTTAATTAAAAGTGTCTGCATATATATGGCAGTCTTACATGCACACCCTTTGTTACTGATACTGTTTTGTGTCTTTAACTGGTTTGCCATATCTGCTTTTCATTTTGTATGTATTTTATGAAATTTAGTGATGTGATGTGAGCCATTAGGGATGGTACGATGTATAAATACATTAATGTACAAAAATTTAACTAAAGAAACAGAAAAAAAAAACAGAACACACACATCTCAGATAGCAACTGGACGCTGTAACGGAACAGGGCCGCAACCGCTAAACGATAGAGCCGGGTCTGGCCCGCATCCGCC
>JBBKCR010000038.1:13205360-13218124 GCA_037577295.1 Ladigesia roloffi
ATGGAAAAACGGATAGTTTAACAGAGAGGGATATTTAAAAAGACTTATTATATAATATATTTGTAAAGTCAATTTAAAACTGACTGTTTTAAGAGGAAGTGGACTTGGACACAGTGCAAAGGGTGATGTGAAGATTTTAACAGGATCTGAGTCATGCTGGAGAAAGCAATACAGCAACACACACACACACACATTTGCCCCTGAAAGCCAAATTGGGGGAAGGGGACAGCCGAATAAAGAAGGTATCTGTTCTCCTGCAGGTCATTCGTGCCCTGTTTAAACAGACTGGAATTTGAGATCCGAGGACAAACATCAGCTCTCCAGAACACTGCTCCCTGCTTGTCATGTTTGAATAGCAAGGGAAGGGTGGAAATGGATACAGTATAAAAACAACATCCATAAGAGCCAAATTTAACGTCTTGAGGGGTGTGTTAATGTCTGACAAGTTGCTTAAGATATTGCAGTTTGGCCCGTGCCAAACACCATTACTTTGAAGGTCACGCTGGTGAATAAAAATGGAAATCCACATTCTGGAACAAGGAGGTGCTTGTAAAATAGAGGGCAAAAAAAGAAAAAGAAAAAGAAAAGCCTGTCGAAACTGGCGTATGGTTACATTCAATAGGAGAGAGAGAGGTCACCTGGCATGGCGGTACTAAAAACCATCTGCCAGGTGACCTTTATGTACTAACGTTACAAAGAAATAAAGGGAGGGAGAAGAAACAGACGAGCCAAAAAGATGTCAATGTATCAGAGGAGAGAGCACGGAAAGAGGGTTGCTATGGCGCCAATGCAGGAGCGATCAGGCACGATTAATTCCATGATGTCATGATGCTTTCCCATTGTGACATCGTTGATGACATATTCAGTAACAGGCCTAAATGGACAGTAATTGGCGCCGTTTTGATAATGCTTTCCTGTGTTATCTTACATGGCCATTTGAATTCAAGAATTCTAGAGGAACATTTACCAGAACAGATGCCACCTATCTATTTATATGTTTATTGTCCTCTTTAATCTACCCTCCCAATTCTTCCTACTCCCTCTCATCTCCAAGGCCGAAGTGCTCTCTCTATCTCTTGTGCTCTCTCTCTCTCTCTCTCTCTCTCTCTCTCTCTCTCCCTCTGTCTCTCTCTCCCTCTCTCTCTCCCTCTCTCTCTCCATCTGTCTTTCTCTCTCTCCCTCTGTCTTTCTCTCTCTCTTAACCGGGACATGAGAAAGCAGCTGGTTCTTTGTGTTTGGAGTGTCTACAGGTAATCAACAATGCATCCACTTACCCACAGCCCCTCTGCCAGGAGATTGCCTTCAGCTCCGCCAAATGATTGAATGCATTAGCTTTGAATGGCAAACCACTGCATATACCTCTCTGGAAAACAAGCCCATTCGCGCCATTATCTCTCTTCATTGCTGCCGCGCAATCATGTCCGTCGGCGTGAGCAAATCTGCAAAATATACATCTACACGTCGAAAGGTTTATCAGTAGGAAATGAGAACATTATTAGTGTATTCAGAGCAGCACCGCCGACAGCTTCTCTGTGAAGTCCGTTTCCTGGTAAAGCAAAGAAGAAAGATATTTGGCTTTCATTAGACACGAGATTGTAGCAGTGATGGCCTGCAGGTTTAACCCACCTGAAGGAAAATGCATCCTTTTAGCCCTGATGACACAGAGTCAATCTCACTCACGCTTTCATGCGCGCCTAATACACACATGCCAGGTCCGCGGGTACCAATAACAACAAAAGATTTTCTTCCACAACCGTGATCTGTGAAATCTAACAATATACATGATACATGAGAACTACAGATGAGCTCCGCAAAACATAATCTAACGCGAATACCCCCCTCCGCTCTGCTCCCCCCCTCTGAGCCCATCAAATAGAAATGCAGAGATAGAGGTTGCCTCTTTAAATTATATAGCTCCAAAATAATACCCTCAGACCCCAGGAAAGTGCAATATAAGAGTTATGCTGCCAAGATAATCGGGAATTGCCAATATAGTGCAAAGGGCACCCTGGGAAGTAGGTCTATTTTGACCAAATATGCCAACCCACAGTAGACAAATCTGCATGTGTAAAAGTAAGGGAAGATTCTCTTTCACAATAGAGAACAGTTGCTATTATTAAAAAATAATTTGCTTATACAAAGTGAAATGCAATTAGTTTCACTTCAAAATGCATCTGAACTACATCAGCCAGTTTATGCTACCATTGTCAAATTTTAACATTCAAGGGACGCCACACTAATGTATTCTTAAACACCATTTACAAAACCCCTATAGTGTACTATAGCACGGGTACTCAAATGTTTTCCTATGTAGAGCTAGGGTTCGTCATGATACCCATCAAATATTTTATACAGGGAAATAAATCAAAAATTCCTAAAAACATTGAAGCCTTCTGTCCACTTTTACTCAATTTTACAGTTCTTTTAATCAGCAATCACAAAAATCATTATAAAAAGTCTGAAAATGTAGAAAAACGTCTACAAATGTGTATTCATTATGATGAAATTATTCTGTTATGTTATGACATAAACTGTCATGACTAATTATAACAGAGTAAGTATCTGTATCTCAGTGTTATGTATCAGGATTCATGTGAATTTTTTGTAATAAAGCTCCAGAAAGAGCTTTAGAAAGAGACCACTGCAATGTATTTTTAAATCAGCATCTCTAAAAGCAGTACAACAATTCCATGCCAGTGTCTTTTATATTCTTACACAAGCACCTCATTCTGCTTTATGATAGACTGATTACTGATCACCTGAATCACATCTTATTTAATGAGGAAAAGTATAAAACACTGCTGTTATCAACACTCTCCTCTCACAGTGAGACCAGTTGGATGGTAAAACACTACTAGAAGTTCATCAAAGGTAATTAATACTTTGAGTGAACAAGAGACTTGTTTTCTTTGATTGATTAAAGTTCTGTCAATGCTGCATAGTTTCTCTTATTTTGATATTTTGTCATTTCCTTTAGAATTATGCTTTAATTAACAATATTGTTATTTGGAGAAATATTGTCAGCAGGTAAAGATGTTCAGTTCAAAACTTGCACTCTTAAATGTAAAACCTGGGAAACAAAACATTTTTGCCACGTTTTGCATAAATTACATTACATACAAATGCCATACACCAACTCTATAACGTGGATCAGCAGTCATGGTTTCATTTTTGTGTTAAATACAAATGTATGGGATGAAAAGCATGTCTTGGGTTGATGAAATACCACTTTACTCAGAGGTGGGAGGTTTGAATGTAGCCAATCCAAGAACACTATTAATTTCTTCTTTCTGCTGATTGGCTGCTCCCCTCTGATGCATCGTCAGTCCAGAATTTCCCCTGTGGAGCATCTCGAGAGTTCTTGTGTTTTTACTTTTGTCCTTTTTAAGGCCCTGTATTTGTATTACTGTACATTTCCTGCTTATACCAAAGGAAACAACAGCACATACCAAAGAAAATACCCATGCATGAATTCAGTACAATCTATACAGTGGTAACATCATTATTTACATTGTAGCACTGTGGGAGGTCAGTGTAAAATGTACAGTATGGATATGGGTTTACCTTTACATTTTCTTGAAATTAATGAAATTAAAGTGCATTTGGAGCATATTTTGGGGCATATTTAGGGTTTACACCATAAAAATAGGCATTTTAGGCATTTTTTAGCACATCACAACATCACAATTTTTCACTATATGCAGGTGCTCTTGAAATGTAACTACCCGCAATAAACAGAGGTTTAATGTATACTCGAAGCTTCACGTATAGCAACCACACACATTTGACCACAATAATTGCTCACAAGACACTTGATGACAATTCTGAGTAGAGTGGCCATGATTCTTGCATGCACTCTTTGGAAGTGATCCAAGCTTTTGATCTAAAATGAACAGCAATTATAATGGAACAACAAGAGATATGCACTGATTCTGCTTCCTAGTGGCCTACTCTAAAACTAGGCTACTTGTACTTGGCAAATAATAGGTTTAGGAAAAAAAAGGAATTGAAATTAAATCTAAAATGTTTTCATACATAAACAGAATTCTGTTTTGTGTTGTTATATTTCCAATTGTGAGGTTAATAAGCATCTCAGTTCCAGCCATCTAGGGCTCAGTAATGATCCCTGGACCTGATGTAGTTTCCAACTGGCAGAGTAGAATATGTTTGGTTGTGTAGTCTTGTACTGTGCTGTACTGCAGAATACCCATCAGATTTGGATTCTTACCCTGGCAGCTACACACTTTACTAAAAGAAAAAATGTAGTTTATGGAGAAAGACTTTAGGGTGCTGGTGCATGAAGTCCAGCAAATGAAATGACAATGACAATAAGCCTGGAAACCAAAGCCAGTCTGACCCCATCTCCATCCCTCAGCTTATAATGATGACTGAGGCAGAGAAGACTCAGAACAAAAGCAGAGGTGAGGCATGGTTGACTCATCCATGATGTTTTCATCCGCAGGCTATAGTGCACCTTTATCGGTGGACTCTCGCCCATTCTCTCCTGTCAGGAGGCATCAGGATCACCAACTCATAAACAAGCATTTACCTCAGATTACATACTGATAAACAGACTGCCAGACTGCACAACAGGCTCACATTCAGTAAAAATAGCAGAGAACCAAGACTGTTTAACTGTGTGGGTACATTCTATTCACACGAACACAACAAAGATGCCACCAAAGGTTCTTGGAGCATTCCTTGGCTCTCTAATGAACCATGTTCAGTTAAAATATTCTTTTAAATTAAGTATGTTTAAGTGAACCAATTTTAGGCTTCTTCCTAGAAACCTAACATTAATCACTGGTTCTTTCAACTCTAGAAGGGGACTTAAACATCCCGGTAACAAAATTAGGTCTCTGAAGAACACCTTGTGTTCGACCCCAACCCGGCCCGACACATTAACCTGACAATTTAAACCAGACAATTTTTGAATACGTGGACTGATATAAGGCTTGATCGCGGCCCGGCCTGGTTCGGGTTCGGGCAGGGAATCTAAACTCTAACTCCACTTCCACCCAAGGTCACCAAGGTCATTTCAGGTTAGATTTGGGGAGTGATGGATTAATTTTACTCAAATACAAATCTGAATACCAATAATTTTCCCTTTTAACAAATACAAGTACAGATACAAATAGCGGCTGCTTTGCACACCCCTTCTACAGAGTAGTGATGTGCGATACCACTGATTTCCTTTCTGATCTGATACCAAGTAAAATTCTGGCTGGTATTGACGATACTGCTTCGATACAGATATTTTGTAATAAATAAAAATAGGCCTATTTCAGAATATTTGTTCTTGTTGTTTAATTATGAAGAATTATCATAGCAAGAAATTAAACAAACCTGAAAAACATTAAACATTCACACTTTTCCTCATTCATGACACATGGCTCTCAGCTATTGTTGCGAGAGAGCACATTAATGCGCCACCATGCATTTATTCAGCTGTATATCACATATGATTATGGCAGGCAGAAGAGGAAGTAGTTTCTTCTTATTTAGACGATCCCAATAATATAGTTACTTTCCTGTTAATGATAAAATCCACATTTACCCCAAATTACTAAATATCGATATTTTAATGCGAGAATCGATACTAAAACATCAATAACCGGTATTGTAAGAATCAATATTTCTTTCACCTTATGGCCTTATCATGTGCACCTAAGAGCTGACATGAGCTAATGATCTCTGTGAAGGTTTGTGCTACAAGTTCCTGGTAGTAAGTAATGCATTACTACTGCCAGAATGTGGCAGAAAAGAACCTTAAAGCTCTGTGCCAACATCCATTAAACAACAAAAGAAGAAGAAGAGCTCCTGGATAAAACATGAGGATGGAAAAAGCACTGATACAATGTGTTGAGAAAAGCCCTATTGAATTTCTCTCTCAGTTTCTTTGTATGTGTGGGGTCCAAGAGGATGGATCACAATGATGGGCTTAACATTGGGATGACTGTCATCCATCAGAGATTTATCAGGACCATCAGCCCAGCCCTAATTCCACGGCTCACTAACACTCTCTAATGGTAAAATGACTGGATTATCATTCCCAGTACTACATGAGTACAAATAGCCAGACTGGAGTTTAAATGTCTCATCCACAAAACACTACATTGCACTGCATTTCAGGGATGTCCATCTTGCAGTTATTTACAGTAGCTAATGCATTTCAGAAACATTATTTACTATATATCTGCATGTGAAATGTGTATGACTTACAAAACAACTAAAAAAGTTATCCACTTGATTCTATTAATTTAAAATATGTAATATAAATTTGACCAGAAAAATGGTCAATAGTGTGTCTCTCTCTCTCTCTCTCTCTCTCTCTCTCATAACTACATAACTTTCAAATTTTAATTTTATAATGGTTACAGAATTATTTGTAGCACCTTTATACGCCTTGGGAATAGTAATAGGGTTTATCATGTACGTTTCTTGGGGTAGTCTAATAAATACACTCATGGATATGTGCCAACATTTAGGACTATATGGGTGAAAGTAACAGATATGATTCAGTAAATTTGATCTTTGTCAGTGTGATGCATAATTTTCAAGAGTTATCTTTTCACTTTCATTCCACATTCAGGCTGGAAACCTACATGTTATAATTTTTATTCTCTGTGGTGCTGTGAAGCAGCCTTTCAACAAAGGAGGTATAACTATTAAAACTTACACTCTGTGTATGCTTGTGGAATATTTTACCTTGGTTTTCATGGTTTGGTTGAGTTCCCTTAACTCCATCGAAGAATAGTTTGAATGTTTGAGTAGACCAAGACATCTTGGACAACACCATGCTTCCAACTTTGTGGACACAATTTTGGAAGAACCATTTCTATTCCAGCATGATGGGGCCCCAGTGCATAAAAGTGATGCCATGGTTGGCTGAGTTCGATATAGAATAACTTGACTGATTAGACCTTCTCATCCAACATCAGAGTCTCAACCTCATGAATGCTCTCCAGAATGAATGGACACAGAAACTCTTCAGTCAATTAAATTGTTTTCGGAGCATGCAATACATGTTCAGAAAAGGTTGTCCGTCCAAACATTGTTCCCAGTGGAAACATCTCTTTGCAACTTAATTAAGGGAGAAGAGACTTACAGATGCTTTAAATAATAAAATATACAACAATATATACTATGCATTCATGTTGAGCTAAACTTGCAACACACAAGAGAATCAGCAGAAACATCCAAGTTTCAAAACATTTGTTTTTAAGCTCAGACACTAAGCTGTCAAAAGAAATTGCCTTTCAGAAGTTGAGAGCTGCAGGACTTTGAACAGTGCTTTGACATAAATATAGCTTTCAGTTCGTACTGTGGGTGGGTGAAATGCTGCGGCAGAAGTATGGCAGCTTACATCTTGAAAATAAAGAGAGAAAATAAACAAGAAAGAAGGTTCTGAACATATAACACATAATGATACCAAATGCTCTGATAATAACCACTAGGAACAGATCAGTGTCCTACATGAGATGGTTATCTCATTCCATGTTTCTGTATATCCATTCTGTTTCTGTATATCCTTTCTACAATAGATCTAAAAAAAAACACTGAGATCAGAGATGTAGTCCATATTATACAAGTGTATACTCACCAGGAAAGTAATAGGACATTTGATAATACATCATCTTAGAAATAAAACTACTCTTAACATGTCCATTATAAAATAAAATATATATATATTCCATAAGTACTTTGTGGGAGCAAAAGCAACGCAACTAAGATAAGATCAAATAAGTTAAATCTCACAAGTGGGAAATTTGCATTGCTATGGCAGAAAGTGGACATTAGAATGTAAAAGCAGCAAAAAACAATTAAAATCTATACAATACAACAGTATAATATAGAAAGCACACAATACAAATTATACAAAACTATTGGTAATGTGCTCACACCAACAGATGGATACAAGTTCTTTGTAAATATATGTGTGTCAATATCAATTTGCTCTCACAAAGTGTAAGGTTAAGGTTAATAACATTTGCATGAACTGGAGATTTCTACCAGCGCATTACTGATAGCAATATGATATTTACAAAGTAACTACTGTTGATGTATTCACTGATACCGATGGAGCACAGTGATATAGCTTATGGAGTTCTCCATATGCATTAACCAAAGTTTTAACTCAAGTAATTACAACATGTCCTGGTCAAGCCCAAATCAAGACCATGTCTGAATGACAGTGACAGAGTTAAGACAAAGACAGTAAAACAAACATATATTATGTTTGTGTGAGGCCTGCAAATTTTCAGTAATTTTTCTTCACCATGACAGCACAGATTTTGTGCATGGCTGGCCTCCATGGAGAAATGTTACTTGTTAAAAAATTACTTGGTCAAGACCAATGATAATAATAGAACATTTGGCAAGACCAGCGTCCAAGACTGAGAATAGTCTGAATACAAGCAAATCCTAGACGAGGCTGAGACCACGAAAAAGCCGCAGCAAGTACCAACGGCAGTACTGGTCCTACTCCTGAGTGACTAGGCTCAAAAAGACTACACCATATAGTGATTAAACAAATGAGGAATTGCTTGGTATTACTAGGACACTGCTGGTTAAAGAAATACATTTTTTTACCCTTTCAGAGTAGTGGGTGCAACATGTGGAGGTGCTTCTTCACTCCAAAGATTAGAAATAGATTCTGGATTCTAAATAATTACGCACAACGACAGTTATTCTGTGATCTTTTTTAATGAAAAAATGTGTGATAAAATCATTCCACTGGATGATTCAGTTAAACCCAATGATTAAAATTTCTCAAGGTCCATTTTTAATAAACTGTGGCCACAGTCAAACTGTGCTCGGAGATGTTACGGCACATGGTGATACATGCCATGAATCATGAGCACTGTTCCATGGAACTTCACAGTGAGGATTAGGTGCTTTTCTGAGTGATCTTCACTCCATTTAACTTCAAACACAAGCAAGTGTTTGTGGACAAAAAGCTCTCTTTTGGTCTCATGAATTCCCGCTTTTAGTAGAATCCAGACACGGTAAATTAGTGAGTTGAAAAGAGAAAAACAAGAACTTGAGCTCCTTGTGAAAGTTCTTACCTGAACTGAGAAGTTTGACTGCTTGTGTCAGAATAACTTTCGTCTTCCTCTGTTCTTGTCACTTTGATCTGTCTCTCTCTCTCTTTTGCCTTTTAGTCAGCAGTAGCTACGCCTGTGGCACTGGCAGTGCGTGCTGCGCTACTGCAAATTAGAATCAGATTAGTTTGAATGTGTTCATCTCAAGATGGCATCAGTTACAAGTGCTTTCATCTTTCATTGTCACTCTCTTCTTTGTGTTTATGAATGAGTGAGTAAGACAGCAGAGGAGACAGAGAAGAGAAGAGAAAAGAGAGAAAAGAACGATAATGTCATTAGAATCCCACTTCTCCCATGCGTCATTGGCCTAAGCTGCGAGGCAGATGTCAGGCAAGGGGAGCCACCCTCTTCTTGTTTCTCGCTTGTGTTGTTTATTGTTTACAGCTTAAACAGGGCAGAACCTAGACAAGGACCCAACTAAGGTCAAGAGGGTGGCACAAAAGACTTCAGACTACATGTTTGAAAACAAGCAACTAATGCGTTTTCCTGTGGGTTGGGTAGTGGGAGGCAGCGTGTGAACGAGTGAAAGTACTTTGTTTGCTTTAATATATTTTTATTGTTTTGGAAAATGGGAACGCTACTCAAGTAATGCAGAAATGTACATCTTCTAAAGCAAATGTATTCAACAAATTTCAAGTTTCAAGACAGTAAAAATTTTCCCTTCTATCTAATTCTTGAAAACTAAGTTACATTGCATTTGAAATTATTACTTTCATTAAGACATCCAAACAAACTCATATCAGTGTAAAATTCATTACCATCCCTGTATTACATACCCCTGGACCATACACCACTAATTTAAATTTTAAATAAAAAAATTTTGTTAATTTATTACAATATTATGTACTGCCTATATTCCAGACTATATTTAAAGTTAGATCTTTAAAATAACTATTACCCCATGTTTTCTACACATTCTCAAAAAAAATGACCTTTTATAGGTCATAAAGGCTGAAATTAAAACAGCCTATATAAAATGTTATGAGAACTATTTCCCTGAAAAGATGATTGTAACTTTAAAACTAAATCAATTGTCAGGCAATTATGAGTTCGTAAATTTGTGACAGAATCCATACCATGGACCCAGTTCCGTCCAGACTGCCAGAAACAAGTGCTCCAAAACTAGCAGTGGCCTAGTTATGGCCCTACTGGACACTATGATCAATCTCCCACATACTTCATCAGGCAGCAGTCAGTGTTCATAAAACATCAGTCCTGTATCTTCCCAAAATATTATATATCTCATCTCATGATCTGTCCTTCAACTACTGCTTCATGATATTTTTAGTTTAAAAATTTTTATACATTAGCATGACTTTAGCATGATACATTTGTGTAATTTAAATCATGCTAATGTAAATGCTGGTTTGCTAATCCCAGCCACTTTAGCGCAACTCCAAACCACCACAATTTTAATCTAATTTGATTTGCATGCAAGTGGAAGACGAATAAAAAACAGTGTTCCTCACCACTTGGGGCACTATGAATATTTGGTTATGCCATAAGGCCTCTCTAATTTCACCTGCCTTTCAATGAAATGTTAAAGTCCTGATTGATTGTTGTGTACATCAATGAAATCTTTCGCCAAATGTAGAACCTCACCAAAATCAGGTTCAACTAGTCCTCCAAAGTCTCTGACCATAAGTTATTTAAAAGTGTAGCTTCCACCAGTCCTAACATTTTAGGGCATATACTAAGCACAGGCTTTAAGAAAGGGTTTAAAAAAGAGAAACATAAAACCCAGGAAGTACATGATTGTCCTCATAATATAGTACATTATATACTTCAGACAGTGAAACACATTGCTCCAAGTTCTCCTCAGCCTCTATGCTGCAACAGCCAATCCTGACCTGCTCTTTTAGTGGAGGTAGATGCACTGAAAACGGGGTGGGGACATTTTTGTCTCAGTGACAGGGTTCTTCATCCAGTTCACACCACTGCGCCTACTTTTCACAAAAGCTGTCACCACATGAAAACAGTTTTTACTATTTTTACCAATCACCATAATCTAGAATATTTTCAGGAGGAAAATGTTTTAAAAAGCCACCACAGGTGGACCAACAATTGTAAAGCCTGATGCCCTTCTATATCAATACAGGGATTAAGGTGAGCTACAAAATCCCATGCCTACCCTCTCCCATACTCATGGGGAAAATCACTTTAGCTTTCAGGTCCATTGGGAAAATATAAATAGTCTGATATCACATAGGTTCTGGTGGTCTTCAATAAAAGCCATGTGGCTGATTTTGTAATGTTGCTCATGGTTTGTGTTAATAGACAAGTGTTCTTAACATTTTGCATCCCAGGGGCCTGGGATTTCAGACTGGGGACCTCAGTCCAAGTCGCAAGTCTTGAGGGCATTTTTCTCTCGACTGGGAGAAAATGTAAGCCTAATGTTACGATACCACCTCCCTAAGTACCACTGTTTTGTCCAGGTTATCAAGTGTCCACATAGGACCTCAAACTCTGCCTCCCCTCCGAAAAGCTTTTCTAATGGTACACTGGCCTCTTTAAAATTCTCTGCCAAGCTAACCCGGTTACTTTCACAATGGCCACTCTGTTTGCTTATTGGATTATACAACTGGACTTTGACCATTGTTCATTGGACTCTATGATTCAGCTCTTGTTTATGACAATTTGCATGTGTTTTCCTCTTAGACGGTTTTTTCATGTTTTCTTTGCACTCAGCCTGTTGGAATAAACCTGGCTGCCATTTGTGCTCTGCACTTGGGTCAAATCTTCAGGACCATAAGGATCATGTTGTGGGACATAAATGGCCCTGGAAGAACCTTGGAGGAGGACAGATCTGCACTTATATTTTGTTCGTACCTTGGTCAACTAAAATTTGGCTGAGCAATGTTCTTTTGTTCGGTATGTCTAATTTAATTAAGATTTTGTCAAAGTGACCCATTTTTTCTTTTAAGTACAGTTTCTTTGAGAGAGCCCTGTAGGATCTGGAGAGATTCTGTGTTAGGAATGGAAATATATCTCTGTATTCAATCTTATCAAATGTTACGGAAAATATATATAGTCATATACCTAGTGCTCTAAATACATATACATATAAGAAAACAATAAAACCACAAAACTGTCTAAGTAATTTTCTCCTTGAGGTAGGACTAATCATATATCTCTGGAGTAATATGATAAATTATTTAGACTGAACATATAGTGTAGCACTGTAAACAATATACTACAAAGAACAAAACATAAGAGTGTTGGGTGTTCAACTTTTGTCCAAATTCGCCCAATGATGGCATTCTTTTTAGAAAATCTTACAGTAATTCGCTTTCTCCAGCCCTCCCAATAAAGAAACCCAAGCCTGAATTAAGCTCTACAGGTGAAACAGTAACAGCGTTCCTTACTGAACCCAGCAACACAAAGATCTGTTCAGCATAGCCTTGTCATTAAACAACAATAACCTCTTTATAATAAACATACAGTAGAGCCAGCTGAGACCCTGCTCACGCTTTTAACTGGGAAAGAAAAGTAGAAACAAGTGGAGGTTGTAAAGGAGAGTAAATGGAGTCTTGGATGTGTGTGTGAATCAGATAAGAGAATGGGGAAGATAATTAAGCTCTGTGAGTGAAAGAGAGAGAGAGAGAGAGAGAGAGAGAGAGAGAGAGAGAGAGAGAGAGAGAGAGAGAGAGAGAGAGAGAG
>JBBKCR010000038.1:13258712-13273788 GCA_037577295.1 Ladigesia roloffi
TTACTTTACTGGAAATTAAGGTAAAAATTAAGGTTATATTAAGGGGTAAAATTAAGGGGTTTGGTTTCGTAGTGATAAGAACAGAGAACTGACAGTTGTCTTTCAAAGCTTTATCAAATAACAACTGCAACCAATACCTTAGCTACATTCACTATTTAGTCACAGATTTATAGAAAGTGTGGTATTTGTGCTGCACAGAGTGAAATATGCCACTTAATGCAATATTCCACTTGGAGTAATAAGGGGCTGATAAAATAAAACTAGCCAACGACCCATCGCTAAATGCTCTTATAAGGGGAGTTGGTTTTACACGTTGTTTTACTAGATATGGACCTGTGCCATGCTTCTACTTTCTCTAGTTCTGTAGCCCTTATTTTCTCATCTCCCACACAAGGCTTTACACCCACAGACCCTGGTTTATTACAAAATGATGCAAACGCAGGTATCCGAATATAAATCAAGGACGAGTTTATTTCTTTTTTTTCTCTGTACCTGTTTCTGTTCCTCTCCTAGGCCATCCCACATGGAGGCCACGATCTTGGAGACCTCTCCGAAAGTAGCGTTGGGGTTCTGGCCTTTAATGGCTGCTTGAGTGTCTCTGAAGAACAGCGCGTAGGCCGAGACAGGCTTCTGAGGTTCGTTCGGGTCTTTCTTCTTCTTCTTCTTAGGCGTCTTGGGTTTCTTCCCAGCATCTGGGGCCGGACGCTTTTCGCCAATCTGTTGGAGCGAAAAAGCACAACTTTGTCAAATTTCTGCGTTTCTTATTTTCGTCTAGGTTTAGAAAAAAAGAAGGGGGCGGCATGAGGATCTGGAAAGGTGAACAACACACAGTCACAGATGAATACTGTACATCACTACAACTGTTCCAGTGTTTAGTTTTGACAGGTGACTCACCTTGCTAACATCCTCCTGATCGTCTTCATTAATGGAGCTGGAAGGAGAGGGCGTGGCCGACTTGCTGGCGGGCGGGGACGGGGAGGTGTGGGCGATATTTGGTCCAGTCATGTTGAGGCCTAGCTGAGCATTTAGCTGTGACTGGTTGATGGTAGTCAGCTGGTTGCGTGACATCATAGCATTGGGGCTGTTCATGTTGATGATTGAACGCATGACCATAGTGGGGTTGGGGGGGTACTGGCGCAACTGAGCTTGTCCAATACCCTAAAACACACACACACACACAAATACACACACACAAACAGAATTAGCAATAGCTATAAACTGCTAATGTTGTTAACCAATTTGATTTTTTAACGACTGAGGTGATGCCTATTGATTTGAAATCCCTAGTCAGGACATTTATTAGAGTTAAAGTACATGAAATTTACCCATCTACTTATTGAAGATCAATAAAGGAGGTCAACCATGATGATGCATATCCATGATAACCTTGCAGGAGTCAGCGAACAAATCCAAGATGCACTCTGTTGATATATAATACCGATTTGGGTTTTATGTGTTATATATTCAATTATTAATTATTAATTATTGGTGATTACACCAGCTGCCCTTGACATTTCACAAAGAATAGCTTGAAATAATTGGTCCAAATTTACATCCTGCTGCATTCCTGTTATTAGAATGTTAAAGTTTTTGTTGTAACAGTGTCAGCTCATTTCCTACGAGTAATAGGAGAACGTTAAAAAACAAAACATCTGTCATCTTCACTGAGGGATTGGGGTTACCACACAAATGCACAGAGAAAACCACACAAGAAAGGACGTTAAGTTACAACTTTGTAATAAAAACAGTCATGGCACTGTATATAAACATTTTTTTTCCAAATCGTGTCCTGAATAGACATAAGAAGGCATGAAAACTCAATTCCTGTGAGGAAAACGTATACGTTTATTTTCCACTACATGTAGTAAAACGTCCAGTTGCCAAAAAAGAACGAGTGCCCTTGCCAAAGGAAAGAAACCAGTCTTCTGGGAAGCCATTAAGATTGCGAAGCCACAAAATCACATTAAGTAGAATAACTACTCCAGTAAGACTCTGTGCATTTCGGCAAGGCCAAATAAAAATCCCATACATTTCAGTGCAGTTGGACTTCCTGAAGGTTACGGCTCGCGCTGGAGCTGGTGATGTAGGCACAAAATGATACGGCGGCGCATGTTTGGCGATGAAAATCTATCGGCTGGCAGGTTTCATATATCACACTTTGACTGCCAAAGAGAGTGGAAAATATTTCTGTATAATCAAGTCTATAAATCACCCGACTCGGATGAGATTTGAAACGTGTCGCTGGCCTTCTCTCTCCCTCTGCTTCTCTCTTTCTCTGAATATAATACCATGCCATCCTCATATTATTTTTTTCTTTTGCTCTATCCTTTGAATGATATTCCAGCTATGGCAGCAGTTTGAGTGTGTGTGTGTATGCCTGTGTGTGTGCAGATAGAGAAAGTGTATGGGTGCAGCCAGTTCTGGGGGATATAAAGTGTTTTGCATTGATTGAACTGAGTGGGAAATTACAGCAGCTGCCAGTCTCATACTGCAACATGATTAAAGAGAGAGAGAGAGAGAAAACTACTGGCACAAAACCAAACAAAAAACAGCCTCAGAGGACAACAAGGTGATACTCTTTTATATTATCATTCTGTCTCTTTATTTCTCCACTCCTTTATCCTCTCTCTCTCTCTCTCTCTCTCTCTTACACACACACTCCATTTGCTATGCAGAGACTCCAACTCAATCTTCTCTCGTGTCAACACATCATAAAGTCTTGCACCTGGCCTTATTGCATGGAACCCTGTCCTCCAGAACAATGTTCTGACACCTTTTCTCTCACACAGATTGGATTTGCCGTCTTTTATTCCCTCCGCTCGTCCGTGTGCCAGATCGGTATGATGTCTACAGGCAAATACTGGACTGCCTGGTGTTTTTAGTTAAAAATGCACAGCCAAAGGTGCTTTTAAATCGAGTTTTTTCAGTTTATTTCAGCTCTATATTTTAGATTGTTGTTGCTATCGTCTCTACCTCTGTGTCTTAGAAGTCACAACATTTCCTCCGGGATCAACGAAGTTTTCTGATTCTGAATATTATGGCGATAATAATAGTTTTTGTTCTGTATTGTTTCATGTTTAAGAGCATTTCTACGAGAAAGAAAAGAAAGGAGAGAGAGAGAGAGAGAGAGAGAGAGAGAGAGAGAGAGAGAGAAAGAGAGACAGGATGCGTTAAGGAGAGATAAAGAGAGAGAGCAAGAGTGTGAAAGAGAGTGTGAGAGGGAGAGTTTATGTGTGGGAGAGTGTGTGTGTGAGAGAGAGAGAAAGAGAAAAAGTGTGAGAGAGAGAGTGTGAGAAGGAGAAAATGTGTGTGTGTATGTGTGCGCAAGAGAGAGATGGAGAGAGAGAGAGAGAGAGAGCGAGGGAGAGAAACAGAGTGTGTGAGAGAATGAGGGAGAGAGAGGGATAGAGAGACATAGGGAGATTGTGTGTGTGTGTGAGAGAGAAAAAGATAGATTGAGAGACAGAGTGTGTGATAGAGAGAGGGAGGGACAGAGAGAGGGAACGAGAGTGTGTGTGAGAGAGAGAGAACGAGAGTGTGTGTGTGTGTGTGAGAGAGAGAGAGAGAGAGAGAGAGAGAGAGAGATGCATGCCGTGTTCATTAGCTCTGACCATCTGTGTAATAACTCTTCAGCACTGTCCCAGCGGTGACACTCACCTAACAGCAACCAAACCCTGAGTAAAGAGAATGATTTCTCTTCAGGCTGTGCAGTAGGAGAGCGCCATATGGAAGTAACTTGAAAAAAACAGAAGGATGTATCACAGAATCGTTTGAAGCTCGCTGGGTCGGAGTCAGAGCTTGTTAACAGCGGCCTTCTGATCATATTATCTGCACTTACTATACACCCTGCACTGAAACGTCCAGACATGTCATCTCCCAAATAACACACACCCGCAAAAATGTCAGCACTGATATATAAATGCAAATATTTCGTACCTCAGGGCTGTCAAGACTTCCTGAATCAACTCCACTGAACTCTGACTATAGAATGTGTCCCAATGTTGTTTTGTGTAAATAACACTGTGAGATACGCTGGAATATTAAAAACATCCTCAGAAATGTTTGGTAAAAATGATTTTATTTAATATTTCAATTAATATTCAGGACAAAGCAGTCATGCGCTACTGAGATATCTACCTATCTCTGTATGAGTAATCCAAAATTCATATAGTATCAATTATTTATATAAATATGTACCTACAAACACACACACACACAGTGTCTGTGTAGCAATTGCCGTTAATTGATATGTATTTTTGATTATTCATATCTATAATGGTGACAGTTATACACACCGATTTAAAATGTGAACATAATAAATGATTTAACAGTGAATATCCCTAAACAAAATGGTGAGTAAAACAAACGCACAAATCCTGCAGTGGCTAAAACTAGGCACAGGCACTAATTAGCTAATAGTATTGGTTGGGAGGTACAAGGCTTCTTGTGTCAGCGTAGTCTGACTGGTGAGGAACGAGTCAATAACCAATCTGTTTATTCATGTCCCCGCTGCACTGCTGCCATTTGCATTTTGATTGGAATATTGTCTGTAGCCACAGCTTGTATGTGCAGAGATGCTTTTGATAGTCTTCATAAATCTGTAAATAACTTCTTATCTAGAGAACAAAGAGGCCAGATGTGTCCTATGCTCCCTCCTGTGTTTGCCTGTATATATGTTTGTGTGTGTGTGTGTGTGTGTTTGTGTGTGTGTGTGTGGGTGTGTGTGTTTCCAAAGTAATCAGACGCTGAATCTACCCACTTCTGATGTGTAAAATCCTGAATATCTTGACTCTTCTTTACTCATGATGTCGGTAAGAGGCTTGGCTCCCCATATACAAATCTGCTTGACAGTTGCTCTAGATATTTATGGGTATTATGGGTCCCTCCCTCAAATCCTAGAAGGTGCAATCCAAATGCTCTCCTCTTCTAGCCACAAAGACAATACTGAGAACAGTTCAAATGTCATGATATGTAAAGTCGTAAACTAAATTATTCACATCCCCTGGCAAATTGTTAATTAGTAACTCTGGCTTAGTTACAAGCAAGTTTCACCTTGATTGGAAACGACACAGGCGTCTCCCAGAAGATCATAAGACGATGAGACATCACTGTGGGGCAAAATATTTCTCAGCTTTTATTTACATTTGAACAAAACGTGGCATGCCCAATAGTATTCATACCCTTCTCAAGAATCAATGGAAAAGCCTTTTTTTGGCTAACAGCAATAAAAAGCTTCTTATAATTGCCGACGAGCTTTTCTCCACTGCTATTTTCCCACCGACTGTGAGAGTTTGAAAAGGTATGACTAATGCTGGACATGCCACCTTTTGTTCAAATGTAAATAAAAGCTGATCGTTGTGGAAAAAATATCTTTTTTCCACAACGATGCCTCTTGTAAATCCTCTTATTTTGTTCTGGGAGACGCCGGCGTCATTTCTAACCAAGAGAAAACATGCTTATTGAGTCAAAATTTGCAGGGATAACTTCGTTTACGACTGCACTTTTATGAGAAATGTGAGAAATGTATTACCGGCAATAACTGTTTTTTTATCATTATGATTGTCGTAAATGATGACTTCTTTAATCATGAAAGAATAATTAACAAATGCTTTTTGCTGTAACAAAAACTTTTAGACTTCTAAATATTTATTTAAATAAAATGACTATGAGTTTATGCTTGTTTAAAATGCTTCAGGAAATAAATTTGGCTTCAAAAGTTGAAAATGCACGAGTCATTTGTTTTGCATTCTACAGGCAGTGTATATCTACAGGGTGTCCTCAGATTACGACACAGTTATGTTCCTACGACAGCGACGTAACCCGAAGTGTCGAAACACACCCTAGCCTAAGTCACCGATACTAACACAGTTGTAAAACCATAAACTAGAACATAAAACGCAACTAAGCCACAGAAAGCAACACAAACGGAAAACTTTTAATGGTCCAAAATGGCAACGGAAATTGCACAACTCCCTCACTCAGGCGCTACGTTATTGCGTATTCTTCCGCCGTGCACAACCGAACTAGTTTGTCCATGTAGTTCGTAAGTACGACATTAACAGCATGAGCTGAAACACTCATATCTCAATCTTTAAAAACTGTAAAGGGACTGAGCGTCATAAACGTTGCATGTCGAGACGGTCATAACCCGAGCACTTCCGTGTTTATATTTTATATATACATATGTATACATCATCCCAGCTGGCATTTGACCGACCTTAAACGTTTAAATGTGGTTGAAATGTCAGTTTATGAAAAAACATTCATTCAACGTCAAAACAACGTTGAATAACAAATGGTTGAAATGGTGTTGTTAACTAACTATGGATTCAACATAGAAATATAAATAGTTGTACCTGAAATCAACGTTGGAATGACGTTGATATTCCAACGTTGATTTGATTTGCAAAATCTATACAAAATCCAACGGTTATCCAACACAGACACCTGACGCACCTGATGTTGATTCAACGCTGACTCCACGTTAAAATGCCAGCTGGGATGGCTCAGATGGTGCCTCATATCACAGCTCTGGTGTTTCTGCGGTCTACTGTCCAGATACTAAAGATCTAAACCTGATTGCCAAAGAGGAATAAGACGCTACCCAGTACTTAACAACATTCATGTCAACCGCGGTGTCACCTTTGATCGATGACTGTTTGCTTGTACTTCAGACTGTATCCAAACCTCTTTCATCAAATCTCCATCCTCCGCCGGAGAGGCAGTTACTACACTGACAATAACACAGACTGGTCATAGACACTCGTGTTTGTGAACAGCTGCATTAAAAAAAAACAGATATAGTTTCCTCTCTTTCTCATCCAAAGGAAAAGGAGTGAGATTTTAAAGAGCCTCGTCATGGACTGAGAATCTCAGGTCTGCTCCTAAAAGATACTGCCCGGAGAAAAAGGGGGGGGGTGTTGCAGTGGTGAATTTATTAAAAGCAGCTTGGTATGAGCTGTTCCACGCTGAAAAGAATGTTAACAAGTTCAATTTCCATTCAATCAGCCTCACTGTGCTCTTGGAAATGTTCCATTGGTGGAGGGAGGAGGGGTAAGAGGGAGGGAGGGGTGGGGGGGGTTGAAATCATCTATATGGTAATTATAAGGATGATTCTGGCAGTAACTTTGGCCAGCGTGAAAAGGTCAGCTCACTTAAAGATAGTTTATCAGTCCTCTGCACATATTCACTCCTGCGCCGCCATTTAAAACCAACACGGCCCGGCATTATTTTTCCAGCCGTTTGTGCGTACCTGCAATAGATTCTTTTTCAAGCAAATACAGGGAGGAAATGTCTTTTTTGAATGGAAGGAAAGGTAAATTGTTTGCTCACGGTTAGACACTATACTCTCTTTCTCCACCTCTTCTTCTCCCTTTATCTCTGTGTATATATAATATTATATATATATATATGCCAGTGTTCTAGAAGTACTACTGAGGTATCTATCTATCTCTCACTGTCTCTGTATCTCTCTATATATGAGAAGGACAGAGACGTGTATATATACACACATCTTCATCCCTTTCACAATGCTTTCTAACCGTTCAACCCAAAACACAAATTTGTCTCCCCCTTTCCCAGAACAAGACCACCTGACTCCCCCCCTCCTCTCCGTCTCTGCACAGTGGGTATTTAAAACTTGTTCAACATGATTTCATTTCATTTTGAGCACTGGCTGAGAAAACCAAATTACAGAATCAATCACGCAGAAGGTCAGGCTGAGACTTCATTACAGGTATTGCATGCCTGCATCAATATCTTTCATTTATGACCGACCCAATATGTCACAATGGCGGTCGGATAGAAAAGAAGGGGAGAAAGGGAGAGGGGGAAAAAAAAAATAGAACGGGTAAGGAAAAAAAGAAACATGGAGGTGAAGGTGGGAGAAAAAAAAAATCCACTTTAAGAAATTGATGTACAACCGATGTCAGAACTATTCAGGTTGGAAGGGAGATAACAGAGAGGGGAGGGTGGGAGAGAGAGAGAGAGAGAGAGAAGAACAGAGAGAGACAGAGACAGAGATGGACATTTTGAGGGAGAGAGAGAGATGTGAACAGAGCGATGAACAGCAAGAGAGGAAGAGAAAAATGAAGCATAGGAGAGTGAATGAAAAAGATATGGAGAAACTAGAGTGAGAGAGAGAAAGTACGAGAGCAAACAAGGATAGCAAGGGGGAGAAAGATCAACAGAGGGAGGATGAAAGAGATGAAGAGAGAGAGAGTGATTAAAGATGAACAGAGCCAGAGAGAGAGAGAGAGAGAGAGAGAGAGAGAGAGAAAGTGAGAGACAAGCAGAGAAGAACAGAAAGAAAGCAAATGAGATGCAGAGAGAGAAAGAAAGATAAACAAAGGGTGAGCCAGATGGATGAAGAGAGAAAAAGAAAGAGGGAACTAGATAGATACAGATAGAAAGCGAGAAGAACAGGCATTATGAGAGAGAGAGCTGAACACGGAGATGAACAGCGAGAAAGGAAGAAGAGAAGGAGAAAAATGAACCACAGGAGAGTGAAGCGAGAAAAAGAGAGAGAGAAATAGATGAACAGAGAACAAGAGAAAACAAGATGAACAGAGAGAGGTGAATAAATAGAGATAAACAAGAGAAGAGATAGATGGATGGAAAGAGAGAGAGAGAGGGAGAAAGAGAGATGAATACTGTACATCGCTGCTTTCTGCAAGACTGCTCAAATTTTCCATTTTATTCTCAGGGCTCGGAGAAAAGGTCTTGTCACTTTGTGAAGAATTACATTTTAAACTGCGCTGCATTTCACCTGACAAACACCTGGCAACCCCAAAAACACCTTCCAGCATTTGCATGAGGACATCTAGGGCTGACGCACAAATAAGCTATTATTCCCTGCTAGAAAAGGGGAACTAAATGTTACCGGCAATTAAGTATTACTGTCAATAAGCCGTAATTCTTCACCAGTACATCTACAGCCTTTGTGTTCTTATTTAAAGTAAACAAAATGCAAATCGTATTTTCTGATCCGAGATGACTTACTAAATCATTTGCTTACGTAAACACAGTTAACACCATGTGGCGCTCTCTGGGCGCAAGCATGGGCCATGGAAGAAAAGAAAAGAAAAGTAAAGAATGAAAACCAACCTTTCCAGACAAGACGTCCAAAATGAATCATGTACACTCGCAGCAGAAGGCAGACAGACTTTGTAATAATAAGATCTCTTTCAAGCACTTTTTGTAGAGCGAGGCAGCATGTCTGAGGTTTCTGCTTGTTAAAACACTACATTACATTTAACACTTACGATCCCGGCTATATTAGACTGAAGCGTGTTTTTCAGTTTCTACTCTCTTCAGCCAAAAACAGTTCTTTTTTGGGAAGCATTTTTGGATTTCTAAAGAACCTTTCCATTCATTTTTGTAAAGTATATCTAGATGAAAAATAATCTAGATGTTCTTGGAAGATGCCTTGATTTAACTATGTACACAACCCATAAGAACATAAACTAATTGGTGCTTTAATTCTAATGTAAATACACCCTTATCCAAAGCAAATTACATTAGGTACAGTGACAGTCCACCCAGAACAAATTAGGGTTAAGTGTCCCGCTTAAGGACACATTGGTAGAAAGTTGAGGTTCGAACCTGCAACTTTGTAATCGTTGGGTTCAAACGAGTGTGTTATCCACTAGGCTATTACAACCCCTACGGTCATGCATAAATAATAGTGATCCGTGTTTCAGATTCTTTAATACAGAAATTTAATTGCAAAAAAGGCAAAAAAGCAAAAATGTAATTGCGTCTTACTGTCACCTTGTTAAATGACTGGTATATTTAACTGGAAAAGGTTAAATACAATACGGTCAAAGAACAGCAGCCACAGGTTTTGGGAGAAAGCTATTCTGTGAATTGGTGAAACGGCTCTTGGATGCGGTCCCGCCTCGTTGGTTTCGGGCAGCTCTGAAAATCAGAGAGCTCCCATGCTGCGAGACGACGGCGAGATTAAAACAAGAGCGAAGGGAGACACAGGGAGCTTGTTAGAGGAAAGTCGATTAAATAAATAATGACTTCATGTTCAGGGCTGCGCCGGCCGCCCTGGCAGCTGATGAGCGCGTTTCACCGAGCCGGGCCGTCCGAGGCTGAGCCAGCATCTGCAAACTTCTTAAACCGGGGCATCTTCATAACACAACCACGGATCTCCAGTACCTTTCTTGAGAGTATCCCAAAATTTGCTGCACTTTAATGAGGTTTAAAGAGCAGCAGGCGAGGTTTTTAAATAGAATATAAAATAACCAAGACAGTGATGACACCAGCATTGCTGGGATTTGAACCCACAACCCTTCTGATTGAACGGGCAACTCTAAAAATAAGGCAACGTAGCTGCCACATAAGACATGACTCTGTCTGGGTTCGAACTGGGGTCAAGCCAGCATCTGTGACCTCCATGTCATATTAGAATCTTGGATCTCCTGTAACTTTTTAGAAGAATGACAAAATGTAATTAATTTTAACCAGGTTTAAAGAGCAGCTGGCCTGGTTTTTAAAATGCTATAAGAAATAAACAAGATAGATTTGTGAACTTTTAATAGAAAAGTGTCACAGAGGTACATTACACAAGTTCTACCTCATTTATAGCCAAAATGTGCTGCAATGAGCAAAACAACTGTACCAGCCCTAGTTTTGGGGGTCAGTCAGAGTGCATGGTGGACAGAAAATGGGTGTGTGAGAGTCCCAGATTTTCATTTCTTCCCTCATCTAGTTTTCGACTATATTTATAAAATTCATAAAATAAGAGACCACTGCAAAAATATTCAGATCCTCAGGTTTTATCTTTTAAGATGCAAGTATTGAACTGAACAGCTTTGTTTTTAAGAAAAGCTGAAAACATGTTTCGCCTTTATTCAAATACAAATACTGGTCTTTAAAACATCATTCCAGGGGGAAGATCAAAATAACAATCATTACCTTTGACGTACTTCTAGTAGTGTTTTTTTATATCCAACTGCTCTGAATATGACAGGAAAGTGTTGATAACAGCAGTGTTTTATACTTTTCCCTCATTAAATTAGATGTGATTCAGGTGATTAGTCCATCATAAAGCAGAATGAGGAGCTTGTGTAGGAATTTAACACACACATGCATGAATGGTTTCACACTCATAGAGATGCTGACTTAAAAATAAACCATAGTGGTCTTTTTTTCCAGGACTGTACCATTTCAAAGATTGTGTTTGATTAGTCCGACCTGGATTTTAGCTTGTAGTGTATGCTGGTCAATGGCTCAAGTCTGAATGGATCCTATCAAAAAAGTAAATTGTCTGTAGACAAACTTAGAATGAATACAGGTAAATGGAGCTCTAGTACTAAAACAGTTGTAACTATTAGGTCAGGTCTGCAGTGGGGGATGGTATACTCTTGTTCATAAGAAAGAACCTGAAAACTTGGGCCAATGTGTCATCTTGTTAAGGAGAATGAAGGTCAGTTACAGTTGTGGGATGTATTGGAAATTATTCTATGAGAATAAATTAATATAAAAAAGTGGACCCTTATAGTCATGTGTGAACACACCACACACAGCACACACTGAAACAGTGTGAAATGCTTTGTTGTATATAACACATTCACCAAGGGGGCTGTGACCAATGGGATGCACCCAGGGAGCAGTGTGTGGAGGTACTTTTCTCAAGGAAACCTGGGATTGTTTGGATTTGAACCCATAACCTTTTTGATGCATGGGAAACTCCCGCAAAATGAGGCAACCTATCTGCACCATGAGACTTGTTTCTGCCCCGTTTCAAACTGAGGACCTTGGGTTCGTTACCACCTGACCTCTAATCATTTTCGACCTTTATGGAACTAAGACAGGATTTAGAAATATGTCAATCCTTGATTTTGGAAAAAAAAAAAAAACATTATTCACAGCTATTTCAGAAAATGTCAGATTCTGTGACTTTTTTTGGCAATGGTATGGAAATTCACCTTTATATATAAATTAAAAATACATCATACATCTAGTTTATTACCTTACTGCTTTGAAGCAAGCATGTAATAGTTTAGTATTAACCGGTTGGAAGCCTCCATTCTTATATTTAGCCTCAGACCTTAAGCATAAATGAAAAGCAAATTCTGTAGTCTGCATGTGACTCTATTCCTTTGCAGAATCTGATTTCTTAAGCATCGCTCTGTGGCCTGATATGATAGAGATCAAATTCCAAATTCTCAGGGAGAATCTGTGAGTATTTCAGACAGGAAAATGACAGGAGGAAAAACGGAGAGAAAGAAAAGGAGAGAGAAGCAGGCAGACAAAGCCACCGGGGGGAAGAGCAAAGGGCCTGCATTCTCCCAAACATGCTTTAATAGAGTCCCGACACAATCAGAAGCCCGGCCTGGTGACGAGACTAAAGAGGAATAAATGTTTGAGAATCAGATCTAATCCCTTCGCGGCGCCGTGAGAACCGGCCGACCCGTAATTGTGTCAAGGTTCCGTTTTTCCTCCAGATGTAGACTAGCCTAACTGACCATGAAATGAAAATTCTTTTTTGGCAAAAAAGAAAAAGAAAAAAAAAAAGAAGAAAAAAAACCCTTCCGGCGGTCACTTACGGAGCACAGATATTTTAAAAGCGCCGATTATTTTACATGCTGGCAGCAGGGGGACGAGCGAAGGAAGGAAAAAGCTCTAAACATTTTATGGGGCTTGTCCATTTGGGAACGTCGATAAAATTAAAAATGGACATTTGTACATAAAAATTATGCTTTGTTGGGAAAAAAAAGAAAAGAAGAGGCTTTCCATGACCCAAACCACTTATTTTCAGCATCACGTGCTGCTGCAATATTAAATAAACCATTAAAGAAAGGAAGGTAAAAAAAGAAAAACAGAATCATCTCCGGGCTTATGACCTTTTATGCTTTCTTATATAGTCGTATTTCAGTGACAGAGATTTCATTTCTGTAATAGCAGCGTGTAATATAACTAGTCTAGCTGTGACATTTCCCTCTCTCACTCCTCAATGCATTCATATTGTGGTGGCATTTAGGAGCCACTCCTTTTTTCCCCGAATTAAACATCATAACAGCTCAATCATAAAACATTATCGTTATGAAGAGACAGAACATCTGAGACGACGCTCCAGTCCAAGTCACTATATTCCTATACAGATTTGACCTTTATGAACGGTGTCTTTACCCCCCCTCCCCCTCCCCCTCCCCCACCCCTCATGTTATATATACAATGATAGTTAAAGGTTTTTTCCGAATATCTGCAGAAACCGTGGTAAAGAAAAACAGTTTAGGCATCAAAAATGGCCGCCAGTTCAGTTAATGCTAATCTAAGTGAGGGGCGTCCAGTTTTCACCCACAAAGTCTTGGCGCGACTGCAGGTTTTGGTTCCAACAAACTGATTTGACTTATATAATGAAGTGTCCTTCAGAGTGTCTGGGCTGAAAACTAGATTTGACTCGACTTGAAAACCTGCAGCAACAATTTGGAGAGTGCCATGATCTATACGGAATGTAAAAATGACTGGGAAAAAAAATTATCTGGCCTCAGTACAAAGACAAATATGTCCCTGCTCACTCAATACATCCATTTTGGACTTCATTCTTCATCAGTCACGAAAAGAAAAACGATCATATTTCTATTCGCTTCCATGTACGCCAAACATCTGGGTTTGTTTTGGCGTTGCTTAATGGCGTATAGGACTTCAGATGCTGAAATGCATCTTCTGCAATCAGACCAAGCTGCATCATTTAACAGTGACAGCTGTGCAAATATAATCAGCTAGGTCAAGGACAGTTAGATTTTCTTTTCTTTCGCAATTGTTTTGGAGGGTGTTATTTTATGGTTTATTGGTAAATACAGTGCTGATTGAATGCTCACCACAGGGAGGCCGTTGTTGATGCCCACTCCCTCTTGCTCCATCAGGTTTCTGGAGATGGTTATGGAGGGAAGGTCCAGGCTCTGAGGGGGAAACTGGGGAATGAAGGGACCCCGCTGGGTGTTGGTGTGATCAGGGAGCCCGGGGAAAGGTGAGCCCCCCTCCTGCAGGCCCATCCCGGACTCAGTCTCTGGAGGGGGGGTGATGGGAGGGATCTCAAACTCCTCATCGCCGAGATTGGGAGTGTGAAACGTCTGTGTGAGAGAATAAAGGAGAGACACACAGGTTAATATTACGTGATAGAGTAACTGTTGCAGAACATGTTGGCACAAATCAATCAAGTCAATAATGCACTTTTGCTATATAATTCATTTGCACAATATAGATATAGAATTGTAACTATGCATAATTGATCACAGATTTACTTGATTTGAACTTGGTGACAAAAACAGAGGATAAATACATCTAAAAAAATTTTTATCCAGCTCCATTGATTTACCAAACGGAGGAGATGTACACATTACGCAGGACCCTAATAGTTTGACAATGCTGAAAGTGTGTATTTATTTTATGTACACATTGGGCAACCCATGGAGATCCAATTTAAAACCACTTTATAAATATAGGCCCAGACTGCTGTAATATTAGCACTGTGTAAATTACAGAGAGCTTATCTGGGCCTTCAGCTCCGTAATGCTCCATGCCAACAAATCTGACCCACAAAACGTATTCTGGATTGCTGGGAGGGGGTGGTGGTGGTGCTAAGGCAGTGCTAAGCTGAGCAATTTAATTCTCACAAAAGAAATCAAAACTGTGACTATTCCACTCATGCAGTCTGTTGAAAGAGAGTGCAGGAGAGAAAAGAGACATCAAGCTCTGTAATATCATGCTGGCATCTTACTAGCAAGCAGCCATGATAGAGGCTGGTTAATCTATGACTGGAAAGATGCTGGGATGAAGAAAGGAGAAGGAGAGAGAGAGAGGGAGGGAGAGAGAGAGAGAGAGAGAGAGAGAGAGAGAGAGAGAAAGAGAAAGAGAGAGAAAGAGAAAGAGAGAGAGAGAGAGAGAGAGAGAGAGAGAGAGAGAGAGAGAGATACAGATCATCATGCATTCAAGTTAATAAACATGTTCTTATATTTGGTATCGTATTCATGTTAAACTAGGAAGTTTCAGTCTGGGTCGGCATTATTATCAATATACTTACTTTGCTAAAGACAAATGCCTCCTCTTCCCAAACTGGGTCCAT
>JBBKCR010000038.1:13290543-13303793 GCA_037577295.1 Ladigesia roloffi
TCTCTCTCTCTGTCTCTCTCTCTCTCTCTCTCTCTCTATCTCTCTCTCTCTCTCTCTCTCTCTCTCTCTCTCTCTCTTTATCTCTCTCTCTCTCTCTCTCTCTCTTTCTCTCTCTCTCTCTGAAACACTCTGTATTAACACATTTTAACCATAAAGATTACACTGCTGCATCCGAATAATAAGAATTATATTACTAGCAGTGATGTTCTCCCTGCACTGTTGTCCAGCTTAGTGTTCCTTAGCAATCCCACTTCCTTGTTTATGCCTCGCCCGAACAGGCTTTCATAACCTTAACACAGGCATATTCTTATGCACACAAGTCCACGGGGAAATAAACTGCTTGGTACCCATTATAAAGTGCCAAATGATTTGCACCCCCCCAGGTACAGAGGATATTGCACCACCCTGAGCTACTCTTGCCCTCTCCTTACACTGATTTCATCTGTGAGTGTGGAAAAGGCCTGCGTTTCGCATGACCACGGGCCGGCAAAGGGGAAATCACAGTACTGATGCAGCCATTATGTTTGGGTAATAGACTGCAGTCAAGTGCATTGAAATGAAATGAATCTGAAGTTTGTTGGCTTCAAGCTGGGACAAAGACCAAGCCTGGTCAGAAAAGGGTTGATCTTACAATGACTCGGTTTGACACTGACTCTTTAGGACTATGATTATTTTAGAGGTTTCACTTTCATTACGCTCTCTCACTCTCTACCTCCAATTCTCATTGTCTCTCTACCTCTCTCTCTCTCTCTCATTCTCTATCTCTATCACTCATTCTCTCTCTCATTCTCTTTCCCTATCTCTACCTCTCTCTCATTCTCTCTCTCTCTCTCATTCTCTCTCTCTATCTCTACCTCTCTCTCATTCTCTCTCTCTCTCTCTCTCATTCTCTCTCTCTATCTCTACCTCTCTCTCATTCTCTCGCTTTCTACCGCTCTCTTATTCTCTTGCTCTTTCTCTCTCTCTCTCTCTCTCTCTCTCTCTCTCTCTCTGCAGGCCAGCGTATAGTTTACATTACACTACACCATAATTTAAATAAAATTGAAACAACATTCCAACATTTATATTATATTATAGTTGTTTAGATTTCAAACCCCGGTTCCTCAGCCGTTGCTAGGGTGATGTTGAGGGCTGACCTGTGCACAGAGCTTCACTTAAATCAGAAGTCTAGTGCTGATGCATTCTCCAGGCTTTTGTAAAGAAGAAAGGTTACAGCTGTGTCACACTTGCTCTTTCACTCAGTCACTCCTTCACTTACTCACTCTTTCATTCACTCACTCACTGACACGCTCTCCCGACCGTTTGTTTTTATCTCCTTTTAAGATTTGGCAGCCCGCCAACTCCAGGCCTCTCATTGGTGGACTCGGAGAGGACGGAGGGGCGGAGGTACGCGACAGTTGCATTGTGGGTAAGGAGAGGCTCAGTGGGGGTTGTCTTTGATTTCGGAGGTTTCTCTACACTAAATGTATTCTCATTTACAAACCAATACAGCGCAGAGCATGTGCAGCTGGCCATAACAGATCACAGGGGCTATTCAAAAGCAGCAGGCAGTCTCACATGGGGCACACACACACACACACACACACACACAGGCACATATACAGACACACAAACGTACACACGCACATATGTACACACACGCTATCGCAGTGGTGCATTTGTAAGCTCGCTCTTTGGTCCAGCCGGGCCATGCAGAGAGCTAAAGCTGGGTTGTTTTGATCCGCAAGAGGAATCGATTGCTAAAACTCAGTTTAGAGCTCAAATCATTACACACTGCCCCTAAACCCAGCAAGAGACTACAGACTGCCTGTGAGAGACTGCACATTAAAGCCACACTCTCACTATATTTATTTCTCCCCCCCCCCTCTCCTTTAACTCCAGTCTCACTGATAAAACTAAATGCTGTCCTGAAAAGAGGGAGAGAGAGAAGGAGAGAGTGAGAGAGATAAAATTAGAGAGAGGGGGAGAGGGAAGGAGAGAGAGAGAGAAAAAGGGAGGGAGAGAAAGAGAGAAAGGAAGAGGGAGAGATAGGGGAAAGAGAAAGAGAGGGGGGAAAGGGGGAGAGAGAGAGAGAGAGAGCGCATGTGACGAGCAGACAGAAAAGAGCTGATGTTATCATAAACCTGGATTCAGCAGTTGACAGTTTCATTCAAAGCCTGTTCCATCCTCCCCCTTTCTTTCTCTCTGCATTGTGCATTACTTTTGAGCTGTTTCTGTTCACAAAGGGGCCACTTTAACCCTTGACAGTCCAATTAAAAGCAGTGTGGTTCTCCACAGTATTGTTATTGCTTGTCATCCGATGCCTATTACAGTGAATGTTCTAAGCCTGTGTTCAGAGCTTAAGCACTTCAGTACAAGATTGTGGTGCTTTAGTGCAACATGCTGGCGTTCCACAGCCGATCGCTTTATCTCGGACTCCCCAAAGGTGTACTGAGTTCATTTGTGTGACATTAACCTCCAACCTTCGATTTTAAGGCCCCCGCGTTGAAAAATCATTCTCTCGGAAACTCATTTAGGCATCAGGTGTGAGGCACATTTGCTTAAGTGAGATCCAGGTAACCGGAGAGCGTGCGGTGAAATCGGAGCCACCCTTTAGTCTAATTCCTGGCATGGGTGTAACATGAATTTGATCCTGGTTAATAAAAAATGCAACCATTCCTGTCCAGGTAATAAAAAATGCACTTATTTCTGTCTGCTGAGTGAGTTTTGCTTGTTTAATAAGCCTGCCTTTACGACCCAAAACCATTCCCTTCAGCCCCAGTCTGGCAGGACTTAATAAACCTGAATCTAATAAACACGAATTTTAAAGGACTGAATTACAGAACTCAGTGGTTCACTGCAGTTTGCATCAGATGCTATTAAAAAGCATCGCGTTAGCGAAAGACCTACTGACAAATTAGATCACGCCGTATACAGCCGCAGGGCCTAGCTAGGGCTATATATAATGTTACATTAACAACATCTAACGTTTACTAACTCACCCCATTTCATTCCTTTAGCTATGCATACATTATTTTTACGTGTCATTTCTTTCCTTCTTTCATTTGAATGTTTCATGCAAATTGCTTCGCTCATTCATCTTCTCTGTAATAGCATTGCGCCTATTTGGTGTGTGGGTTCTTAAATCTCATTACTACTAGCACAACCATAGAAGTGGAAATGAGCGTTGATCCTTTAATCAGTAATGAAGGACACTACAGCATTATCAGTCAGTTTGTGTTAGAATTCTATTTCTGTCCTCCATGTTACAACAGCTGGATAGTAAGAGTGGAAAAATACCTCGCAATTTTTTTTCCCCCACTCCTGGCAGACTTAACTTTTAGAGGTTCTCAATCATGGCTTGGATGAAGGTCCTTCTCTAAAGCAACCCAAACCCCAGCAGCGATGCGAAAACACTGCGGCTTGATTGTGGAAGCCAAACCCAATCCAGTGCCACATCAAACTACCATGCAAAACTCCAATTCAAACCTTCCCAGCTTCAGAAATAGCGCCAACAATCTAAACTAGAAGAGTCGAGTGAGCATCTTCTGCCCAATTCCAAGTTACCAAACATGTTCCAGAGGTTTAGACTGCAATCTGGTGTAGCCAATCAGGAGCCCAAGATGCTGACAGAAGTGCCAAGTCGAAATGAGTCTGATGACATCAGCTGCCACCCACTGGTCCGGCATCTGTTACTATGGTGTAATAGACCTGTTCCTAGCAGCAAGGCCATTTTGTCATGTCTAAACACCTCCGATTAATGAGCACCTCCTCCTGCTCGTCCCTCTCCATGGCAGTCAAAGCTCGCTGCAGTCCAACTTTCTTCTGCTTTTTCTTAAATAGGGCTTAAACTCATCTTTGAACTTGTGGAGTGTAGAGTAACTGGCCTTTAGCCACAAAAGAGACTTAACACACACACATTCATTCAGGCGTATGAGTGTACACACTGCCAATCCTATGAATTAATCATTAAATCACAACTGTGTTTTTCACAATTCTGCTCTAAACTTGACTCATTTATCCCTTAATAGATGGCAGTAGCTTTGAAAGCCCACTACACCTCATTCATCTTTAGTCCAAATCTTGTAATAGAAGTACTACATTGAGATTACAGGCTTTGTTTCTTTTCTAAGAGGTTAGAAAGAACCACCTGCCTGTAAGAGGTTTCAATATGTGTCTGTAAAGTTGTAATAATTCAGAAAGGGTTCTGAAAGCTAATGATATGGTAACATGAGACAGCTTGACCTACTGAATCATAAATATCACATAATGTCCAGCACCTAGCACTAATACACCTGGGTCCATACAAGTCGGTTTTACGCATAATGCCAGCACATGCATACACAAGCAAGCTCGCATGTGCTAACATGCCCCCACACGTGCACAAGTGAGCTCATGCATTTACAGGGGTGAATATAACTGCTGTGTCAGAGCAGCAGTCTTCAAAACACTTCAAAAAGAGGCCATTTTCAAAGAGGGACTGCTCATCCTCGAAAAGCATTATGTGTGTAGTTTTGTGCATTTCTGGAGCATCTCTGCTACTTTGATATGCTCATTCAACAGTGAAAACCCTGTTTCTCCTTGATGTTAGCCCAACGCTATCTTTCTGTTTCCTTTCCGCCGCGCACGAGCCTGCGCCACGCATTCGCTGCACTTAGGAAAACAACACATTGCGGGACAGTTTGCCCACTCCCAGCTGCCCTGTTCCCATTTATTGCCATTTCGATAAGACTGCGGCCGCTACGTTGCCAGCCAGTTGTTCAGTCTCTATAAATCTGTGAAACACAAACTGCTAAGAGCTGAATCATATATCAGTCCATTATTCTGCCAGGGCTTCAGTGTATTAAACAAATGGATCAGCCTACAGCTGCGGAGAGGAAACTGGGAGGGAGGGGGCAAAGGTTATTGTCTAATTTAAATCTTGGCTGCCTTCCCAGGCCTGTGCCACATTCCAATTTGTGGCTGTGTAGCTTGGCGCTCCTGACAAAAGGGCCTTGCTGAAAATGCTGCTGTGGCCGCCCTCCAGAAATTGGTCGAGAAACGAAGCGATCAACAGGTCGGGGGAAGATTAACAGCGTGACTGGAGCTAATTAGCGTAAATTACAAACTGTACGGACATGCATGTTTGGTTGAGGCTCGGTGCAACATTTCATCTCAATTTCTTTGATTTTCTCATTTCTCGTAATGGTTCAGGGCATGCAATCAAAGTCTGTTTTCACGTCGCATGCGGAGATTGATTTAGTTTCAGATTTCTGATGTTAAGTGACAACTACGCAGAAGAGAGAAAAAAAAGACAGGTGTAGCTATTCGACAACAATGTGTTCACGTATCAAACATATATCAATTACTCCCTATTCATATTTAACTGACAAGCGTGCGGCAAAATAAGCTTTTTAAAATGAGGCGGCCTGACAGCTCTGCATTTGCAAAGGGTTTGTTTCTCCTTGCTGACAAGAGCAATCTGTTCTAAGTACCTTGTTCATTTATTCCCCGCACATTTACACCTGAACTGTCATCTTAAACATTTTCCATTTCAAAAGAACAGTGAGATTATGATAGCAGCGTTGGGGGAAATTACAATGCCTAATCTTCGCCATTCATTTCTCGTCATTATGGTGACATTTTAGAGAGCTCGGGAACAAAGGTGCACTAAAGGATTCGTTCAGTTGCACTGTAAAATTATTCCTCTCCCGAATGCAGGGAGACAGCAGGAAGATCAAAGGAAATGCAAAATATAACAGAATAAAGAATTACCGGAATTGTGCCGTGTTTTTAGGGGATTTCATTTCAGGACCGGGTGGAAAGAGCTCGGTTTCAGCAGCAAAGCAGTTATTATGGAAAGAAAACCCACTTTTAAGTGGATTTTTTTTAGTCTCCGACACTAAAACAACAAACAAATGTGCAAGCGTCCCTTTTTACATGCTGGTTTCCTGAAGGACAAAATCAAGCTAAGTATGCGGTCACTGTTAATGTCGCACGTCAATCATCTTCAAGAACATTTAAACATGAAATCCCTGTTTAAACATGAAACAGTCTTTCGTCTCCAAATGGTTGATGAAATGATGACTTTAACAGACTCAAAATGCAGGAAAATGTCAATTACTTTGATGTAAAGGGTGGACCTAAAATTATCAAGGAAATACTATACATTAGTGTATGGAAGGGATACTAGAGCGATACATTTGCTTATATCCAGTATATTCTAAAAACGGAATATCTTTAATGTTAATCTCACTTTTAAATTGCCCACTTTCGTCACAATGTAGTATTAGTTTAGTGGCCCGTCCTTAGGTTCATCATAGAACTGCAGGATACAAAGAAAATCATTATGACATTATAACTGTTTTTGCACATGTGATGTGAGATAGGGAATCCTTGTAATGTGATGATTTAAGGCCTGTGTTATTTTCAGTTAAAATGATTTACAATTATTGAATCAGGTGAAGGTTTTAATTCACACACACAAAATAAAACATTATTGTGAACGTTCCTCACAGCGCACAATTATACCACCCAATTATGCTGTTTGTTTAGATGCTCATTTGCATGCTACACACAAGCCAAATGGAACATCATTGACTTCCTTCTCACCAAAGATGTGTTAATTGAGAAAATACAGTCGAGCAGCAGGCAACAGTGCAATCAATACCATAGAAACCAATGTTAGACTTGGCAACACTATTAGACTATATGTCAGTATTTCTACTGAAACAAAATTAACACACGGAACTTTCCCCACCCTTTGGTCACCTGGAATACAGAAAGTTAGCTTTAATGCTAATTACACAGAATTTTACACTGAGATCGGTGAAATGAAAGGTGTAGCATTCTTTACCTTAGCACCAAATTGGTAGCAGAGGTAGCAAAATATACACAGTCTACAGAAAAACACCTCAATTGCCAAGCATCTTCCTGAAACCATGTAACGGAATTGCTTTCCACAGTCATCTGTCTTCATTATGCCAGTGTGTTTGACCTGTTTTTCAAGTTCTCGGTTGCATGGAGGAGGTCTGTAGGGACCTAGCATGTATGCTACTCTTAGCACAGTTAGCTTTGGTCTGAACAAGGCCTTAACCTTGATAGCACAGACAATTACTGACAATAACAGGCCAAGTCAGTCCCGCAGCAGACCGCTAGACTAAAGGGTGTCAGTAGAAGAGAACACCCTTAGCACAGAGCATAAGGGAAGGAGAAATACTTTTTTCTCCCTGTCATTCTGTCACTGGGCGGTTTAGATGGAGACGGAAAAGTAGAATTAGCAAACACAGAGGGAGACTCCATCCCGCCATTCACTTCTGTTAAAGATATCAATGCCATTAAATGGATTTGATGGGGACGGTCAAGACATTTCTGCCGTTCGGAATGAGACAGAGCTCACGGGCGTCATTCTGTCCAAATTTAGAACAGTCATCTTCAGAGAAGAATGGAGACTAGGGAGTGATGAAGAAATATCCCGTGATGAGTTTTTCACGTGTCGAGCGACTGAGTATTTCTTAGAATGTCCAAGGTATCCAGCGGACTCCCGGAAATTAGCCTCAGGATGTTCTGGGTTTTTTTTTTCTCTCTCTCTTTAAAAGATATTCTTTCAAAGCTGATCCTTCTACAAGGTGCCTGTGTAATCATTCCCCTTATGAGGGTCAGTATAAAAATCGCACTCAGTTAAAAATCGGAAAATTGACAGCTCCAGAGATCAAGTGAGGCTTTCATACTCTCCCCCCCTTCCGGTCTTTCATTTCATCCAGTGATATTCAAATCAAACTCCCTGTGACTGATGCAGTCTAATCTGTCATTCCGCGCTCTGGCCAGAGGCACTGCGTTTCACACACTGGTAGAGATGCTGTCAGATCAGAGTTGTCATGTATAACAAAGCATGTTTAAGGGATAATTAGGGCCAGATGGTTGTTTCTGGTGCCAAGCTAGACAGACAGTCCATATGCCCGTCTGCGGCACATCTGCATGACTGTAAGCCAGACTACTCTCACAAGTGTCAGTCACTGCGATCTCTATAGCTTCGATGACATGCCCCTCCTTTGTTGGGACCCGTTAATGATCATATGCTATCCTATAACATGGTGGTACAAGTGTAAAAACAAACGGCCAATTCATACAAGGGCAAAACAGTCGAGAGAATGAGGAACAGCTCGTTCAAATAGAGCAAAAACAACCGAGCGGGACACTAATTGGTAATGATCAGTCAAGTCTGTACGCGTAGGCTTTTGTTTTCTTTGACCATGTTCCTACAATTTGCATGCTGATGACACTCAAGCTGGACCTCTTTCAACAAGACCACTCAGAGCAACACCGAGACGCAGCCATACTGCGAGGCCAACGGCACGCTGATCTCATTTTCAGCCATCAATTAGGATTAGCACAACACATCTCCATATATTTTGCCGTGGAGAGAAAAGAGAAATCTTTCATAAATAGACTCGTAAAATCGATGCAGTCCATGTAACTCCATCTGGGTGATTTTGAAACCAACACCCTGGACTAATTTTGGCAGAGCCGCTGCCAGTAACAGTAACGCCGGCATTAATAACCCCCCCGGCTAATCCACGCAAACAGAACTGTATTTGGCCTGGCGCCCTCCCCGTAGCACTTTATTAACTGTGTAGAAATAGCATATAATGCTTTCCATGTACCAAAACACACAGCTGGCGTTCTGGGGCCTAATTCGTCATTGTTATTCAAGAGCTCGCTCGCCCAACACTTAAAACAAGATCCTTCTAGATTCTAATTAAGCACTAAGGTACCTCCCAAGGGTTCTGCTTTGGCAAAGCAAAAGCACTTTGATTTATGTAGCACTTTGTTGTTAGCACTCGCAGGCTCGCCTGTTGTGAGCACACCGCTGATGAGTATGTGCATAGAGCAATTACTCATATTTGTTAATTAACTCCCACTAACAATGTTTTCCTCCACATTGTGATAAAAACCCAGCAGATTGAACACAAATATGCCCCGTTATTTCATGTCTCCACCTACAAGCAATTAAAACGAAAATAATTTGCTGTCTATTGAGCCCTCGCCGGGAGGGGAAACTTTCGAAGCATACCAAATAACGGCCATTTAGCCCGCACAGCCAGCAATCACACACTACTGATAGGCTTTTAAAGCTCTAATTAGCTCTCAACCTTGTGGCCGTCCGACGGCATCCCTCTAAAGTGCGAGCGCTCGCGCCGGCGAATTACTCCAAATATCGCGGCTCTCCTCGGCTAGCCCTTCAGCCTCGCAATCATTAGACACAAACACTCTCCCACGGCAGAACAACCGAGGTTAGCCGTCACCACTCTCTCTCACTACACAACCAGCCGGAGTAGACATGAGCACTTTCGCAGCATAATGTCAGAGATTAAGCACTGTGCCAAAACAGAGGGGCCGAGATTAGACGCTAACTCAAGGCTGAAATTACACACTGATTCAAAGCCACATAGATTAAACACTAAGAATCCTCAACAGAGAGGCTGAAATGAGAATCAAACACAGCATCAACAAGATTAAACACACTCAGACCACCAACAAAGCCTCCATAATATACTGTCTGTTAATGCTTATCGCAGCATCTGCAATACTGATGTCCTACTCAAATGAGTCTCTAACCAATCACTGTGTTTCTGACATTGTATCCAATCACAGTTCTAGAAGAGTTACTCTCTGATAAACTGAAGTCTTCATGTAATCCAAAAAATGTAGAATTATTTACGCCAAACACTGACCTTTAAAGACAATGATTTGGCAAGGTGTTCCTAAAGGGACCCACATTTTCAATTTCCCTTCTATTTCAGGTTCTCCTTGACATTTTGCAGGTTTGTGGACCACAAATCGATTCAATCTTGTTTGACCATTTTCCAGAAACTCTTAGAACTCTTAGAACCCTTAGAATTAAGAAAATTGAGGATAATGATCCTCAAAATCGCAATATGTGGCAGTATATATATATATATAAAAGGTTTGGTTTTCAACTCAATTGAAAAAAATGTCGACCCAACCCCTAAATTTCCAGAACTCAATCAGTTTGTGCATTTGAGGAATTTGCTGGACAAACTAGCCCAATCCATAGGGAACGCACCTCACAACTTACAGGACGTGTAAGTAAAAGATCTTCTGTTAACGTCTTGGTGTTAAATATCACAGCACACCTTCAGAGGTCTTTTGGAGTCCATGCCTCAAAAAATCACAGCTGTTTTTGGTTGAACGAAGGAGACTTACACAATATTAGGCAGATAATTGTAATTGTTATGGCTAACCCTCTTAATCATTTTACTGCAACAGAAACTTGAGTGGTTGAAGATCTGTTTTGCTGCTTTGTTCAGGTCATATTGATTTAGGTCTCAAAATAAACAAAAGGCTGGAACTGGAAAGATCAAATCATGCACTGAAATTTCTTACAGGGTGCCCCAAAAGTGAGTGTTTATTGCAGATCCCTTCAAACACTGTTACTAATAAAGCCCATGTCTACTTACTTTCACAGCCAGTAGGCAAATACACATTCCTCTCATATTATTTCTTGTAAGCTGAATGCAGCATCAGACTAAACCTGTCTATTTCTGTTTCTATTTAATCTCAACTGCCTCCATTACAGTGGCCAAGGGACAGAGATAAAGCTGATAGCTACTTAATTGCCTTCAGCCTTTGACAGAACACAGATGAATAGGCTTCACTTTCTTTTTTTTGTGTGTGTGAGAGCAAAAATGGCCGATCACCAAGGTAATTACAGATACTGGAAGTCAAACAGAGTCAGTGATTCCTCTCTCTAACTCCCCTCCGCTGCCTCATTAGCTGCAATTGCAACCTGTTTTTTTATTCGGATTTCTGCAAGTTTGCGAAAGATCCTGTTCGCTAAACGCTAAATGCTAAACGTGGAGCTGAGGAGTGGACCGAGGGGTCGGCGTGAGCTTGGTCAGTGTTATTCCCCCCAAATCTCTGCTGAGCTGATGTGTGAGCCAAGAAAGCAGAAGCAGTTGAATGGTCTCCTATGAGAGGTTTATAAGAGGTGAGTTAAAGGGGGAGCAGTATTAAAACAATACTCCATTAAACTGACAGAGACTTTGCATTGGAGGCTACTGTTGGAAAAAAAAAGCAACTGATCTTCCACATCTGGTGACCCAAGGAAGACTAGACAAGAAAACACACACACACACACACACACACACACACTCCAGGAACACTGCCTACTGTTCTTTAAAGCTGAGCATGAACTAGAAAACTGTTGAATTATACGCTATCTTGAGACTGTGTGTTTTTTTTTTATGTGAGTGCTGGCAGGACTTTAATAATTGGTATGGAAAGTTGCTCGGAGACCAAATAAGGTAACAACTGAGCTGTTAAATTTCCAAATTCATTTTAGATAAGCATTTTGTTGTTACTATTCCCTTATAAAGTTTAGTCAGAGAGTGCACAGTGGAATAACTTAAATGACTAAAATGACAACTAAACTACTTACTTTAGGCCTAAAAGTCCCCGTAGTCTGTACAGGGTTGACAGAGATAAATGAAATGTTAAGATTATAAACAAAATTAATAGGTAAATCTCCCGTCATAAAACCCAAATGTGCATTGATGAAGTTAACACCAGGCAGACACTTTTAAAACAAGATATCGAAGTGATTCTTGGCTTTAACATATGGTTAATGGAAAAACCATCACAGGGCAAAGGGTATTTACATGATCTCCAGGTTCTCTGGTTCTTCACACCTATATCTCACATATATCTCATTTACAGACCAAGTTTTGGAACTAAAACTCTGGCTTTTGGCCCCATTATATTCAAGAGAGTATTATTTCCAGATTCTATAAGCCAGCGTTTGAAATTGAGCATGTGAACAAACATATTTCTGAACAATTTTTGCTGAAATGACCTATTTGGATTCACTATAAATATATTAAAAGTCTCCCGGTATTAAAAATCTCAGCACACTGTACTCTGACTGGTATCTTACAATCCCCTTTATGATCCTTTTGGAAATGCGCCTGTGGAAATATAAATGGTTAGAGAGAGCCTTAACTGAACAATCACAAGCTTTCATAAACCCACACAGCGTGTCATTATTTTCACGCTCTTTTATAATGGCTGGTTAACCTTGGACAACTGTACTGTAACACTTTAATCAAAATCCAGTTAATGCTAAGACGATGCGATGTAATCTTTCAGCAGCTTTCTAGCACGTCAATAAATAAAGAGAGAGAGATAGTAGGGGGGAAAAAAAGAAGAGGGAAGAAAGGAAAAAGATCTTGCCAGTCTCTAGGGAGAAACTTGCTCAAGTCCAATTTACCTGTGCAATTTAAAGGAGCTGCGAGGAGGACGGGGAGCGTGAGGGTTGAGGAAGGTTAGCGGTGCTTTTCATCGATCTGGCACGCAAAGCAGTTATGTAGCCAAAGATGCCGAAGCTTTAAAGGCTGCCTGTCACCAAAGAACATCCATTTTAAAAGCAAAAAACTTAGTGTTTGTACTTTGGCACTTGTATTTTCATCAAAACCACTGTAAGCGGAGTAAGCGGCGTGCCTGTGAGCGAGAGAAACACCCAATAAAATATATTTAGACAAGTGAGATGTCCAAATACCTGGTGTTCATCTTTAAACCAACTTTGATTCATTCTTCTCCAAATACGAGTACTGATTTCAAACCAGTTCTTACCTTTCATGCCAAGGTGAGGATGATTCTATGGACAGAACAAAGCTGATTTTAGATCTACAATCCGACACAAACACTTACTGAAATATAATCCATAGCCTTGATCTAGGCTATCGCTTGGAAAAAAGTATTTGCTGAAAGAAAAAGAAATGTGGGAAGCCACTTTTCAACAGGTACTACAAGAGTCTAATGAGTAACCAGTAGGGGTGCTACCTCTTGAAGGGACTCCTGCGGTAGAAAGTGTAAAACGGCCTCTAAATGTTCACTCCAGGCTGACAACAGGTCTTGTCAAGACCTTACTTCCCTGACTAGACCATGATGGTTAACTCTGCCATCGCCATTGGTCATACATCAGCATGGATAATGTGAAACAAACAGCAAAGCGAATGCAAAAAGCTTTATGAGATGGCCTTTCGTAGCTACCGCCATTACAGATGTAGTTGATCCATATAACTGAACAAATATCAGTGAAAGGGTTCAAATGTTTCACAATATTATGAAAACCAAAACTGTTATTAATCAATTAAGTACAGAAGGAGCAGCTCTACCATCAAAGCTTTTCAGACGTATTAGGGCTGAAAGATATATCTTTATCGTATCTATATCGAGATATGAACTTTCAAGATATTACTATCGAAAAAAGC
>JBBKCR010000038.1:13324871-13342679 GCA_037577295.1 Ladigesia roloffi
AAAGAGAGAGTGAGAGAGAGAGTAAGAGAAAGAGAGAGAGTAAGAGAAAGAGAGAGTGAGAGAAAGAGAAAGAGAAAGAGAAAGAGAGACAGAGAGAGAGAGTAAGAGAAAGAGAGAGAGTAAGAGAAAGAGAGAGTGAGAGAGAGAGAGGGAGTCTGCGTCTTACTGTGGCCACAATTGCTAAAACAAACAACTGTGACTGGCCAGGGCAGCTGGTATTATTCCCTAATGTGACCACAAGGGGCAGGAAAATGAAATGCAAGCTAAAGAGGGATTATTATCATTTAACTCCTCCGCTTTTTTAGACCTTCTTCATGATTCTACAGCGGCGGTGAATGGGACACATAAATAGAGCTCAGGACAGTAAAGTTCAAATTCCCTAGAAGTTGCTGTTATTGTCTGCAACAGTAAAGGCTTCATATAACTTATTATTTCTTATATTAGAAACAAAAATAAATTCTCTCAAAAAGTGTGAAGTCAAACCTCTAGTCATTATTATGTCTGTGTTTGTAAGTAGAGGAGATGTAATACATTTAGATGGCAAGTGAATGTTTTGCATATAGTCAAGTTTAGCATTTACATCAAGATAAACAAAAAAAAAATGTAAAGCAGTGTATCCTGGGATATACACAGAATGTGGATTGAGTTCTTCATGAGTGTCCAACTGATAAATTAATGATGTAATTGCATACATTAAATCACAGAGAGACAAACTGGCTTTTAATTGATATAACCATAGAGAACACATTCTAGTCAGGTCTGTATGTAGATGATCATTATACATTATTGTTTAATATTATATCAGTGTATTAAATCACATTTTTATAAGAACACAGCTTGTAAAAATTGGAAACTGTGTCTGTCTAAGGCTGTCCGGGTTCTGGGTGCCTCGCTGACAGAGGCATCAGAATGTATCAATGTGTCAAAGAGAACACTGTCAAAAAGTATCATGACAGCATAAGCCAAACATGGAAAAAGCGCCTGAGGAAAAGGAGAGCAGCGCTTGCGTGCTGAGGCTGGGGGTAGACCAGCATTTAAACCGCCGATTTGCTTGAAAAATATTCACAGCCCTGCAAAAGACTATGTGCACCTCCTTCACTGTAATTACACCTGCGCTCTTTTACCATCATCAGGCTAATATTTATGACGAGACCCCTTGTTTCAGACCACTTGTGTTCGAGGTCTGCAGATATGCATAACTCAGTATAATGGGGCTCCAACATGAACACCGCAGAAGTGGAAGAAAGCATTGGCTTGATGAATCCTGACATCTGGAAAGGATTATTGTATGTTTGGAGAAAGCCGGCAGACACCTTGAGCCCATAATGGCTGTGCATGACTGTTAAACAGGGAGGCAGCAGGACTGCAGCAACTGACCCAGCTATACTCCCCTCACAAATGTGTGCCTTTATAGCAACGGTCGTCAGGTTGGACAAGCTAAACAAAGATGATGGAAAAATTCCCATTCAAATGAATGGGTCACCGGATAAAATACCTCAATTTAGAGGCTATTTTCAAATGGCATTTAATTTGTGTGTGTGTGTGTGTGTATATTTTGTATCTTGATTATTATTAAGGTCTCAGTTTCATTGATGTTGAGGTTTCCAGCCTGGATACACGGTCTGAAATAAAAATCGTCATATGGAATTGTTGTCCAATTCAAATGTACCTATAAAGGCTTATCCTCCTTAAAATCCAATTGTGAACCTTAAATGAGATTTCAAAGTACAAAAAGATACTCTTTTTCCATAGAGAATGGAAATAGGAGACATTGCAACACAGATACAGAATATAATACGTTATGATCCCAAGCTAGTGCTATAGAAGCTGTTTCCTGTAAGTGTACCACACCAGTGGTCCAAGTTTTGGGGTCTGGTTCTTCTAATTATGCTGCAACCTGCATTACAACAAACAGGAAAATGTAAAGATGCACTTTATTGGTCCATTACGCATCATCAGTTAGCTCAACTATACACTATAAAACTCAATATCACTCTAACTGGGAATCTATCATGCAATCCCACATGGTGTTTTCTCCTCTTGGGCTCCCAGCTGTACCATTTTTGGGGTTTAGACTCACCATCTCCTAATGCTGGGATGGAGAGAGTCCCAGATAAAGAAAGACATTTTGAAAACCAGTTTTTAATGTCTACTCAAGCGAGATGCGAAACAAAAAAAAAGTGAGATTTGACTAAAGTAGTATCTTAAACTGAGCTATGTCAAGGTATGTTCTATTGCTGTAATACATACTCTACTGTATACTCTGTACTGTATGATTCCTTGTTGTATTGCATGCTGTTGCAACTCTAGAAGAAGTAAACTCTCTGAAAGAAAGTGTCGCAGTGCTGCCACTGGTGTGGTACAATTAGAGGGACTCTCCAACACAGAATCCTACCTGGCAGGTTTCTCCTTTCAGGCTCAGAGTTGTGCATGGCTGTGCCATTGCTGGGGATCAGATTCATGAACTCTTAAAGCTGACATGAAGACAGTTGGGTCAGAAGCATTTTTGCCATGGTCCACTATAATGAAGCAGGTCAATACATGAGCTATGTTTCTTATTTAGGTCTAGATTATTGGGCTAAACTACACAAAAAATGATAAATGTCTGAATTCTCAGACACTACATGGCATCTTTCTTTGGAATGCTTTCTCTGTCCATAGTCCGTCTATTCATCAGTTGTTCTGTATATAGAGTCAGCAGAGGGTAAACATGGACTCATGTCTTTAACAGGACATATCATTAACTAATGGTGAAACCTACCACTTCTAGCTTATGATCAATATGTAGTCTAACCGAATTTTATATACCAGAAATACTATATTTTAAAAGAAAAAGGGCATTATGTGTTTAAGTGCTCCGACCGCTAGCACATGTCATCTTGCTGTCATGAATTAATGATGCACAAACAAGATCAGGCATGCAACATGTGCATTAAATTTTTAATACTGACGTGAACCAGGGAGATCAAGGGGAATCAGAAAAAGGAGAAAGAGTGGGTGTTAAAAGAGAAAAAAATACTGTTCTGAAAGTGATTTAAAATGACACATGTCCAAAGCAAATAAGACTAAAAATCCATGCTGGTACTTGGGCGCAAAAGCGAGCTTTGACTTGTGCTTGGCTGACCAGCTTTTCATGGTTAGAGCCCGTCAGAAAAGATGCAGCTTTCTGTTTTTCATGCACATGGTTCTGCTCTTATGACTGACAAGAGGTTGAACAATGCCCCCCTTAATACTGTTTGTGCCGCTCTGCACCAAGAAGTCAAAGCACAGCCCTGCTTGCGCCACTGGGGAGCCCCACAAGTTGTAAAATGTTTCAAGCACTGTAGAAAGATATATGTTGTGTGCTACAATTTCTCATTAGTTTTAATGATATTTGTGCCAGTCTTGGTTAAGGCTTCTCCAGCCTCACTTTTACAGGATGCATCATTAGTGCAATTTCTTTACAGCAAGCATCCCTGGCCACGTCATCAGGTCGAACATCACCCAACTGTAAACTGTATACCAGACTAGAAACGTCTATAGTTGCTAATGGTTAAGGCCTCTTTCAATTTTGCACCCTTAAAAATGACATTTGATCAAACAGTGTGATATTCATTTACGGCATTTAGCTTTTATCCAAAGCGACTTCCATTCCCTAACTACAGTGGACAGTCTCCCTGGAGCAACTTCGGGTTAAGGGTCTTGCTCAGGGACCCAGTGGTGTGCTGGGGGTAGGATTCAAACCGAGGATCTCATGGTCCAGAGGCAAGTGTCCTACCCACTGAGCTACCGCCACCATTTTCGCTTGCAAATGAAATAAAACTAATTAATCTTAGCAAAAACTGATCAATGCACTAAAATACCTGATTATGTTGAATGAGATCTTAGTCCAGGAGAAAAAAACATGGAGCCTGATTGGTTATAATGCCCTGTACTTTATTGAATGCTATAAATCTATATACTATATGCCGTTATATTCTCTTTTTCAGTATATCTATTAAAATGAATGAATATCAAAAACCAGTTCCATGAAAATCTCCCTTGAGAAGTCTTTGGTCCCCTGTCAGCAAGCTTGCGAAAGCTTCCAGCAACAGCGACAAACAGCACACTTCAAAACATGGTCCAGAACCATTTGGTTTGATATTATTCACCTCTTCCATTTGTTGCACAGTCGAGGGTGAGTTGACGATTTGGTTCTCAATTTTGTGCAGGCTGCACCAGTGCCAAGGTTTAATTAAATAGCGCTGGATCATATTCAATCTCACAAATGAGAGCAAATCCCCAATAGCATTCTAATAACTAGCGAATACATCCAGCCCTTTAGGCTTTACATGTCACGTTACATCTCCAGCATTCGCGGCTCTGCCAGTTTCGGCCTAATAGATTCCCTATGTAATCTTCGCATTCGTATAGACTGCACTCAGAGAGATGATCAGAAGGGCTGCTTCCTAATTGGCCAGAAACAAAAGGGTTGGAGGTGGTAAAGGGGAGGTGTAGGTCATGTATAATGCATGCGGATTCTGAAGTGTTGTGAAATGTGTTACTCTGGTTCTTCGTGCTGTGCCTGCACCAGCATTCTATAGGCTATTCCCACAGGACTGGATCAAAGACGTATAGAGCGCATTAATTCCGAGCAAAAGAAGAGAAGTCATGCTGGGAGATGAGTGATAATCCATGTTTTGTGTGTAGTTTCGCTCCAGTGCTCTCTCTGTGTGGAGTCAGTATTATATGGCATGGCACCGTTCTGTAGAACCGGTGCTATAGCTGAACGCAGAGGTGACAATATAATTGCGTTTTCATTTTCTTGGAAAAAAATGGGCATTAATGTGAAGAAAGACACCATATGAGCATTTACTCCAACGTTCGTGTACACATAGGCCCTTCACACATACACACACAAGCCAAACTCCATAACAAGCAGCAGAAATTGTCCCCTGGTTCTAAATAACCCGTATGTTGTTATTGTATTTGATTCGTTTGCCTATGAATACTCCACTGCCGCCGCGCGAATTAGCGCCTTTGATTCAGTGTTGTTATTTATTTCTGTGTGTAATGTAGTTTGGCCGCATGGCAAGGGTGTGTGGATGTGTGGGGAGGAGGGGGGTGGGGAGCAGAGGGGTTTTGAACTGAATTAATTTCCTCTCTAAGGGTTTGGTGTCAGTGTTGGAGCAGCGATGAATTATGCCGCACGCACACAACGTGTCATTTCCTCTCTGCCGGGCAACATTGTCACCATTTGGTAACCTGAAAACAAATTATCCTCAGCTGGCACGAGTTCAAATTCAATTATAGCAGCCCACAGTAATTATGCGGAGGTATAAAAGAATAATAAATGCAAAATAATTAATTAACCTAATAATCTTTATTTATGCACCCCTCGTATTAAGGACGTGATCTCTCCATTGCGGCGAAGGCCTCTCAAAATTAGACGCTGCAGCTGCATGAAAGCTGCTGGTTGCCAGTCCAGGCCTGTTAGGAATGGTTCGAATCACCTGTCGGAGGCCCAAAAGAAGCCAAACGGAACTCAGGAAGCAAACAAGCATCTTGTTTTTCATACTGATTCTTTAATATGGGTGGAATCACTACAGGGCATCATATAAATAACAACACCCAACTAAATTAGCCAGTATCATGTCTAAATAAACCAATAGGAATGGATGGATGGAAGAATAGAGAGACAGACAGATGGACAGACATATAGATAGACAGACAGTCAGAGAGACAGACAGACAAATAGACAGATAGATATCATGCATCAGTCACATTCGACTAGGCTGAGCTAAACTCCTGTTGGGTAATTAGGTGAACATTTACATTTACACCAATTAGTCATATCACTAAAAACACTGACAGGTGAAGGGAATATCTCTGATTGTCTAATTACAATGGCACCTGTCAAGAGGCGAGATATGCAGTAAGTGAACTGTCAGCTCATTTCTGTACTTGATGTGTTGGCAAGTGTGAGGATCTGAGCATCTCTGAGAAGGCCCAGACTGGGACTGGACCAGAGACTCAACAAATCTGCAGTTCTCGTGAGGGGTTCCCAGTACGGAGTAGTCGGTATCTGCTAAAAGTCCTCCAAGGATGGAAAACCTAGACCATCTGGTCAATCCCACAGAGTCGCTAATGCTTCACAACTTACTGAGGAAGTGAATGCTGGCTATGATAAAGAAGGTTACCATCTTTACAACTCAAAGTAAATGGGACTAAGTAGCTGCAGGCCGGTCAGAGTGCCCATGCCGACTACTGTCCACCACTGAAAGTGTCTACAATAGCCGTGTGAACATCAAAACTGGACCACTGAACAATGGAAAAAGGTGGTGTGATTTGATAACTCACATTTTCTTTTACATCACATGGATAGTAAAGTGTGTGTCCAGGAAGCAGTGTTCCTGTGGGAAAAATGTGGTTCTGGCATTTACGTTGATTTCACTTTGGTGAAGTAATAATTAGTAATACAGTTTATATATATATATATATAAATATATATCCCGAATACAAATATTTTTTTAAGTATTTGTCTGAATACCTTATTCGTATTCGTATATATCTATAGTATACTTTTACTAAAAGTTTACTTTTACTGTAATAAAATCTTTCAGTTCAATTTTAGAAAACTGAAGAATTAAATAAAACATCTTGAAATATCTTCTGGTGTGAAGCTGATACCATTTCATTCTACACTGTATAAATTATTGATGACAGAGGAGCTTTTGAACACTAGTGTGTGTGTGTGTGTGTGTGTGTGTGTGTGTGTGGTCATGTATTTCTCTCTTGAGCAGTCGCATAATGACAGAACAATCATAAAACCTGTAAAAGTGGGGACCTTTTAGTGGTCCTCATAAAGACACATACTGCATTTACTTGAAATGTAACATTTTTTGGAAAAAACTAAAAGTGTAGAAAGATTGCCCTTTTGTAACTAAGATTGAGGTCAAGTGTAGGTGTAGTATGTTAATGCAGAAACCACTGGATTGTCCTCACAACTGCAGTAAAACCAAATGTGCGTGTGAGGAAAGTTTAGAGAGGATATTGGAGCGTGCCTCAGTGTTGCCTTAGCGTAGGCTGATCCATCATCATGCTAACATTAATATTCTCACCATACTCACACTGTATCTGACATTAATTTCATGCTTTCTGACACACACTCGACTGAACTGTAAAATAGGCCTAATTGCTGTCTTGTGTGTTCGAAAGATCACATATGTTAATTGCAGTTCTGATAATCCTTAATAACCCAAACTAATAAACCGCAAATTGGCATTTTGTGAAGACTGAGAGATTACGTTGCCAAGTGCTGGGTGAAGTCGGAGCCAGTAGATCTCTCCCTGGCTCCCCCATGGAGAAGTTCAGGAGAAATTCAGAGAGCTCATACAATTATAGACTCTGAGAGAAATGGCAAATGGTTCAGTGTTTACATGACTGAAAGGTCGTATTAAGTGCTGAATAGCCAATGAGAAAAGGGCAGCCGGTCTCGTCCAATCAAACGAGAGCAAATTTACTTTTCTTCCGTTTGGACTATCTTTCTAGCAAATAATGATGTTTTTGTAGAGTGAACCATTACAGCTGGGAAATCTGCTTTCTGCCTCTCCCTTTCTCTCTCTCAACAGCCCCCCCCACACACACATATCCCACTGCAGCACACACAGCTTTGATACATTCACTTTGCATTTCATGTTGCACTCTTGGGGGCTATTGCCTTTATTACAGCATTCAGTAATGATGTGAATATTAAACCTCTCTTTCTCTCTTTATTTCTCTCCTGTTCTCCCTCTCTCCCATATACACACACAACACACACATAACACACATACACACCTGCATGTTTGCGTGTTAATCTTTGTGCAGTATTTCCATTGTGTTACACCTCACTCAGCCTGAAAGGAACATTAAAGAAACACTCCAGTCTTTTTTAGCTTTACCTCTATCATTTGAAGCATGTGGCCAATTAACACAGGCGATAATTCCACTGACTCAAAACACAATTTAGCAACTTCTATTAGAAGTGTGTGTGTTTGAGTCAGTCTGGTTTTCTGTTATTGTCTGCAGGTGTGGTCGGAAAGCACAGCACAAGGTAACTGAGTGGAAATCTTTTGACTTTTTTCAATAAAAGCATCGTACTTTGCATAAAAGTCTCTATTTAGATTAGACAAATTTCTCAACAATGTATTTTTCCCCCTGTTTGGAGGCTTCTGCTTTAGAGAAACTAAATACACTCACAAACACACATATACACATACACAAACACATTCACACGCACACACAAACAAACAAACACATCCACACATACACACTCCCACATACACTCAGAAACACACAAATACACACAAGCACACACACATACACACACAAACAAACACAAACACACATACACACTCCCACATTCACTCAGAAACAAACACACAAGCACACACACATACACACAAACAAACACAAACACACATACACACTCCCACATTCACTCAGAAACAAACACACAAGCAAACACACATACACACAAACAAACACAAACACACATCCACACTCCCACATCCACTCAGAAACACACACACACACACAAACAAGCACATACACACATACACACACATACATGGTGAGTATTTTGGTTCCTCTGCTGAATCATATAACAGCATCGCATTAGTTTTAATATCAAACACGCTCACTTCTGCAATTGGACCCCCACATTTCTGCTTTCTGAAAAGCTGTTTTCATGAGGAAGCCCATGAATAATGCATGGCTTGTTGAATAGAGTGGTACCAAAGCCCCATTGCTGCGTGAAGGGTTTGTCAAAACCATGCTAACAAAGCAGTTAAATGTTATTTTTTAATCATGAACAGAGTAATTATTAGATTACATCTTGAATATTCGAATATGTAAGGCAGACTAGGGGCCTTGTTCGGCGGATCAGTAATTAGTGTACCTCTGCTAGGGACAACATGCATTTATGAGAAGCTAGTTCTGCTCCAGCTCTCAAAGGCAGCCGCAGTCTGGAGAGTAATTAGTGTGGAGCTTTGATGAATTTGCAGACTACTACATTATATTATTCTCAATTAAAACCTGTCTTCCACAGCATTAGTCATTTTAACGCTCCTCATTCATACTAATTAGTGTGAGCCTTCATTGCCTCCGAGCTGAAGAGGATATTTCAGTATCCCATTAAACGATGCAGAGATATCGCTGTGATTGACATCCTGTGAAACTTGGTGAGTAATTATATTATATGCTTCAGTATGTTCCTTATTCGGAACCGAATGACACATTTAATTATTGCAATGGCCCCTCTTTCCTTCCGTCTTGTCTTTCATTCTTTCACTCCATCTTTCTTGCTTTCTTTAGTTCTGTTGTTTGCTGTTTCTCGAACCTGTTATCCCTGTCCCAGTTCACAAACAAGATTATTTGACAGAGAGCGAGACAGAGAGAGAGAGAAAGGGAGAGAGAGAGAACAAGAGAAAGGGAGAGAGAGAAAGGGAGAGAGGGTGAGAGAGAGACGCAAACACACAGTGCAAAAAAAGGGACGGAGGGAGAGAGAGAAAAGGATAAAAATAGAAGAACAGAGTGTGTGTGCGAGTGATACAGGGAGAGAGTGTGTAATAGAAAGATGGAGAGGAGAAAATGTGGCACATGAGAGAGAGAGCATGAGAGAAAAGGAAAGATCAGACAGATGAGAGTCACAAAAATAGGGTATTGAGAGAGAGAGAGAGAGATGCAGGCACACAGCAAGGCAAATAGATGTGTGAAAAAGGGATGGAGAGACAGGCAGAGAGAGAAATTGATGAAGTGAGAGAGAGACAATAGAGGAAAACAGTGAGAGAGAGAGAGAGAGAGAGAGAGAGAGAGTGAGAGAGAGATAGGGACACTATGCGATAGAGGGAAAAGGGAAAACAGATGCCCATGAGAGCTACAGAGATAGTGTGTTGCGAGAGAGAGAGAGATTTTGTTGTCCATGTAACCATGTCATTAACCTTAAATCAGTTCAGGTTTAGCAAACACTATCTGCTGGCAGCAAGCTGTTTCTTTCCAGTCACTTAAAAAAAACAGATTTCATTACAGAGCGCCGGCTGTTGAGGCAAAGCGACTCATTTTAATGATCAGAAAGATGTATCTTCTGCTTTCACCATTCTGGAGTTACTTCAGATGCCTCAGGTTTATTAGACAGAAACATCCCACTGCTAGTTATCAGACTACACTGCACTTTTAACAGTGAGGGCAAATATAGCTGAGAGAGTTTCACGTCTGTGGTGGGTCTTATCTGCTGGATGTGTGCAAGGGATGGCAAATAGATACACGTAGTTAGCGATAAAAACTTATATCTCCATACGGAACCTGTTCCACCGCTACTTGACATGTTTAATCATGCAAAACAACCCGTTTATCACAATGATATTAGCATATACACTGCTCGCAGGTATACAAAACACAGGGAAAGATTTAGACCTGGATTCCAAATTCTCCTTGTTATGTGTTTGGGGTGTTTTGTGTTTTGTTTTGGATTTATTTCTGCAGGTCTAACAAAAGTCTGCTCTGTGGTAATGAGGTTACAGGCCAGTTAATTAGAAGCCTTTTCCTTTAGTTCATCAGGATTATTTTGTGAACTGACTTGATTTAAATATGCACTTTCTATATTATTAAAATGTCAACACATAGCAATGTTATTATTATGGTTATGATTATTATTATGATTATTATGATTATTTCTATTATTGTTATTATTATTGTTGTTGTTGCTGATCTTGTTAATATTATTGTTTTTCTTTGTTGTTGTTTTTTGTTATTGTATGTCAGGGCATTGAATGCTCCCCACTTACTAATAAAGAAAGTGAGAGAGAGAGAAAGCAAGAGAGAGATAGAGATAAAGAATACATAGTGGAAAGGGGGGCAGTGCAAGGGGGCCAAGACATGACAGAGGAGAGAACGAGCGAGAGAGAGAGAGTGAGAGAGAGAGAGAGAAAGAGAGACAGAGAGAGAGAGAGAGAGAGAGAAAGAGAGAGAGATAGAGAGAGAGAGAGTGAGAGAGACAGACAGAAAGGGGGGTTTTGGGGTAGGAAGCTCGAGGCTGTTTGCTGTTCTGAAACAAGCTTCACAAATTGCTTGTTGGTTCCAGAGCCCTGTGGGGCTGCTCTCATTGGTCAGATTCTTTAACTAGTATTCACTTTCTTTTCTGCTTTTCAATATGTACTTTAATATATATATATAAACATACACTCTGCTTTATATTTGTGATACATCCATGTGTATATATACATCTTATTTGGTGAAGGAATATTCTAAATTGAATTGCAGGGATTGTTTGCCTCAACATGTGTGCAATAAGGGCAATAAGGAACTTATTTAAAGTGTACGAGTATCTGAGTGTTTATTAATGTTCACTAAGTGCACTTGTGTGTGCATGGGTGTGTCTGAGTGTTCTACACAATCCTGACCTCAGTCCCTGTTTAACTGAGTGTGTTTGAGTGTGCTTGTGTGTGTGTTTGTGTGTGTGTGTGTGTGTGTGTGTGTTTGCACGCTTTAGTGATTCTCAGTGTACTTTCCGTGTTTGAACTGGTATGTTTGCTTTTCAGTTTTATTTTTTTCATTTGATTGAGTGCATCAGATGGTGTGTGTGCGCATACATTTGGGCGTGCTTATAAAGCGTGTTGACTGAATGTACTTGACTGTGGGCTGTGTGTGTGTGTGTGTTTATGTGTGTGTGTACGTGTATGTGTGCTTAATTATCCTGTTGCCCCATCCAAGTTATGGAAATCCCATCTGATAAGAAAACAAATGGAATATATGAGCTGGAAACTCTGAACTAAGAGAAGAGGGGGTGAAAAGCAGAGGAGAAGGAAGGAGGTAGTTTATATGTAATGTTTATTGCTCTGAAACCGATGCATATTTACTCTGCTGTACTCTAACACTGAGGAGAAAGGCAGATTTTTCTCTGCTATGTACTATGGAATCATTGAAGGGTGTGTTACTTTATCTCCAAATAATTTCCATCAGTTTTTCTCCATGACTACAAAGGTTAGATCTTCTATTTGGACTATACATGTAAAACTCTGGTTAAAACAAGAACAAATACAATAAAAATCAATAAATAATTCCTTCTTTTGACATTTTAGTAGTATTTAAAAACTAAGGAAACAATATTTCACTTCTGGGACACAAATATTTTATGTTATTTGAAGCTTTTCACAGACAAATTACACGTGTATTACAATTGCAGGTTAATTACATATTTTTCTTTTTCCAATTACTCATTTGTTCTTATTTGTGTGAGTTTTACAGTGTCTCCTTCAGCACATAGACCTGAGAGAATTGATATAAATACATTGATCAACCTGTATTTCGTCCTTCCAGGAGGCCTGGAGTGTTTGTTCTCTTGAAATTGGTTCCACGCATTAGAAGTCAATATGGGTTCACTCCACTGTCACTTCTTAAAAACATTCTCAAGAATTAAATAAGAGTGCATTCAACATCAAGCATGACAATGTTAAAGTCAAAATTGCAAACATATTTCTATATTAGGTTTTCTGTTTGCCACATCTTGAGCAAAGTATTCCCTATTGCAGGCAATCATTTTGACACACTTTTCTATTTTCCTGAGAGTGAACTGAAACCTGTTCAATCTAAACACTTCATAATAACAGCCAGTGGACAGGTGCTAATTATCCTTTATTGTATTTGGCTGTATGTAGCAGGTTCACAAACATTTGAGAATTCCTTAACTGGTGTCAACCTTAAACTATACATTTTACTTGTCAATTTTGACTTGTGTAGCTGTGCAAGTATTTACTTTTATTTTTGCACTGACCAACCTCCAATATCTTTTCGTTCCATAGACTTAAAGGCAATTCCGAGTGCTGCACAGTAAAAATACTGTACTGTACTATTGAAATATTTCATATTAAAAAAGACAAATGGGCAAAATCCCCTAAAGTAGGGGGGGAATTAATGTTGTAAGGTGAGAGCCAAATAGACAATTAAAAATATTGTTGGGTGATGTCACACTCTAGCTTAAGATAAAAAGCCAACAGAATTGGCCCAGTGTTAGTTGTCTGCTTTTAACAGTAAATAAAGTAACTAGCTTGCTAATAGAACTGTGCGGGTACAATGTTGACGATTAAATGTCTTAAAAGTTAGTTTTTTCTTTAAACAGTGCCTTTAAGACTGATAAATCTACTACTTCCAAGATAGCAGTGATAGGTTAGAGTAGCGTCTTTGGGTCAAACACTATGTTTTCATTTGACTCAAAACACCACTTGTTAACATGTGTATCCAAAGGGCTGGTAACATGTTTACAACCGCCAGATTCGGCTTCAGTTCAGATAAAAGCGAGAAACTCACCTTGAAGATGCTGAAGCTCCGTGACCTAGGCTTGCTATGGGTACCAGGCCCTCAGATCCCAGTGTCGCCCAATGCTGCTGGCAGGAGAAGGGGACATTTCACTGATTCAAGATTTTTTTATTGTCAATACAACAATATACACAGCATACAGTGAAATGTTGTTTCACCCCAAGTATAAAAATACTGTTTCACACCAAGCCCCCCATGGTGGATTTATAAGAATATCAAAATATAACTACAAGAGGTATAAAACTAGAAATTACAAATAAATAATAAGTAACTAAATTTAAGTCAGTTAAAAAGGTACTAATACAGGCTTATTCTATATACGATAAGAAAGACAAGACAGGACACACTGGTCATGTGCAATTACAGTAAACTTTATGCAGGTGGTATTTGGATACCAGGTTCAGATTATATTCATCATAATGTAGACACTCAAGGACACGTGCAAATTGTACAATGTGCAAATATAACATGAGGTAGATTTGTTCAGTAGACATGTGACTGAGGTGTGCGAATAAGCATATTAACTCAACATCCATGTTGTAATGCATTTGTGATGGTTTGTATTGTTAGTCTTTTGGTAAATATTGTTTATTATTTCATTGAGTACTGTATGTAAATGGTTGAAATGACAATAAAACCTCCTTGACTTGACTTGACATTAAATATAAATGGCCTCTGTTCTGATTGGTTGCTTCACTCCTTTTAATTTCAATGTAAGCGCCTGTAGTCAAATTGCTGTAACTTGTATAGGCAAATACATATCAGTGTACTGTGTTTTGTGACATCACAAATGCAGTGTGTTTCAAATGGACCGTTTTTGCCACTGCAAAGTTGTTGACATCTACACATTGTATTTAATGAGGTTTTTTAAAAGGTGAGGAAAATTAGATTTTTCGTGATATAGGTGTTTAATTATTTAGCAAACAAGCGTGTTTTCAAAGCTGCCTTGCCTCGTCTTGCGTTATCTGTTATTAAATCTCGGCTTTCTTTCCTACCATGGCAAAGCGTTCAGCTTCATTATGCAGGACTATAGAAACGGCCTGATCTCCTGGCCCATCACCCCCTGTATTAAATGGCAACACAAAAGTGATGAATATGCAGGATTGTATTAGAATGAATGTAAACATGTCATTGGCCCACACAAACATACACACACACACACGCAAACACACAATGCTTTTACAAACAAACCGAGACATGCCCTTCCGTGACTGACATGTTGTTTGTTTTTGATTTGCTGCGCTGAGTTAATTTCACCCCCTAATCCGACGTGCGATCGTTTTACTTCTCTCTATGCTGTCACACACAAACACACGGATGCTGCGATGTGTTGGTATTGGGGCCGCTGCCGCCGAATGAGCGATGCTCCTGGGTACCACGGCTGAAAATCCAGAACCTAAAAATAGTCAGCATATGTATTTGGAAGACATTTGTCTAACACTGGCCTACTTGGAGCTTGGACAGTTTTCTTATCATCCTTAAAGTCGAGTGATATGAAAAATGAACAAGCTATAAAATAAATGCGTATAACTGTGAATACTAACTCAAATCAGGACGCTTTTTCAAGTAAACCCATTTCATGGTTCACATGTCATGTTTGTGAAGATTGTTCGTATTACACTGAAAATAATATAAATCAACCATGACATTAAAAACTCATTTTAGAATGCTTTTCTAATAACAAAATGAGGAAAGTATTGGAATAATAGTGAAAATACCAAAACTATGAAATAACACACATGCATTCCAGAAATGTTTCTGGGACGACGCCATATAGGAACAGTTTGTGGCTTCCTGAAGAATTTTCCATGGCTGTTTTTTTAAAGAACCATTCTTGATGTGAGTGTGAAGAACAATTTTAAGTTCCTAGTGTAAAAGCTTTTATAGAAGTTGTAGAATATTTACATATGTATAGAGTATTTGTACATATGTTCAATGCATATTTGTATACTGTAATGTCTTTTTACACTGTGTGAGTGTGACGAACGTATCTGCCGGGAAACAACCATACAAACTTATCAGCTCTTTATATTCATAGATCTAATATACAATAAACAAAATCAACAACTTATAGTATGGGATGGGAAACTTATTTTCTTATAATCTATCAAAAAGTTAATAATTGGTCGAAAATTGACATTTTTACTTTTTATTTGCTTCTTAGTTGTCTTTCTTGAGCAGAAATCCCAACTGGACTGCTTTTCCAACTGTCTTGAGGAGTTTTATGGCAAAAGAAGAAGTTCAAAGAATGTAGAGGCAGGGAAATGCTCAGGGTGGTGATCTGCTGGGAATCTTGGGTCCTGCAGCCTCTTCCAACAAAAGTATTTGCCCTGCCACTCAAAAAAACTGTTCAGGACTTGTTTGAAGAACTGAATAAATAGTTTTCCATAGAGCCCCCACTTCATAATTTACAGAACATTAAGGATCAGCTGCTAATATCTTGAGGTCTTGTAGATCTCATGCTTCAAACGGTCAGACTGTTTAGGCAGCACAAAAGGCATTCGCACAATATTAGGGAGGTTAGTTTAATATTAGGACCAGTGTGTGTGTCTTACAAATGTTGCATATTTGGGAAATAGTCCAGGAAAATCCCATTAATCCACTTTTTCCATTATCCCAAATGTAGCCAAAAGCATGGCAGAAGTACAAACGTAGGCGTGACGTTGATAAAACCATTGGAGCCAGAACAGAAGTAATCTTAAACCCCTAATTTTCCTTATGTTTACAGGTGACAGAGTGTCACGAATGTTCTTTATTTAACAAGCCAGTTTATCTGAGATTCCTTAACAACTCCTGATTGATGTGCTATTGCTGCATTAGCCTCGTGGCTCCAGCTGAAAACTAATGACGAACATTTCAGATGCTAAACAAGTCTTAGCTGATTGATAACCTCATGCAAACTGGAAAACAGGAATTTGAAATCTTTAGATTAGGGCTGTAGATAAGCTAATGGAAAAACATGCATAAAGTCATATGTGTCGCAATGTTTTTTTTTACGCTTACTGTGTTTGGTTTGCATTCTCCAGGACGAAAAAAAAACAAAATTCCCCGTTCCAGACATGGCTCTGTTCTTTCTCCTAGATTGGGAATGTGGAGAGAGAGAGAGAGAGAGAGAGAGAGACAGACAGACACACAGAGATAGAAACATGATTATGGCTCATTTCCAGCACAAGTTAATGACTCTTTTCCTTCCCTCCCTTTCTTTCTCTCTCTCTCTCTCTCTTTCTCTCCCTCTCTTTCTCTCTCTCTTTCTCTCTCTCTCTCTCTCTCTCTCTCTCTCTCTCTCTCTTTCCCTTCCCAAACATTTTTCTTTGCACAGATCTTCCCAACTACTGACACCATTCACACAAAACCCGCTCTTTTTTATTTCTTTTCTTTTTCTTCGACGTGTTTCTCTATAACCAGTCATTTCGTAGCAGCTGGCTTCGTCCCGTTAGAAGTGGTTCAGCCGCTCCAACCTCAGTGACATTTGTGCCACAGTCCCCACCAATAATAACTACCAGAGATGAACAAATCACAAAGTCTGCAGGCACTGGCAGGGGGCCAACCTGTGCCGCTGGGGCTCCACATCTACAATAATAACAGCCTGTAGATTATTTTCTGTGAAAATAGACTCTCCACAAGCCTGCACATATGGAGCCTGTCTGGCAGGCTACCTTCAAATGGCATGATCTTGTACTTTACGAAAAAAAAAAATATATATATGTAGTTATAACATGGCTGATGGATATAAATTTAGTGTCCGTTTGGGTCTCCGTTCATTCATTCCGATCCCAGGTCCTCTCTAGGGCTCAGTGTCCCGCTCGGAGCTCGGAGAATGACTAGGCATTTGAGTGTTGCTATTTTCAAACATCTGCAGTGCCCTCATGCTTCAGCTTTAGTGATGTTTTGCAGAGTCGGGATCTGCACAGATGCTTGAGGACAACCTATGTGAATGGATTTTGAATGCATCAGAAGACAAGTGTGTTTACATTTGCAGGGGTATTGCAAGAGAAAGGTTCAGAAGAATAGTAATATTTCAAATGCATTCACTGCAATATGTTGACAATATGGGACAATATATCTTTCAAATTGGAAATACACTGAGACAAAACAAATCCTAAAGCTGGGCTCTCTCTCTCTCTCTCTCTCTCTCTCTTTATCTCCCTCTCCCTCTCTCCCCTCTTTCTCTCTCTCTCCTCTCTCTCTCTCTTTCACTCTATCCTCTCTCTCTCTCTCTCTCTCTCTCAGCATCTCTTCTGTTTGGCCTTTATGTGGGGGGTATATGAGGTTATTGTTCTCTCTTTCTCTCTCTCTCTCTCTCTCTGGCTGTCTCCGTATCTCTGTTTCTCTCTCTATTTTGCCTGTCTTCTTCTGGCTCTCTCTCTCTCACTGGCTCTTCGTTGTGTTTGGGGTTATGTGGAGTGATAAGGATGCAGTGAGTAGGGCTCGTGGACACATGTTTCTCTGTCGTTTGACATAATTGCCACTCTGTCTCCCGTTTGGTATCTGAGCAAC
>JBBKCR010000038.1:13346566-13356566 GCA_037577295.1 Ladigesia roloffi
TACCAGACTGCTACAGCTAAAGCTAATAATCTGCGTTTGTGTTCTGCTGAGGAAACAAAGTCACCTTCGACTTAGATACCCTGGGGGTAAGCAAATAAACATCAAATTTTCATTTTGGGGTGAACTATCCCTTTAAATGCAGGGGAATGGGAGTTATTGGGCTTTGTACTGATTTAATTTCTGAATGTATTTGGTTCATTTACCCCTTGTGTGTCGAAGTGGTCTGATCAGCCAATATAAATACCCAGGTGTGTGATTAGGTTAATTGGGTCATTTGATTTGTAATTTGTTGTGTTGGGGTTAGTTTAGGTCATTTGTTTGTTAGATCATGTTATCTGTTAAGTTGTTTGAGTTAAGATTTGGATTTGATTTCAGCCAAGTTCTATTTCTTTCACCTCTTTTACGGAAAGAAAATAAAAAGAAAAACATGTTTTCCACAAATTTCGTGAGACTCCTCATGTCCTTCCTCACAGAAGAGGAAATGTGATACTGGGATGTGGCAGCTGGTGGTCTGGTGGTTAGAGAGTTGCTTGAAAGCGTGTGGGTTTGAATCCCAGGACTGCCAATGGCACCACTGAGGTAACTTTGTGTGGGGTACCATCCCCACACACTGCTCCCAGGGATCTGTGTTCCTGACAGCCCACTGCTTCACTTGGTGATTGGGATTAACATAGAGAACAATTTCACACTGTGTGCAGTGGTGTCCTTACAAATGATGAACAGCGCTTTACTTTACACACATGAATTAATATTGGACTGATTTAAACAGTGCTATTTTCACATGGCAGATTACTGGATTAAAATGGCAAGTCACTTAAACAAGCACTTCAATTACCGAATGTAAAACTCATGCTGACTGAGTAATTAATATATATATATATATATACCACTGGTGTCCTATCAGCATAATGACATTTCTACATTTTAGTCCTATTTTTATGACTTTTACTGTAGTAAAACATTTTCTTCCATCACAAACACACTACTGAATTCTGTAACGGCGTGAAGTCAATCACCAGATTCAAAGCCTGGCTGGCAGGTTTATCTTCACTGTTCTAGCTTGTCTTGTCTCCGTCTGATACAGAAGGATACAGGGCAGAATTTTATCAGTGAACAAACAGAGGAGGGAAAAATGAATTCAGTGTTACATAACCAGCGCTTAGCTCTTTGCGGGAAGGCTGCAGAACAGTCGGGGCTATCGACTGCTATTAAATGCTCTTGCTGCATTGCTGTTAGGGCCAAACTGTGCCATGACATTGATTTTTAACCCTTTACCACAACTACCAGCTGTTTTGGAGAGAGGAGGCCTGCTGCACACACTTATATCTCTGGGCTGCATAATGGTCAGACCTCTGAGGGAGTTCCAGCCTCCATGAATGCAGCACTCCACCAGGATGTAAGAGGGAGGAAGCGAAATGGAGAGGGGAGAGTGGTGTAGGCAGACCTCCAAAGAGGTACTATTCAATTATAATCACCGTCAGCACTTCGTGCTTTCGCCTTACCCATGAGAGCCCTATGTTTTCCACAGTAAGCAGGACGGGGATAAGGGCGGGGGAGGGGAGAGAAATGTAAGAATAATACTAATTCAGACTATGGTGCAGCAATACGCTTCTCCGGACGATGGCCGCAGGTCCTTTGCATTCAAATTTCATAATGATTCATTAAAAGGCAAGTGAGGAAGGATGGTGCCGGCCCACGTCTTTACCAGACCAACCTCTTCTGCAAGACCAAAAGTTATACATGCAGTTTGTGTAGCACTCTGTTGAACAATGAATTATTCATTATTGAATGCCTCTGTATTATCTTAGGCCAGTGGGAAACCCAAAAAATGTGGCTTGCCTGCATGCTGGGCTGTCCAATATGTATATTTAACATTTCCTGCCTATTTGTACTTGCCTCAAATGTAGTGAGTTGCCTTGTTATTGGTTAAGTAATATTGGCATATAAACAGTTTCAGAAATGGTGTAATAAGTTCATTTTAAATGTTTTAAATGTCTACCATAAACATGTCTGGCCTGATTTTTTCAGCTGTAAGTAGGCTTACTTAAGCTTGCAGTTGTATAATTGTGATGTCAAAACTACTCTGTTGCTGGTATGTGATGATTTATGCATGCAATTTGGACAATGCTAACCTGGTTAGCACTGTGGTATTAAAAACATAAACACATATCTCTAAAATGGTCAGTCAAAAAGTAAAAAAAGACAACTTTTATGGAAACATGGCATTTGGAGCAATATTTTTTCCCAGGTCATTTTGGTTCAAATTCTGTTTAAAAGGACCCTAATATAAAACAAGACAAGGTTTTGTCCCACCAGCAATAAGCTAGCATTGCTTTATTTAGCTACATTAACCTCATTGCTTCAGTCCAAGACCAAAAGCAAAGTTTAGACTCCATGTCTTGGATACTTTACTCCATTTAGGGAAGGTTAGAACTGCGCAAATTTCACTTCTGACTGAATCATTTTTAAAGGGGTCAATTGAAAGCTCAGAAATCAGGAAAGGACTGTGACAGTGCTCTAGTGATACGGATAAACGAAAGAGGGAGGAGCATTCAGACCTATAAACACACACCCAAAATGGAGTGATAGCATGAATATTTCTGTGGTCATGGTTTGAATTCAATCAGTCAAGGATTTCACTTCCTCCCAGACGTTTCTCACATCAATTCCTGTCTGTAATTTATCCCATCTGTCTTTGCCCTGACTGCTAAATGAACCAGATCATGGTGTGTGAGTGGCTAAAATTCTGTGAACTCTGGCAATATAAGCCTTTCACAATCTGTCGGATGGCTTTAGCACAGTTATTTGTTGGGTATTGAGAGTGATACAGACAGTTCAAACAGAAGCATTTCTCAAACTGATGTTCATGTTGGGTTTAATTTTTAGAAAATGTTTTGATAACATAGTTCTGCTCTATTAGGAATCAAGCTTTGAATTTTTCTTTTATTATTCCTCCACAATGGCCCTGTAAATCAGGGTGTTTCTGAGATTTGTAGCTCCTTTAAAGTGAAACCATTTAGAATTGGAAACAGTTTTGACCAGTTCTGTGATTAAGTCTTGAAGTCTCACCACTGGAGTATGAAGGTCATACAGTGATAATGAAAAGGGAATTTAATAGTGGTTGAATAGTGGGTAGAATACCTGCCTTTGGACCAAGATGTCATGGGTTCGAATCTTAATTTTACCACACCACCACTGGGTTCCTGAGCAAGACCCTTCACCCCAAGTTGCTCCAGAAATACTGCCCCCTGTAGTTAGGGAGTGGAAGTTGCTTTGGATAAAATGGATAAACATCATAAATAAACTGAAACTCTAAGGAGTTTCAGCTACCAGTCACAGCTGTGGGGAACAACTGTGTAAATAAACTTGAAATCATGACGCTTCAGCTTAATGCGTGTGCACTGTGTGCACTTAACAGATGCTCTGTGTGTGCATGGCAGCAGTATAAATGCAGAGGGTGGATTTTCATGGGCCTTATCTGCCGGATTGGATCCCCCCAACTTTAAAGAGGCTTATCTTTAGATGACAGATGTTTGGTGGCCATGAAGTTAAATAAGAGCGAGTGACTTACTTTTCTTAGAGATACTTGTACACTGGGGGAGTATTTCTATCCATCCATCCATTTTCTACCCCTTTATCCCACACTCAGGGTTGGGGTTGGGGGCTGGAGCCTATCCAAGCTGTGATTGGTGAAGGCGAGGTACAGGAGAAGCCGGGATTCACCCTGGGAAGTCGCCAGCATGTCGCAGCGCCACATACAGAGACAGACAACCGATCACACTCACAGTCACACCAAGGGGCAATTTAACGTGCTTAATCGACCTATGCTCCAATGCAAGCATGTTTTTGGTGGTGGGAGGAAACCGGAGCTCCCAGAGGAAACCCACACAGAGAAAATGCAAACTCCACACAGAAAGACCCTGCGCCCAACCTGGGAGTTTAACCCAGGACCTTCTTGCAGTGAGGCACCAGCTCTAACCCCTGCACTGCCACCCCCAGTATTTCTATATTTTTCTTTCTAGATATATTTTTTTCTACATTTTTGCATACCTGAAACACGCATGTCCTATAAAGGTAGATAAAGAGAACCACATTAAACAAATGAGACAGAAAATATTGTAATTAGTGATTTACCTAATGAGGAAAATGAGCCAATACTTCATGTCTGTGAGTGGCACAAGCATGTGAACATCTACACTACTCCAAAAAATTCAAGTAATACTCTGAAAACACATCAGATCTCAGTAGGAAAAGAAATCAGGCTGGAAACATATACACTGATATGGACTGGGTACTGTGTTAAGAACAAAAGAATGCAAAGTTGTTTGATGGAAATGAAAATGATCAACAGGGCTGAATTCAAAGACACCCCGATAATCAATGTAAAATACTAATGCGAAAGGCTTGTCCATTTTGTTGAAAGTTCATTGCATAATGGTAGTCAGGAGTTTGGTGTCCAGGGGGATCTCCTTCATCACTGAGCTCCTGGAGAGTCTCAAGCGGTGTTGGGTTGACTGAAACATAATGTCCCAGAGGTGTTCTAATGGGTTTAGGTCAGGGGAGTGTGGGGGCCAATCAATGGTATCAATTCCTTCATCCTCCAAGAACTGCCAGCACACTCCTGCCACATGAGGCTGGGCATTCGTGCTCCAGGGAGAACCACTGCACCAACACAGGGTCTGACAAAGGGTCCAAGAATATCATTCCAATACTGAAGGGCAGGTAGGGTGCGGCCTGTAGACGTGTCTGTGCATCCCTTCATGGAAATGCCTCCCCATCCCTGACCTACAATCAAAACAGTCATGCTAAACGATGTTACAGGCAGCACGATGTTCTCCAGACCCTTTCATGTGCTCAGGGTGAGTCAGTGGCAGTGAGCATAGGGCCTTTTAAAGGACATTGGGCCCTTAGGCCACCCTAATGGAGTCTGTTTCAGATGGAGGTGAATTTGTAGGGCTCTGGCAGTGCTCATCCTGTTCCTTCTTGCCCAAAGGAGCAGATTCCTGTCCTGCTAATTAGTTAAAGACTTTTTACAGTCCTGTCTAACTCTCCTAGAGAAATTCTGCAACTGTGCTGGGAGACAGAGCAAACCTTCTGGCACTTGTAAATCCCAATGGACAATCTTGGAGAAGTTCCATGTGCAACCTCTGTAGGGTCCAGGTATCGCCTCAGATATTTAATATTAAACCTCTTGCGCAACAAAGCAGTTGAAACTGATGAACCACCCCCTCTGCTACTTCAGTGACCAGACTAATATGCCAGTAGTTTCACTGACTTGATTTTGGGTGCTGATTAACAAGTATTCCTTTCCTTTTTCAAGCAGTGTAGTATTAGCAAATAATTTGAAGGAGAAATTAAGCTTTCTGTGTTTGCAGTCAATGTGATGACAATCAGTTGTGAGTGGGTGCCCTGCTCAATGTCTGATCTTTGATAGATCAAAGTCTGAACAGTACATATTTGTGGATGTTATTTGTGGATGTGTACCCTGGCATGAACCAAGCACAATTCTGAGAATCTCAGAGAAAGTGTTCTCTGTGTTACCAAAAGGTTATAAAACCTTTGATAATGAGTTTGGACTCCAACAATCCACAGTCAGACTGATTTCGTACAAATTTCAGGCCACAGGCATGGTCCACCATCCAAGATCCATCCAAAAGCAATGTGTGTCATTGTCAATGAGATTACAAAAAGACCCAGTTGTAGATTTGAGTAGCTAAAGCAGGGGTGTCCATATCCGGTCCTGGAGGGCCATGGTCCAGCACGTTTTGGTGATTTCCCTCCTCAGAAATACATGGTTCAACTTGCCAATTAATTGTCAGGTTTAGTGAATGTGTTTGAGGAGGACTACCATCAAACTGTGCTGGACTCCGGCCCTCCAGGTCCGGATTTGGACACCCCTGACCTAAAGGGCTCTCTCACACTGGCATCCATTAATCTACCATCAAGAGAATGCAGAGTAATGCCTGCATGGCAGAGTTGGAAGGATGGTGTGGACAGACTAGAAGACTTTAGAAAATGTTCTGTGTATGGATGACACCATAAATTGACTTTGAAAATCATTAGGATTTGAGAAGTAAAACATTGAATTCCCGCAAATGAACCTTATTCCATTTGTGAAACATGGTGGTGGTAGTGTTATAGGTTTTATGTGTTTTTGCTGCATCCCAGATAGGAAGGGTTCCAATCATTCAAGGTACAATGAATTGTAAATTATTAAGAAAAATCTCAAGACGTCTGTCTGTAAACTGAAAGCTCAAGAGGAGGTGAGTAATCTAGCAAGCTTCCAACATTAAGCATACAAGTAGTTCCAGCAAAGATGTTTTGGAATGGTCTAGTCGAAGTCCTTACCTTAACCTAATAGGAATGTTGTGGAAAAAACCTTAAGAAAGTGGTTAATTTGAGGAACCCCACCATCAGCTGAAGCTGTTCTGTCTGGATAAAAAGGTTAAAATTCCAATGCAATGTGCGAAAATGATCAAAAGTTACTGAAAAAGTTTCGTTTCAGCAATTGCTGCACAAAAGGGTCGCGCCAGATACTAACAACAAAGGTTCACAACCTTTACACATCGTTCACATGTATGTAATATTTAATCCTTTTTCTCATTAAATGCGTGATCAAATATTCATGCAGAAATGTGCACCACTGTATCCGGAACTCATTCATGTTTTATTAGCCTGATTGCAGCTGCAACCATAACACCATTGTTTTAAAATTTTGTTAGCTTGCATAATTATTTTTATGCCTCAGATTCTTTTCCTACCTGCTTCTCCTCCCGCGGTTTTTGACATATTGAATACTTTGAAATGTCGGGTTATATTCAGCACAGTGAACAATCGGGTGGACAGGCTCCTGATCATCTGAGTATTGATCATTTAGAACTTTATGGGAGAGTCACCTGGGGAATAAATACATAAAGGGAGAGCCAAATTTGTCGGGCTCTCCCATCCCACTGAGAGAGTTGTGAGATTAAATTTTGTGTCCAAAAATGTGGGTCCACCTATGTTGATGGAAAATATACTGCTAAAAATAACACTGGAATATATCTATGTAATATACCTAACATTTCTCCATCTGAGATCATTATTAGATTATTAGAATTTTACAAATAGGATAAATAATGTTTTTTCATTCATTTCTAGACATTTCTGACTATTAGATGATATTATTAACTAAAAAATCTCTGCTGCAGATCATTTGTGGGACATCTTTATGCTTACTTATGTGACATTAATGGACTAATAAGCACTCCATATTTTGAACTCACAAGGAATTGGATTTGTTTTATAATTTCAAGTTTTTTCTTCACACATTTCCACCCACAATTATACCCCAAATTTTCTATTTAGTACTTTTTATTTAGAGTTTTATTTAGTACTTCCATCTGGTTCCTAGAGACTAAATAATGTCTGAAGAAAGCTAAATATTGTAACAGTAATATCAAAATACTAGACAGAAAAAATACTAGAGAGAAATACTAGAGAGTTTGACTAATTTTAAGATCTTGTTTACATATATATTAATGAAAGTGAAGTGGCCATTCTGTCATATGTGAACACACTACAGCAGGGGTCCCCAACCACGGACCGGTACAGAAACATGGGTTCCAGAAAAAAAACCTGATATAAAAACGGATGTTCTTAGTCTATCCTTAGTGAAAATAGTTTCTGATATTAAATCCATAACGAAATATAGGTTGGGGACCACATTCTACAGGGTTTAGTCTGCACTACTACCACCCCACCCCCAAGCGTTTACCGGTCCGTGGTGAACAAAAGGTTGGGGACCACTGCACTACAGCACACATGCCTTTGTATTTAATGCATTCACCACTTACATTGTGAGCGATACACTGTAAACCTGGGACACAATTTCATAATTTCATAATTTTCCAAATTTGGATTTTCAATCATACCTCCAGGATTAACCGATTATTTTGAGTTACAGAGAAGCTGGCTAGCCCATTTATTCTCTTTATTTATATTTTGACATGAAAAAATCTGATACACCGATGCCACCGCTGCTGACTGTGGGAGCACCCACAGCAACAGCCGCCTGTTGATTTGTGGAGTTGAAAGTGGAGCTGTTGTGTGGTGTGTTTATCAGATGTCCCTCAGAATGTGCTGGGAGATCAAAAGTGGCGTCTCTGTAATGGGCTCTGCAGCAACTTCTAATCTCCAGGCCCAGGAGTGTTGTCAGCCGCAGTAATGAGGCTCTATTAGCCTCCTCCACCTGCGGGGAATCGCCATATCCTCAGTGGCGCGTGGTCGGACGGCAGCTTTCCCACGCCGCCCTTATCAGAAAGCCCCCCACTCTCACTCGCCATCAGACAAGAACTGTTTCACAATTTTGAATAAATACTGCAAACTACGCCCAGGCAGGGAGGATCATTTGCCTAATTGCCTCATGTCACATTTCCTGCGCCATGGGGCTGAGGTAAGCGGCTCCCCAGCGCTAAGGTTTTTGAAATTCCCTTAAATGCTCTCGAGCCACCCTTGTGTTTTTAACGCCGCTATATTGAAATTATTTTGCTGTCGCTGACGGCACAACAGCAGAGCTCATTTGCACCTCATTAATGCACTTTCATTGGGAGCCGTAAGAATCTTTGTCAAACTCTCTCCAGTCTCTTTGTTGAAAGTTACAGTAATTAAAATTAATAAGGGCCTCTTGCAGATTGGGGTGGAACAAAAAAAAGTTGGAATGTCACGGATGCTGTCGCAGTGGTAAGGGCCTGAAGAGACTCGCCTCCACGAGCTGATTATCCTTGAGATGTGTCCCCTAGAACTTGTTCTCACCTGCCATTATTATCTGTCCCGAATAATCTAATCCCACCTGTTATTTTTGTGGATTTGAGTTCTTTTCTACTGACAGCTCATGGGATTTTCTTCCTGCTGCACATGTAGTGTACTACCCTCTCAATAATACATGTAAATACACCTGAAAGAGGAGAAACAGTGTCTTTATTCGTTTCTGTAAGATTGCTGTTATGAACCAGTCCTTGACATAATTAGCGGGTGAATCTCGGACAATCACTGATGGTGGTTTGAATGATGCTTTATTTTTTTGCTCATTCACATTCATGTTTGTTTATTGGCTAACGCCATGGTATATTATATGGTTCCATCTTTTACAGATCTGCTCTTTGGGCCTCGAAAGAGATACTGTAGCACAAATAGCTCCTGAAGTTCAGGCAGGACATGATAGAAAGGTGCCAGAACAAATAACTCATCTCAGCTTGCTGAGGAGCTGCAGACCGTTCGGATTACCCATACTGACCCCTGTCCAACAAAAGTTCCTTTTATGTGACATAAGCATCCAAAGTGCACCATGGAGCGAATTCCCCAGATCCCAATCTGCAAACTGATCACAGCAGTTTACATTTACAGCATTTATCAGACTCCTTTATCCAAAGTGACTTCCACTCCCTAGCTACAGGGCGCAGTCACCCTGGAACAACTTGGGTTTAAAGGTCTAGCTCAGGAACCCAGTGGTGAAATGTGAAGGTAGGATTCAAACCCATGACCTCTTGGTCCAGAGGCAAGTATCCTACACACTAGGCCTCCACCACACCTTTAGAGGTTTTGCGTAGTTTCACCGTCTGATGGGTCACAGCTGTTTTGGGGTACATACACAATATATTTCACATCATTACTTTTTTCGCTGCCCTATTCATGGAGATTCTAAAGACAGTGATGGCACATCACACAGTAATATACTGTAATTCACCCTTGATTCACCCTTGATAGAAGATGGAAATGAAACATGTTGAGACTAAATTTCTTTTAACCTCGTAATTTAAAGTTAACCTGATACACAAAAACGCAGAAAAAAGTGGGCCATCATAGGGCAGCAGGGGTTGGAAATTCGTTCCAAAAAGTCCCGAGTGGCTGCCTGTCTCGTTGCAGGCAAATGTGGAGCAATGCAAGGGTACGGGAGGCCAGCCTGCCTAATTTGTTAAAATCTGTTGAAGGGAGGCACTCAGCGGTGTGACAAAACACTCTC
>JBBKCR010000038.1:13359324-13374848 GCA_037577295.1 Ladigesia roloffi
AGTGAATCTTTAAAAGAGACGCAGCTGTTGAGCCGGGCTGGTTGGACGCTGTTCAGGGGAGGCTTGGGGGCTCGAGGTGCTGTAGTGGCAGGTAGATATCATGACATTCATGGTGTCAGGCTTCAGATATGAGATGAAATAGCTTCAGATCTCGGGAAAAAACACTGTCACATCTCAGCTTTGTACAAGTGGACATCAATAGACACATCCCTGGACCAGAAGACAGCATCAGACCATAGCATGGAAAACACAGACTCAGATGCTTAAAATGTTCTATTCCTTTCCTGAAAAAGGACAGTATTCTATTACCCACAAGCAGTACTGAGCAGCACATTTATTTTATCCTTCAGAATCAGCCTCAGTGTTAGGGATCATCGCAAAATGACCAGATAAAGTAGTATCAGTATTCATATTGTTATTACTCTGTGTGCTTTGTGTGTAAAACCAGTCAAGCAAAGAAATACCTCATTAATAAAACACAAGATAACGTACACACACTCGGGTGTGTGCGCATACATCAGCATAAGTAGCAGTTATATATTCTTATATTTTGTTGGCACTGTATTTATTTCAGTTGTGTGATCAGATATTCTGAAATAAATCTAGGCATGAGGTGTAATGTAAAATAAATGTGTATATAATAAATAAAGCCTAAGAGTGGGAGTTTACAATACTGATGCTGTAACCAAACCTGGAAAATTCCACAAGAGCGAAGAAAATCTGCAAGTGTTGCAAAACATCTACACAATATAAATTCTAACACTGGTACATTAATGCGCTCCAGTGTGATACAAGCTCACACAATGGCCATTTGATTTGATCCAAGGAAAAAGGCAGCAAGATTTAACATTCACTCACTCTCACACACACACACACACACACACTTTCTGTCTCTTTCATACACACACATACACACACACACACATTCTGCTCTTCACAATATTTAGACACAGCACACCATTAGTCACATCTCGCCTTTTTTGGCTGAGAGTGAAAAAAAAAATCACATGCATAAATTCAACACATTTGTTACCATGGCAACCATTCACCATGTCATTCACATGTCAAAGCGAATCAGAGGAGATGAGAGCTGTCTGCACACCCCTCCTGTCCCTCCCCCTCTCTCTCTTTCTCTCTCTCTCTCTCTCTCTCCCCCTCCCTCGCTCTTTCACAGCCCTTAGAGATCTTTTTTCTTCCTTTTTCCAGGAAGATTTTTGCTTTATGTTAATGCAGTAAAGTCAACTGCGCACCACATCTTTATATGTAAGCAGATCTTTTTGCTTTTCATAGTTCGCTGAGCGATAAGATATTCAGTATGCAGTGCAGATAGACGCACTGAAAGAAAAAGCCAAAAAAAAGCACATGGCAACCATGCTAATGTTATCCAGAAGCACTATTATACTGAAACCAACAGTGAAATCAGTTCTCTAAGTGCAGCCCAGCACTCATATTCCCTTCTCAGATTCAGTCCCACTCTCACAAGGACTGAAAGCCTGAAAGGAGACAAATGGCCCACCCTACAGACCAAACAGAAACACACTGAGACCTGCTTTCTCATCTTTTGACATTGCGTGTGTTTGTGTGTTGGAAATGTGAACAAAGTGTGAATTTTGCTCTCTGTTCAGGAAGATGTATGTAGAATTAAACATGACAGATGCATGGAAACTGAAAATAAATCAATAAATGAGTAGATCAACAGATCAATAAATTCATAAATCACATGCTTCTCCAAAATAATGGCTCAAGTATGAACTAAGCTCTTAAAAACAGCATGAAAAATCAAAGTTAGTCAGCTGCCAGTATTAAAAAATCACCCCTTTCCTTGCTATAATGTCACAGCAGTTCAACTTCTGAGCAAACAGAGCAAAAATGACCAAAAACATGTATGTACATCACAAGTCTGAATGAAATAAAAGGCTAAAGATTCTTAAAAGCTGCCAAAATAAGGATCCAGCAAAATCAGATAAAAACAGATAGATCTGTTCTTGCTCACATAAATAGTTTTGGTTTTAGGTTTCCCTTTACTTAAAAATCTCTTTATCAAAAAAATCACTGAAAAAAAATCTCATTAATTCACCCAAAAATAAAATTTCAGCTTTACTCAACACAGCGGCCAAGTCTACAGTCACATTGTAATTTGTTACAAAATACTCAATACACACACACACACACACACCACACACACACACACACATACAGACACACCCACAGACACATAATAAATCATTATAAATCATGAATCATATGTAACTGAACAGAGCATAAATCTTAGACTTAGTCAATTCCTGGGGCTCTATTTGATTTAGCCTCTGCCAGGGCTTAATTTAATGCACATGTACAGAACGCAGGCCGGGAGTGATGGTCATTAGATACAGGCCGAGGAAAATGCTGAGTGGACACACACTTTAGACTGGTATGCACTAAAAGCAATTCTTCTGAAACACTGGCAGTGGAATTAGCTTTCTTGTCTTTTGGTTGTTTGTGTGTGTGTGTGTGTGTGTGTGTGTGTGTGTGTGTGTGTGTGTGTGCATGTGTTTGTGTGAAAAAAATGCAAGAAAAAAATCACATTAATATTATCATATTATCACTATGACCATGTAACCCACTTTGGCTTTGCTCCATTCCCCTCAGCAAAATCTGGCCCAGAGTGTTTGGAACACTTGCATGTTTCGAGTAAAATGTATCAGCATGTGTAATTGGAGATTTCTGTTTCAATTTAGATGCGTTTATTTTTGGACGCACTGTCATGATGTCCACAATAAACTGTAGCTCAGACCAGATCAGGGCTTATTTCAGCTTGGTTCAATCACTGAGAATCCAGGGCTTGGAACTGACACACTGAAGGGGTCTTTTTAGGGTTAAGGGAAATTTAGCATCAAAATGTGTCCATCAGATTCTCCAGAAAGAAACAATATTATGCTAATACAATTGCTGCCTAAAGAGAGTAAATGAAAGTTAGTAACTGTGGTAACGTATTTCATTCATGTGATATTGATATAAATTTAATACAACATATTTTTGAAAGGAACAATAAGAGATGGCTGAAGTGTAACTGAAAGAGGGGAGTAGATTTAACACATCTTTTATGCTGACATGGTTTCCAGAGGTAGTCTAGAGCAGCGGTCCCCAACATTTTTTATCACCGCTGACCGGGCAATTTCGTCACGACCAGGTTTAATATAAGAAATCCAGCCATTTTTTCAAAATAAAACACAGTTTAGTCTCTGACAGTAAATAAAAAGGAAATACTGTAATATTTTCCACCCGGTACCGGTCCGCGGCCCGGGGGTTGGGGACCGCTGGTCTAGAGAAATTAGTAGGAGTTTGTGATGCAACTACATGTGATAAAGTTTGTGATGCAACTACATGGTTTTTAACCTGTTATATGCTTTAGCAGTCAGCAATCCCACTCCGATCTACCAGTTTGTATCTTGTACCAGTTTATTCTAGCTGTTGATGCATTCCACATTAACTGCACTTACGGGTGACTAGGGCAGACCTAGCAAGGCAACCTTACTTAGAGACACTCTACTAGGCATACAGGAACCAAGGTGTATCTAAAGGTGATGGTATGGAACTTGTAGCATATAGTTTGATTTTTCTTATAGTTTACTCTGTGTTATTCATCAGTGTAATGAGAACATAGACCAGTACCCTCCTAAACTGTTGACAAATAGTGTAATCTCCACCTTGGCCATTCACCTGAACATCACATTCCTCATGACTCCATGCATCCAACAATCATTTTCTATTGGATAATTTTAATTATTTATTATTATTACTTTTTTTCTTTTTTGACCTATGACTCCTGCACCACTATATTTGCTTTATTAGCTGCTTTATTTGGACTCTATGTGTCATTTGTGCCCACATGTGTGTGTTTATTTATTGTACAGTATATGTCTAAGGTTCCTTCACCATATGTATACCACTAAATGTTGATTGGTATGTGTACAGAGAGCTAACACACTACCGAAATCAAATTCCTTGTATATGCAAGTATACTTGGTCATTAAAACTGATTCTGATTCTGATTAACTTGTTAGCAATATCCTGGTTGACCTTCATGTTAAAGACACATTTCCAACAGAAATGTATCTTCAGCCCAAACAGACAGTCATGCTTATGATTCACCAACTTCCCAGTTGTTAGTTTCCATCTCTAGTATGGTTTTTAATGGCATCTTTCAAAATATAATGGCAACTTTCCATGTTGCTATGATATTTCGACCAATCAGAAAGCAGGAAAGCGGTCAGTTCGGCTGCGTCCCACTTTTAGCCCTGCCGTGAATCAGCAGGGATACAGCTCAGGCACACGTCACTTTATTTATAATGGAAAAAAAAAAACATTTGTGCCCTCATTGACTTGCCTGGCTAAGGTTGCACCCTGTGACTGTCACAATTAAAATCAGCGTACTTGTTAGTATGACCCATTCCAGTGTTTATCTATGGGGGTCAATACATTTATAATGAACCTAATTACCTCTGATTTTACACACATGCCTCAACCTATTATTTTTTTCCCATTTGAGTGAAATCCCTCAAATGACTTAAAATGAAAGGAGGGGAAGAAAGGCCAGAATAATGAAAGGAAGGAAAGAGACTGAGGGAGGAAGGGACTGAGAGAGGGAGATAAAAGGAGAGAAAATGAGAGAGAGTGAAAGAACAGCTTCTGTTTAAGCGCTGTGACTCTAACTGCAGAGGCAGCAGAGTGGTAAACTCAACAGGGCCTCGGCTCCGCGGAATAAATGACACCTTTATTTTACTATATTAAAACTAAACCAGGGCGTCACACTTACATAATCACCCGCAAGCTGCGTCCCGTGGAGACCGAATTTAACTGATAGGCACAATAAAATGCTACACGGCCTCTGCGAAGCTCTATGGGAGACATAAAAGGGGAGAAAAATCCGATCAGGGATTCTCTTTCATATACAGCATCTGTTATAAAAACGTGTGGTCATTGATTCCCAGCAAGCTACTTGTTGTTTAACAAGACGGCGTGAATGATGCCCACCTCGGATCTGGATATGAAACTCAGAAGTTTATTATGCTTTCTTGTAGCCTTCTTATTCATCATTCTTCGCAGGCAGGTTACGAATGGTGTAAAATAAATGTAGCGATGTAAGTATCCCGAATAAAATAAAACTCAAGGTTGTATATTAAAGCACTCAGAGTTGAATTGCTATATACTGATCCAGGTCAATATGAAAGCAATTGATATGAAAGTTATTTGAACTTGTAGATGTGTCCATTATATAAAAATACAGATTTAAAATAGTATTAGGTCCATGAACAATAAACCTGACTCCAAACACTGTAGTGTCTCTCATGACAGTTAATGGAATCACTGTTATATCAAAGGACATAATCGGACGACTTAATTAAGTTTCTGTTACTTAACATTCACATAACCCTGCTATTAACATGGAAGATGTTATACGCGGTCATGGCAGATTCTGTCCATTAATATAACAGTGTCATATTTCCATTCCCAGTCATTTTCAGGATGGTGATTGATATCATGATGGGAAATTAGCACGTGACAGTAACTGTAGCAGCAAATGATCAGTAGTGGAGACAACGCTGTTATCTTAATAGACACATTCTTTCCATTCAGGCTGATAACTTACGCTATTTTATCAGCACCCTTTACCACACAGGTGTTGTAGTTCGCAATTACATTTACGGCATGTACCAGACACTCTTATCCAGAGTGACTTTTTGTCACCGTCTGTGTATTGAAGGGAAAGGGGAGGATGCACAAAGCAGTACTATATACAGGATTTGAATGGAAACAAAGAATAAACACTAGAATCACAAAATAGAAATTAAATAAACACAAACTCTGACTCTAAACCAAAAAGAGAAACACAAAACCACGAAGAAATGAAAACAGGGCAAATACAAATGAACTGAAGACTCCTCAAAAGAACAAAGAAAACCAAATCAGGAAATCACATATAGCTTTCCGCAAGGCTTCACGACTGGATAACATGGATACAGGCAGTTTTTGCAGATTGTGCACAACTTTGGATAAAAACGGAGGAACACGAGCCTGCAAAACAAAATAAGGAAAACAGATTAAACATGGAAACCACAGACAACATGGGGAGTGAAGACAAACACAGACTCAAAGACACTGGGACCGGCTGGGGTTTAAATAAGGGGAGCAAACAAAACACAGGTGGAACTAATGGGAAACAAAGAACTGATTACTGGGACGCGATACAAATGGGACAAGAACACTAGGTAGGGGACAAGGGACCTAAACAGAAACTGGACATAAATATAGGGACAAAGGGATTAACTAATATTCAGGAGATGGGTAACGTTTCTACGAGGTGGGGACGAGGTGGCCGTCTCACTTATGTCAGTGCTAAAGTAGTCCACATCTGTTATTCATACCTGTAAAGCTTAAACCAACATCTGCTTTCAACCAAGTTACTGCCAGCTAAGCTACACACTTTAACACACCGTGTCAGAAAGAAAAAAACTTAGTACACAATTAAGGACAAACAGTTTAGAGGGTATGTGCTTGAGGGTTGTTGTTTATATATATATATATATATATATAGGAATAATGTATAAGGTCAGCAAGAGTCACCAAGGTACTCCTTGAAGAGACAGGTTTTCAGATGAAGCTGAAGGTGCTTGTTCCACCACTCACGGGTTGAGACTGATAATTATAACTAATTATAACTACATTCATTAATGGTGTGGACCCCCACAGGAGCACCTGTGAGCAGGTATTATTTGGATGGAGGATCATTTTCTGCCTGTTAGTGAAATTTACAGCAGTTTGGATGAAGATTGTGTCTGAAATGATACATCCCAGTGTACTAACTTACCTTATACCTTAAGCCCTTCTCAAATTAATCTCTAGAGTTTTAAAACCACCCATGTCTTCTGTTTTCAGCTTACTACCACTACAATCACATTTACGCCCTTAACTTAGTTGATAAGCTACAGTTTACACATTCTCAACGTGGTTTAGTGCTTCTGAGTGTACATATGAAGCATTTTTCATATTATATTTGTTCTGTAAGGTTTATATCCATTTCACACTCTACTTCTGTACATTATAAAATGCATTGTGCAAAGTAATTTATTCTGGAAGGTTTACCTCCCTTTTCCCCTTTACTGTTACACTGTAGTATTGTCAGTTTACTGTTTTGTTTCGGTATCAAACTACAGTTCCCAGTGCTACATTGTCCATTTATTGTACTGTTTTTGTCATTCCTTGCACTTTGTTCAATGCTGCTAAGTACCGCCTAGGCAATAATCACACTAATGTTTCAATACTATCCATTCTGAAAGGTTTACTTATTGTCCACACCATACTGTTATGTTACATTACTGTTACATAGCTATGGTGTCTTTGTATTGTGTTGTCTCTGTCATATCTTGCACTCTGTTGAATGTTGCTTTATGTTGCACCATGCTCCTTGGAGAGGCATATTCTCATCCCATGTACATGTACACAGCTGCTGCTGACAGTAATGTGACCTTCAAGCTTGCAACCTTGAGATATTATGAGTTGTTTGAATGGGGTGGTGGAGGCCTAGCGGGTAGGATACTTATCTCTGGACCAAGAGATCATGATTTCGAATCCTACCTTCAGCATACCAGCACTGGGTTCCTTAAAAAGGCCCTTAAACCCAAGTTTCTCCAATGAGACTGCCCCCTGTAGTTAGGGAGTGGAAGTTGCTTTGGAGAAATGCATCTGATAAATGCTTTAAATGAATGGGCACAGACAACAACTGGGACTAGCAGTTTCAATAGCAAAATACCATTGATTTTACATTCTTTAAGAGGTTTTTAAAATAAAATAAGCCTTCTGAAAGAATGATTTGTGTCATATATGACAAAAGAAGTGGAAAGCTGAGGTGCACTGCATTATACAATTAAGCAATTAGCATCCCATCATGCTCTGAGGCATGTGTAAAACGCTGAGCAGATCCAGATGACCTCAATTTTCGATCAAGATGGAAAGAGGAACGATCCGATTGATTCTGAAAGAGATTGTATTATTGGGACACGAATGGCTGGAGCTTCACAAAGACTGCTCAACTGGCCTGTGTTCCCATAGGAACAGTGACTAAAGCAGCCTCTGTATTTAGATCTAGGCGAAGACATCAGTAAACAGGGTTAGTAATTGTACTTGGAAGTGTGCATTCAGCGAGCAGGATGTTTCAGCATTAGCGTGATGTGGAAGGGAAAACAGAAGAGAGGCCACTGAGAATGTCAGTGCAGAATATTCTGAACAATCTGTCAACAACCACATAGAGAGGGAGGTTATAGAAGGGCTGCAGTGCATAAACCCCTCATTACAAAGAAGATTGTCCATCTGAGAGACAGTGGTGTACAAACCCAGCACTGATCTGCAGAGATAGGGAAAAATACAGGCAGTTATCTTTCACAATATTCTCAAGAGACACAAAACAAAAGGATCGGACCGCATTTAGTGCATTCGGCAATAGTATGGTAGCTGTTGTCGATAAAAAAATGCTGTTTTGTGTTTTTCTTGCGTCCTGTCTACACCTGTGGTCTTTCTGTATTCTCATTTTGGTTCTTGTGTTGCACCATGATCCTGGAGGAATGTTATTTCATCTCATTCTGTACTGTGTGTACGGTTGAAATCACAATAAACTACTTGACTTGACTGACTTGACTTGACTTGACCTGAGTGAGTGCATGCATGACATAAAGATTACAGTACAAGCGTAGTTTCCAGCCATAGATTGGGTCTTCTTGTCCCTTTGTGTCAAGGGTTATTGCAAGATAATGCACCATGATTCTAACGGATCCCCCATTTCTTATAATGGAACACTGCAATTCTGATGAAGCTGTTAGACGGTGCTGTCCACCACCATCAACAAAACTCAATGTGATGGAGTATCATTCGGAAAAACGATGTCTCTTCCCATCAGCACAGTTCAAAAGGCTTGTAGAAAATATGCCAAAGCACTATAAAGCTTTTCTTGACACCTTATTAAGACACTTTGATATTGATCTTGCCCATCGATATAAAACCTGCACCGACTGTAGCCAGATTGACAAACAAACTGCACGATTCTCCTCTATCTTATTTTCGATATTTACGCTTCAACTGCACCTTCAGTTTCCTCTTATGCATTCTTCTATGTCTTCCATGGTCTTGATTCATTTTATAACTTATTATAATTTATTCTCTATTTCTGTAAATCACACTGAAAAACCTTGTGCTATTTAAGTAAACGTGAAACTTTGTTCTGGTATATTCTCGAATTCGTCACTCACTTTTGTGTATTGCATATTGTACCTCTGTGTCATGTGTATTATATATTGCTGCTGTTAAAGCAAAACCTTCAAAAGCCAATAGTTAAGCAGAATGAAAAAAACATCCTGAAAATCCAATGCGTATCAACTGTTGCCAGATGTTTTTTAGACCATTTCTATAGATCCTCTCAACATTTAAGGCTGACAAAGTGTTAAATGCAGCCGAAACCGTACAGTGACCACCTATTGTGAGCTGAACCAAAGAATTCTGCTCAACAAACAGTTCTTTATTCGAACCACATTTGGTAAAGAAACCAAAAGCGGGCTTAATTGGCGTGGGGCTTTAAATCCTCTCTGTTTTGGCAGCTCCCTTTTTCTACATGATGACATTCTGCAGGCATGCATCTGGCTGCTGATAATGTTCTTTGAAAGTTATGTAGCAAATTACGGATGACTCACCCAAACATCCCCTCTTCTGTTTGTGGAATCAAATTTGAACAGAGCCATTAGCGCTTCGCTCTCTGCCGTTCTGCGCTCCAGGCAGTTTAAGAAAGACTTGTTGTCATTTGTGCAAATTCCTCCACCATTGGCTTTACAACAGTGCTTAACTTGATGGCTTGTACAAACCAAAAGAAGATTATTCTCTTTGTCCTGAGCGTTAGTTTCCTGTGTGAGGATCTAAAGCTGGTTTTCTAGCATCTCCCAAGGTTATGTTGTGAGGCAATGGCATTTTACAACAGAAGGAAATGAAAGGCCCTCGAACAGACTTCAAACGAATGGCACATTTTAACTGACTACTGACACATATGTACTGGAAGCAATCACTAACTGCTATATAACAGTTTGGCAAGGAACTCACAGATAACAATGGTTTGTGAAGCTTTCTTTGTCTTAGATGTGAAAGCAAACTATTCTCTTCCATGCATATCTATTCAAATATTGAGAATGAGAAATGACCATGAACAGAAAAGGAAAATATTAAATGAAGGTACATTTATACAATGTGATTTTTTAATACAAGTTGATGGGTTCCTAATACAAATGAATACCATTTCTATGGATAGTGCTTCAAGAATGACATAATTATCAACTTAATAAAGGTCTTTCAACATCTCACAGCAGACAAAACATTTAAAATAGATGAAGACAGTGTATCACGTGTCACTTATCAATGTATTTTTCAAAACATTTGAATAAGAAAAATAAAACAGTGGACTCCTTAGCATCTCTGTAGTTTTGCCTGGACAAGAAGATCAGAGTCTCTTGTTACTCAGATGTTTCTCCTGAGAAAAAGACCCCAGCACTCTCACATGTCTTGCGTTTCAGTAAAGTCACATATAGTGCTCCAATTTGCCAAGATTGTGATACTCATGCTAATAGCAGTTGAATTGAAATCAATATGAACCTTTTTCTTAGCTGTCCATGTCCTTTTGCCCACCTCAAATCTCTTTGAATATCTCAAGTTGTACGTGGGACAGGGAACAAATATTATTATTCTAATTATAGAATATTTCACTTCTATTCCCACAAGTTCTAACTACTATGAAATAAAAACACCAGTCTGCATGTCTGTTTCTGGCTGTGCATGCATATATCTTAGCTACACTATATTGACAAAAATATTGGGACACATCGGTTTTTCAGGGTTTGGGCTAGGCACCTCACTTTCAATAAACAGACTAAGACTTTAATTGGGGAAGAACACAGTTTGGGGAAGAACCTTTTCTTTTTCCAGCATGACTGTGACCCAGTGCACAAATCAAACTCCATAAAGACATAGCTGTGTTAACTTGGTGAGGAAGAAGTTGATTGTCCCACACAGGGCCCTGACCTCAACCCCATCCAGCACCTTTGGGCTGAAGTGGAATGGAGATTGCGATCCAGACCTCCTCGCTCAAAATCTAGACCTCATAAATGCTACAGAAAGAATGGACACAAACTCCAAAATCTTGTGGAAAGCCTTTCAAGAAGAGTGAAATCACTCAGAGATGCAAAGGGAGACCTGTTTTATTTATAAAATTCAGACATACATCTGATAACTGCATATGTTATTGTTATATTAAAATAATATAACGGTTAGCATGGCATGCCATTTCAATCTTTTGGATGACATTTTAGAAGTCTTTAAAGAAATCTGCATAGATCAGTCCATTAAAACCTTTGCAGTATTTATAAAGGTCAATCATCTGAGAAGATCTGGACTCCTTTTAAGTATTAATGAATGCAAATACAGTTGTATACACCATTCATGCTTAATTCAGATAAAAACAACAACAGCGAAGCCCTCAGAGAGCCTTTCCACACCTCTGCCAAAAATGCATTGAATGTTCGACACAGTCAGGCTTTTTCTGCACGAATGCTGACCACACAGTTAAGCTAAACTGGGGTGTGGACCTCTGCTCTGCTGTGTCTTTGTCATGGTCTTCATTGTGTGATGCTGACCTGGGGCTTTTGTAAAGAGAGGCTGCCCACACCTCTGGTTAATGCCTCATTAGAGCCCATAGTGGCCTGGGTGAGGGGGTGCATTGGCCTTAACTGTTTTTTTAACTCATACCTCCTACGCCCGACTTAAGGATTGTTAACCCACTTCAATGACAAAGTCTTTGTCTGCCGTTTTCCCACACCTTCATTTCTCACACCGCGGGTCAAAGTGCAGCACTCGCTCATTGGTTCATTGAGGAAGGATGATTTTGTCCATGTCCGAGTCATTAAGTGGCACTTAGCGGTGTTGCGTGCCTTCCATGCACTCCTTTTCTCATGATCCTTACTGAAGACTGTATTGCAATCCTGCTCTATTCTCTAGATCCAGAAAATGTACCAAAATGAGGGACACAGGTACAAGACATTTTGGACAACGCCATGCTTCCATATGTGTATACAGTTTGGGGAAGAACCTTTGGGGATGAGTTTGCTGTGGAAGAACTTGATTGGCCACACAGAGCCCTGACCTTAACCCCATCCAGCACATTTGGGTTTAACTGGAACAGAGATTGTGGGTCAGATCTTCTTGTCCAGCATTAGTGCCTGAATGCTCTACAGAATAAATAGTCACACATTTTCACAGAAACCCCAGAATACTGTGAAAAGCCTTCCAAACAGAGTAGAAGTGGTTGCATTTTATTGGAATGCTGGTGTCATGATCTAGCGTCCCAATACTTTTGACCATTTAATGTATGGCCATTTACAGTTTAAGGCAGATCTTATTGAATGATCCCATTCAAGAAATACTTTTGGTTCGCTGAAGAAGCATTATTGATAAAAGATTTGTGAACGTACAACACATTTCAAAGTAAAAAAAAAACAGTATAATGGAACAGTTCCTGTTAAGGTATTTTCACTTTTAAATGTTCCTAACACACACCCTCTCCAACTGAAGAAAATACACTGATAAATAAATTGTGACTGAATACATTTTTATGCCATTTTAAACCTCTTCCATTGGTCCATTTGTGAATAAATGGTGTCACAGTCAAATGGTTAAAATGTTCAGTTCCAAAATGTTTTTGATATGACAACATCATATACGCTATGTTAGCTACGCTATGTTAGCTACGCTATGCTAACATCCCAACAATTTCATTTCATTATTTTTTTTTCTAAGGCATCATTTTTGTCCTCACTAACTTCAATAAGCTCCTGAAAGTGAATGGAATCTGTTCTTCAAAGCTAAATATTTTAATGGCATTACACAAAAGAGCACATTCAAAACAAAGGAGAAGCGATTTGATTGACACTGTCCTCTGCTCTTCAGTTCCACATTGCTGGACTGGGAGCGACTGCCCTCATTAAGATAATCTGAGGGATATTATGTTAAACACTAAATGACCATGTACCTGATTATGGCCCTTTTCTTTTAGCCACAGTGTTGTGCATGTCTGTTGAATAGAAATGAGGAGAAGATTTATTCCTAATGAGATTTCATTTGCTGGACAACACAGCCTCTTCGCTCACAGGCCATGGAGATGGGTTAACTAGAACTGGAGCTGAGGCTTTTTTTGGCTAATTAGCGGAGCGTCTGCTGGTGACACTGACAGAGTAGCGGCGTACAGGACTGTGTGCTCCGTTACAAGTCGCAGATGGGCCTGTCTGAGAACAGGTTTTGCTCCAGAGGATTTTAAATGCTTTCAGACAAACTCATGGCAGACAAGAGACAAACCTGATGTCAATTAGAAGCACACTGGCGAATGTATCAGTTAAGAAAGAGCAGGTGTACATACAGCATGTTAGCATCCATCCTCTAAACCATAATGCACCTTATGTCTTTGTATATCAGGTTTGAATCTAATTTTATGGCCTGTCTCAGCTGACATCATATATCATATTTTAGAACCTGCACTTAAGATAACTTAAGAACAGTTAGATCCACAATGATTGGCATTTTTGACAAAGATTGAGTGAAAGGTCACTTTCTGAGACAATATGAGGGCAAAAATTAAATAAAGGTAGTATAAGATCTTAAAAATCAGCATAAAAAACCTACAAGAAACCTCCCCCTCATATTTTAATGCTGTTTTTGGTCAGGGTTTTAGGATAGTAAAGTCAAATAGGTGTTTATTGCCATTTCAGCCATACACACAGGACACGGTGAAATTAAACAATGTTCGTCTGGGACACGGCGCAACACAAAGAACAAAAACAGACCTACAAAGAACAAAAAACAAACACCACAAGTGCAGATAGGACAGGAATAAAGACGTTTCAAATAAATGTCTTTAAATAATCACAACCCAGTTTTAGGTTTATGCCAGAGGCAGCCAGATGTTCATATATTTTATGATGTCATGTATCTCAAATACATCACAGACCCACAACCATACTTAACAGTGGGGTTGATTTTTTCTGTAAACAAATCCTGCTTTTACTGTAAAAAACTAATCTTTAGTGTTCATGTTCTAGTTTTGTCTCATCTATCCATAGAACCCAGTTCCAGTCACAGTTTCAATGGTGTCTCCATAACTGCCTACTGTTGGGACTAACTGAACGAAAGGCTTTCTGAAAAAGTGGCATCATATAAAATAGGTGATCCTAAAATTCTACCATCTTCTTCAAACCTCACAAATATCGTTCTGATGTCATCGCCTAGGTAGATTCACTGGTTGCTTTAAACTTGTCACTTATTATCCTAAGAGTCTGCATTTCTGTCTGGAAAGTATCAGATTAGTTAAGTATTTACTTATATTAGCAATTGTTTTTTATTTCTATTGAAAGTCCACACATTTTATGTGTCATTTCATTTGTTTTCTATTTCTAATTGACTTTTTGGCTTAAGGACATTTTAATCCTATTTTCCCCCATTTTTACCAAGAGTGCCATTAATTATGGAACTGATTGTATAATGGAGACATTTTTATTAACATTGATTCAGTGATTAACAACCTTTTAGCATCTAGCATTATACAGTTTATTATTTTCTGGAAAACAAACCTAAGGAGACGACATGCTTTTGTAAATGTAGATTAAAAATCTTTACTGAGTGTAAAAATAACAAGTTTTGTATTTGACTAATCAGGGCGTAATAGCTAGCAAAGTACTTCAGCAAATTAATATTGACTTTGTCTTGGAAAACCCTGTTTCTCAGTCGTTACCTGGCGATATGCAGCCGGCTCATCGTGGTTTACTGTTGGTGGAGTAGCTTCTCTAACTCAATAATCATTCACTGATTAAAGGCTGTGAATAAAGGGTTAAATGTGGCTTTGCCTGTCGGTGTTGATTTGGATTGGTTCACTGACAGGATCTCATCAGGCTACAGAAAGGCATTAAGCTCCACTTGGTGATTCCTTTTGAGTGCACGTCTGAAAAGATAATTGATTGTGAAGCCATTTAATTTACTTCTGCGCCAATGCACATTTATGAGGATGGCCAATAATTGAGCAACTCAGCTGATTATGTCAGAGATACAGACTAAATAACCAAAAGACTTTCGAGAACCGAGTCAAGAGAATATGCTAAACATGAATCCTTTTAATTCCCAAAACATCTTTGGTTCTGAAAAAAGAACAACAACTTCAATAAGAGCCACTCGGACTGATTGACCAGAATGCTGTTCATGACTATGACTAGATCTTTCTTAAACAGTGCAACAGTATTGCTCATTAAAGCAACAGTTCACCCAAAAATGAAAATTAGATGTTTATTTGCTTACCCCCAGGGCGTCCTAGTCGAAGGTGAATTTGTTTTCTTAGCAAAACACAAAGGCAGATTTTTAGCCTTAGCCTCAGTAGTCTAGTAGTCATTTGATGGAAGTGGACGGGAATCAAGTCTTTC
>JBBKCR010000038.1:13392770-13408416 GCA_037577295.1 Ladigesia roloffi
CCAGGGTGTACCCCGCCTTCGCCCATAGTAACTGGGATAGGCTCCAGTCCCCCCCGAGTGCGGGATAAAGGGGTAGAAAATGGATGGATGGATGGATGGATGGATATTCTCTGGCGGTGCAACAGCTCAACAGGAATAATAATTAATTAAAACACTAATCTTGATTCTTAATAATTTATTGATACAGTAATCTGAATCTAATGCAATTTACTTCTCTAAAATCTTTCTTTAAGTCAATTACTATCATTAAAGCAATGCTAATTTAAATCTAGCCTCTGCATGAGAATCACTATATAATACTTACTATACTTAATGTCTATACTTACTGTGGCCAATTTGCTTTGACTCAGTGTTAGTTATGGTCTAGAATGTATTAGATGGTAAGCAAAAAGTTGGTTCATGTAGTTCATGTGCTGGTCAAAGACAATGGAAGGGCTGCTTATGACAAACGTCATTAGTAATCTGTTACCACAATGCTCATCATACTCTACTGAGTTTGGGAAGTCACAGACCAGTCAGAGTGCCCATGCTAAATTCCAACCACCATCAAAAGTGCCTACAGCAGACATGCAATCATCAGAATTCAGAAAAAAAAAATTCTTGATGTGGAGCTGTGGAGTCAGAATCACTATAATTTTTTTATTCCAATAGAAATTGCTCATTGTAAGACTGCAGAGATGCACAGAGACACAAGGCAAGAATTCTTAATGCCTTAGTACCACATACCAGTTTATACTCTAAATGATCTTATAAGGTCCACACCTCGGTTCCACTGAAGGGTCAGAGTTGGAGATGTTTGGACAGCATGAAGGACTCCGAAAATATGCGAAGGATGAACATAATATTTTCTTATTTGTGTGTTTCTACAGTCCAACCCTCCCTCAAAAAATGCATCGGTGGGTGAAGCATAGACAGGACAAATTTGATCAGCTTTTCAAGAGTAACGACTATGAATAAGAGCAGGTTCGGTCATAACTAATGCCATAGCTTCAGCTTACAACGATATTTCTCTGTCTCATTATGTTTACCAAGAATTCTTTATTGGATCATGTCAGAGTGGCAGCAGTATATGAGGGATCTTGATGAAACAGAGAATGATGAATGTGGAAATCCTGTCTGTGGTTTTATATTAGATACAAGGAGAAGATGTATGTTTTGCTCTATGAGGTAAATCTCTGATAGATTCTTGACTAACAAAGAGCTGGGTGGGAGCTTGCCGGCAGTTGGAGATTCAGGTCTGTCAAAAAAAGCAAAATGTTGCATGTGTACTTACATCAATTCGGTTTCTTCATCCATTCTTCAAGTATAATACAAATGAATCATATCCTAGATTATCAGATCCTAAGGCTTATTCTTCAGCAACTGCTTAGGCCACCATGCAAACTGGTTGAGGTTTTCTTATGTTATACATGTCTAGAGGAGGAAAAGAAAAGGTACCGATATAGGAACAGTCTACTGCTTGACGGAGAATGCAGTAAAGCAAGTATCACCATGCTTTAACCTGTACACAGATTAGAAAGGATAGAGCAAATACATTTACCACATAAGAGTGAATACATCAGCTTCACCACTATCTTCTCATGTCTAAACCTTTGACAAAGAGAAAGAGAGAGAGGCAATTTTAGGGAGACTTTAATGAAAGAAAGAGAGAATAAAAAGGAATTGCGGAGCCAGAGGGGCAATATAGTGACAGGGTGAGATGCAAGTGCCTATCAGGTAACTCAGAGCCGCTCACATGCCAACAGAGCAATCAACCATCACTCAGCGAGGTCAGCTTACATACACTGAATGTATGTGTGTGCTCGGGCAACAGCTTCACATACACACACACACACACACACACACACACACACCACATGCTTGTTGTGGAATCATATATACTGCGCATCCAACATGTATCATGCGCTGTTAATATAAATAACATTTAAACCGCCTGTCTGATATTGTGTAGGTCTTTCTTATGCCACAAAAACAGATCTGACACATTAATAGCATGGAATCCACAACATCTCTAAAAGGGAGCAAAGGTATCTGGTACAAAGCAGGTTAGAAGTTGGGGCCGACATAGATTGGCCTGGCATGTCCAGCACATCCCAGAGATGCTCAGTCAGATTGAGATCCTCGCAATATGGCCACCAAGTCAATACATCGAACACTTTGTCACAATATTCCGTGTTGGATAGAAGGGTTGTACTTGGTTTGCAACAATGTTTAGGTAGTGATACATGTCAAAATTACATCCACATGAAAATCAGGACTCAAAGTTTCCCAGCAGAACATTGCCCAGAGCGTCACACTGCTTCTGTTTTGCCACAGTGCATCCTGCTGCCAACTCTTCCACAAGTAAGCTACACACCCAGTCACACCACATGATTTTCCATACCTGTATGCATTCTTCCATTTCTCAATGGAATGTTTCCAGAATGTTATCATTTAACATCTAGCATTTAGTCTATTATAACCAAGTACAAACGTTAATTTATTTAATGAGCAATGTCAAATAATTGATTTAATTTAAAATAAGTAATTACATTTAAACTACTGACAGCATTTCGCATGGGTACTCTGACATGTTTGATGCTCTGACTATGAAAAACAGCATAAATTTGCTAAGTTAGCTTTTCAGTGGGATTAAACAAGAAGAGTTGTTTCTCTCCACACATCACTGAGCTGTGTGCACACATGACCCCGTTGCTGATCGGTGTGCATTGCGTAGATATGTTATAGTGTATAGATATGTTAAAGATATATCATTTTAAATGGGACATATTATGCAAATCTCACGTTAGTGAGAATAGGTCTATGGGCTACTCAAAACATGTTCATTAAGTTCTTTGCCCAAAATCACTCTCATATCTCACCAGTTTTATTCTTGACAGTTGCAGTTCCTTTCTAAACGGGCCGTTTAAGGGCTCTATCCCTTTTATGCAAATAAATGGTTTCTGGCCATGCCCCACCCAACCCAGGCCTATGCTGCACTTTCAAAACACAGATCAAAAAGTCAGAAAACAGAGGCGCTATCCAGCCCTATACGTTAGACCACAAGTTGGACCCAGAGCAAACTCAACACTTCATGAGAGACTTGCCTTTGTCTGTATAGCACTTGGAGTCTTATGCATGCTAGTAAAACCAGCAGACAAAATGGCAGACCTTCAACTAATCTAGTGGACAGGGGCTTCACAGGTGCGGAGTGATTCTATGCAAATTTCCTCATCCTGATATCAGAATAATAAAATAAAAGCATATGATTCCTGACACCAACATCCTTCTATTGATTCACAGAAAATGGAAAAAGTGTTTTGCACTTGGAGTGTTTATAGGCGCAGTAGAGACCCAAATGGATGCAAAAAGTGAGTTAATGTTAAAATATCATGCATGTGGTAATCAGTTAACATTTCTTGTTATAAAGCATTTCAGTTTAAGACAGACATTTCCAGGACCATGCCTCTGGTAGCTCTATCCTCCAAACCTATGTGTTTAAGAATATTATCGTTTGAAAATGCAAGATTTTAATTTGTGAACATCTGAAAGGAACATCCAAAGTGCACTGAAAGTCCATTTTTTCTGCATTACATTACATGTACATTACAGCTGAAGGTAGGATCAATATTATCATCAGACCGTTCTTAATGCAATGCATTTTTTCCCTGCTCATCTGAGGCTACCATTTCAGAGATAGAGGTTTTGTTATTGCAGCTACAATATGTTTTTGTGCAGTATACATCAAAAGATAAGATTCAAGATATGTTTGCAGATATGAGTTCAAATACACACACACACATACACACACCAAAGCAATGGTAATAAATCGAGATACTTCATCCACTAAAACATGGCTTTCAGTTGTCCTGGTCTCTCTCTCTCTCTCTCTCTCTCTGATGATAGCTATTAAGTCTTTTTAGAGGCAGCTTGATGGAAAGCTAACAGCATTTTATATTGTTGATACACTCAGCAGTGTGACCACATGCTCTCAATTACTGATGGGAGATAGTTGGTAACCTGGTTACAAATGGACCCCGCTATACTGATGATGTCAAGCACCTTTATCAGCTCGAGCTGAAACAGGTGCAGGCAGAGTGAACAACACTTCAGGCAACATAAGCTCTTTTTTAGCTCTTTCTGGGTCTCTCACTCACTCACTGTCTCACACACGACAGGAACACACAACCGCAAACAAACTAACAGACACTGACATGCTTGCAACATCCTCTTCCCTTTATCTACACTCATCGTCCATTTTATCAGCTCCTCTTACCATATAGGTGCACTGTGTACACACTGTACACATCTGTTTCTCTGCATCATTTGTTTGCCCTCTTTATACACCCTCTGCGACAAATCCAGCGCTCCACCTCGCCTAAATCTCGTTTACCTGCTTATCGCATGCCCTTTAAGGACTCTCTCGTTCCTCAGTTCCTTTGAACCTCCCTTGGACATGTTGTCATTGTCCTTTACTCTTTTCTTGCATTTTGCATCAATAGGTCACCTTTTTGCTTTATAATCCATTAGTGGTTTGCTTTATTCACTCCCTAGCTGTATTTCAAGGTTACGTCCTTCTTGCTTTTCTTGTGTTGTCTATCGTCTCTTTGGTCTTTCTCTTTTTACGTGCATTTTACAGTAATAAACCACTAAAACACTTGCACTGTTAGTTTGTCTACTCAGTGATATAGACTGTTAGGCTGTTTCTTTGTCTATTCATAAGTAAATACTTCATTTTTCATGGTTTTGAAGCTTAACTTCCCTTAATATGAGGATTTGTTAAATGTGTGTATAGATTTGAGAATGCCTATAAGCATTTTCCTTAAGGTTTTATTGAAGAAATCACTGAAAATCTGCAAATAAAAAATGCAGAAAAACAGTATATTGTAATGTCAAATGTATAAAATAGAATAACATAAAGGCAGAATTAAATAGAAAGACAAAGTAACAACAGAACACAGATAAAAAAAAAACAGTAAAAGTACCCTAAAAATTAAGTGTGTTTTTTTTTCTAACGATTACAATTGACAAGAGGAAGGAGCAGATAACAGATATAAAACAAACTCAGAATTTCAGTCTGACTTTCTTGCTAAATAGATGAGAAATATTCTGTTAGGAATAAAAAATGAATTCCAGTTTATAAACCACATTTAAAAATCAACCATGTTAACAACTTGAGGCTGTGGCCAAGGTCTCTGTTTGTGCTGCTGCACACATGTGGAATAAGTGCACTGTCATTAGAAATTTTAACCAATCAAAACACATAAAAACACAGTCCCAGGGTGCTGCTTAAAGATTTGACCAATTGAGGAGTTGTTGAGGAGCAAAAAGTGCTTTAAAATAATTGGGCCTTTTTACACTTATTGAACCTTTCAGATGCCAAGTTTAGCGAACATACGCTGGTGACAACCTGTTTAAACATTTGAGGCACTGACCTCATTTTAGAGAGCTTATGTTGAAACTGAAATGTTTAAATAGGCCAAAGACCAGTTTTAGTGAGGATCCCATAGGGATTTTAGAATTGTATGCCATTGTATTTTCATTTTGGCAGTCCAGTAAGTTTATTAGTGCTGTATGTATTTCTGGTTGTTATGATATTTCAGCTCTGGGGCTAAAAGTATGTATATATTGGCGTTTTCGCAAGATTTCCATTCTCTTATTTTCAGAGACTTAATAAACTGAGTGTCAGCTATTAAATGCTGCACTGATTGTGTTTTTTGAACAGGCTGGTTATGATGGTTCAGCTGGTTTTTGACTGTTTTTACTCAGGGTTCCTGTGCCTGATGTTATTGATATGAGCCGTCCAGCTGTTTCATCATATGTTTTGTTGTGTGGACATCATGGACCTGGCTTGTGATGGACTCGGTAAGATTAGCAGACTGAAAGCTCTGCACTAGGGAGAGCTTTTAGCACTAATGTAGCTTTATTGTACATCATTAGGACTGAGGAACCTAGTAAGGGATGGCTAAGGAAACAATTACAGTTATGATATGAGGAACATTCGTTTCATCTGTAAGATTACGAATGAAAACATGGAAACAAGCAGCAGGGTAGTGATTAAAGAACAAGACTTATGAGTGTAACAAAGGCACTGTATGAAGAGGAGATGTCAGTAGAGTCTGGTTTGAATCTGGCTCACTTTTTTAGACAGATAAATACCAGCACACCCTCCCAGTTAAGTAAAACCATGTTACTGTGCCATATTACCTTTCGAGGGGCTTCTCATCACACCAGTCTGAGATGTAGCCAAAGTCAAAGTGAACTTTATTCTTATCTCGGCTATACACATACTCGTGAGATGAGGCACGTGATTTTGCACATATAAATAAACTATGAATATGAGTTACAAGCTAGAAGTAAAAATGTGCTATTTGGAACAAGGATGTGCAATTTATAATTTTAGTAGGGTTAAATAAACTAATTTGAGTCAGTACGTAAAAAATGGAAAAGAAATACGTAAAGTGTTGTCACAGCGCCCCCATTCTCCAAGCACATAAAGCAGGCACACACATTGGTTTCCATTGCCAATATTATTTCTCTTCTCAAACACAAAACAAAATGGCACGAGGGCCAAAACACCAAAATGAAAACTAAGCAATGAATACCGTTCGCCAAGGCCTAAATAGACTGTCCGTGTAGGTCAGTCACACACAAACTAAATACCCAATCATAAAACCACAAACCAATCCCATTACACCAAACTTATCTCAACACAGCTGTCACCAATAGGGCCGCACACTCCCACACTTGTCTCTTTTTTTCTCTCAGCCACATGTGAGCTCTCGCTTATGCTCTCTCTTTTATCTCCTTCTCTCAATGTTGGCTACATTTTAAGTGAAGAGAGTGACCACTGTGTCATATGTGAACACACCACAGCACACAGTGTGAACAGTGTGAAATTCTTTCCCTGTATTTGAACCCATTCACCAAGTGCAGCAGCGGGCTGCCAGGAACACAGCACTGGGCAGCAGTGTGAGTGGACAGTACCTAACTCAAGGGTACCTCAGTGGTGCTTAGAAGTCTTGGGATTCAAACCAACAACCTTTTGATTGCAGGGGCAGATACCTAACCTCCAGATCACCGGCTGTTAAGTGGACCAGAGTGGCTGCAGATTTTCACCCCAAGTGGAATCAGGTGTTTCTAAATGATTGGAACCAATACCTGCAGCCACACTGGTCACACAATGAGATCCCTGACTAAGAATCCGTGAAGGAAGCCTGTTAGCTCAAATAAAACATCAATTTGCATAAACGTTACCTCATCTCATTATTTGTCACCGTCTCGTTGCAGCACACTGTGTTTTAATGCATGTGGTTCATGATAGCAATGATAGAGGAGGATAATTATTCTTAACAACCACTTCTTGCATAAACAAACTGTGTAGTGCAAAATGTTCCTTTTCTGAGTAGAACAGAAAAACGAGAAGCAGCAAAGGTTATTTGTTGTCGTATATGAGATGATTTGCATCTCACTCATCATGTAGTAATTGGATTTCAGTCTTTGACGAGCAAAGATAAATGCATATGACTAAAATATGAACAGGATACAATCCAGTTACTATACTTATATGAAGTGACCTGGTGTCAAAAGCATAGCAAAGTTGTTGTAGCTTTTCATTATAATTAAATGAACTGAATGGAATTAAGCCAGACCAAACTTGAGAAATAATGAATATTTAATGATAATGGCAACTACAACCTCGATAAGGGTCAAATTTACAGGCCTCATTTACATGGATGTCTGAATTAGGCGTTTTTCAGGAGTGTGTATTGAGCGCTGACCATTTTTTCTGCTCATTGGAGCAAATCACAGCGTCCACACAGGAGTTCAGCCCCGGCGCTCGGTCAGCTGCGTCTTCAGATTGCATCAAAAAATGTTACATGACACATTTTCTTGGTGTCATTTTCTGCTGAAATCCCAATGAATGCAATGACAAAACTGGTACTGTGTTTACGTGGCATTCAGCTGACGTTCTGGGGGACCAAATATGTCCCATGATTCCAGTGTTCTACATTGTAAGGATCCATGTTTACAACGATGAACTACAAATCAAGATGTCCCACATGTAAACAATCTGGACTGAAGATTTACTGCCCCCACAGGTGAATACATGAACCTTTGGATGTAGGCTGGAGTTAAACAGCATCAGACAAATGCTCGTTGATTCTATTGATGCTCAAACGCTCAAGATTCAGACATCCATGTGAATGTGGCCAAACAGCCATACTGAAAATCAAGTGTTCCTTGATGATTATGCTAAATGCACTCACAGAAATATTTGGCCCATTTCCATGGATTTATGTATTTCAATTGCATAAAACATTTCCATCCATTTGAATTAATTATATTTAACAGAAACAGGCCAGTAATGTTTATGTGCATATTTGTCAGTCACATGTACAGAATGTGGTTTATGTAAAAATACCAATAAACCTGATTCGATTTGAATAATAATGGCAGATTTATCTTTTTGTCATAAATCTTTAAATAAACCTGATGTAAACAATCTCACACATTTGAACTAAATTAATCTTGCTTGATCCAAAGCTCGTCATGTTTAAATCAGTTTTAACTGATTACAATTTTTTGTTTTCACAATTAACAAATTAATGCGGATTTTAAGGAATTTAAATATATATATTCTAAAAAAATCAAATAGATGCAAATATCTAATAATAAACTATGCCAATATTCATTTTTTTGAGTGTAGCTCTTATTATTTAGACTATACAGCATGGCTACAAACACTAATCAGCCATTACAATGAAACCACTGACAGGTGAATTGAATAACACTGATTATCATAACAATGGCACCTTTCATGGGGTTGTATTATTGAAACATACACACACCAAGTCATTGCCAAGTCAGTGGAAATGACTGAGCATGGTGGGCCACTTTTATCGCTGAATCCATTTGACTAGATGCATATGACAAAAATCTTACCAGGATACAAACCAGATGCTGCTCATCGCATTGGTCTGACAGTGTAAACAGGGTTGAAGGAATGTAAAGTGGCATTAGGCCCAGCATTAGGCTCTAAAAAAGTAAAGCTCTAAATTACTGAATGTGTGATAATCCATCTCTGTTAGTGCATGCAAGAAGGTTCAGGTTCGGGTTTCAAATTTTTAATTTAAAATCTTTTTTTTTAAGCTATTGATCAATAATGTGCCATTGAGAGGATGACAGCTTGACCAGTTTGACATATTTCAGAGCTATGATGGCAATTAAGAGTGTAAAAATTTACTCTCTCACTCGCTTTCTCTCTCTCCCCCTCTCTCTCTCAGAAAGCAGAGCTCCAGGAGGTCTGCTAAAGCACTTTGAACACAAACACACATTACGAAGCCTCATTCGACTGCCATTACAGCCCAGATTGGATTTCAAATTGAAATTCCTTTCAACAGAAGAGTAAGGTCACCAACCCACATCCCTGCTAAAGGATCTGTTTCATTATCAAAGCAAATATGTGAAGAGACTGAGGAACAAAAGGAGACTTCAATATTTAATACGGGAACGTGTCGATGATTTCCTCCGCTTGGTTTCTTTGTGTTACAGACATGAAGGGGAAAACAGTCGCAGAAGTTCTTCAGAAAGGAGGAGGCAGAAAATGAAAACAGAGAGGGAGAGAGACAGAAAGAGAGAGTAAGGGAGAGAAAGGGAGGGATGAAGAAGTAAGACTAAACAGCCGTATTGAGAAGTGGATCTTGCTCTCTGCATTTCTCTACTCGGGGTCCATGACCTGAATACAGATGGACCTTGTTACATAATGAATGAGAGCTTTACTCAGGGAAAAAGATTAGCAACTGACCCTTTTTACATCAGCTACTTATTTCAGGAACATGACGCTCTTGGGCAGAACTTTCTTTCTCTTTCTCGGCAGTCCACAGAAAGCCAGAGGGAACGGCTAATTGGGAAATGTGCATGTGTAGAAGAACTGGGTTAAAGGTAGCTGATTGGTCCTTTGTTGGAATTAAACTGGAGGCTGTTGGGAAACAATAAGCAAGTCTGATTGACTGAGGTGTCTTTAAGGCTGTACGATTTTAACACAGTACAAGTATTGGGATTATTTTGCTGCAATTTTAATATCATCATCATCATTTTCATTATTATTATTATTATTATTATTATTATTATTATTATTATTATTATTATTATAGTTACATGAATATTGTTTCTTTAGAATAAATTCTTCAGGTCCTCTGTTTGTGACTCGGAGTATGAATTTCTTACAGATGAATCAATAACAGTACAAATTTGCCTGCACAATTTTTACTTTCTGCATACGTTTGCATTTGTAAACGTAATATAAAACGCCCACAGAAAGAAAAATGTAAACTGTCTTTATTTTCTTGCACAAACCCAAACAAAGATTATAAACAAATGCAAGCTACAAGTTTTTTAATAGCAGTGAAGTGTAGGAAAGAGCATCTGTGAGTGCATCTGGGGTTCATAGTAATGTTAAACGTTTATATTTTTGCTCAATATGTTGTTTGAATGGATATTAAACATTTTGTAAAGCTAGATCCCCCGTTGCATATTCATTTCTAGCATATTGTTATGAAAAAATCCCTCCATTCAACTAGGTCTGTGAATGTGCGGTGTATGGTAGATTTTAGTGCGTCTTTCTTCCCTGCTGGTTTTGAAAAAGAAAAGTCTTTAAAGAGAGAAAGATGCTATTTCTACTAAAAGATGCAAATTGATACTATCATCAAGATCAATATTCTGTGACCCCACCCACCCCTTTCTCTCACCACATTCTTATTCATATACAATGTGTCTGTCTCTTGTTCTCCACCTCCTTTCATTCGCCCTCTATCTCTCCCTCCTTCTTTCTCCTCACTCCTGGCGTCGGTCCAGGAGGCTCTTTTGTCCCTGTTGGTGGTGAGGGTTTCGAGCTGCCCATTTTCCACTGCTGAATTAAACATTAAACATTAAACGCTGTCTGACAGCAATAAATAACATATCAGAATGGCTATCTGATAATGACCTGGCCCTCAGTCGTACCCCATTGCATGACTCTCTCAGCAGACAACTGCTGAAATGTGATTAGCTGGCAGCTGCTCGAGTCCACTGGGCATAGACAATTGTGGTCCCAAGCCGTCACTTTGATCTCTCCCAACGCATGAAATTACACCAGAGTTCTGTTTGGATTAGACACTGTTTCTCTCCACCAACCAATTATCATCATAATCAATGGAATTATTGCCCTGTTAGCATTGCCATAGACTCTCAGATAAACCCACAGATGCTCTCTCCTCCTTTCCCTTGCTTTTAAAGTACATATAGCTTACATTTATCTTGTATTTTATTTAGGCCATGTGATTGGGTTTGAGCATAAAACTTGGGACAGGTCATGAGTGATATCAAACAGACATTAAATTCAAAGTTTTTGTGACCATTGTGAAATTACTTTGTTTTTATCTGCATTGCTACCCCCAGTAATATGTCATTACTGCCAGAAAGTAACTAATGCTCCTGAAAGCTGTTTGTCAACCGCCATTATACAACAGGGCACCAATTAGCACTAATACTGGCGGTGTTGCACACTGCACATTGAAATTTATATTGTCCAAATTTATATTGAACATGATTGCAGTATGAATTTTAATTATATTTTATACTGTGATGGGATCATGAAAAGTCATGATTGGGTGGGGCAGGGCACCCACTAACGCCCGCTGACCAGTGATGACCAAACATGATTTCAAGATTTGTCCTTTCCACAGATTCAAAGATATCATTTGTTTCTAGTCCACTAGAACCCAGTATCAGCTAGAATATGATGTAGTTCCATGCAGTTCAGACAGTATTACAAGTCTCTGGATGTGCCACCAGAACAGACTTTGACTGCATCTGTTTGCATTGAGTCGAGAGAAACTCTTTGCATAGTAAAATCTCCAGTGTTAAATGTGTTCGATTGGGTCCAGCTGGATCTAAATGATCTGTGTAGGTGTTAATTCAGTGCTGCAGGTGTTAATTCTGCATGGAGATTTTGGTTTCGATGGAGCATATGGCCTATCCCATAAAATCCACAAATGGGCTTTTACAGTTACATCAAAAGTAGTTGATTAGTTTCTGTCTTTGTTTTTTGTGGAAAGTATAAAACAGTTTATTGGACTCAACTCACTACTTTTCCTTTCCTGTCTCAGTTATTCACTGTTTTCTCTAGAGAGCATTGTTGTAGTAATACATTAGTTTGTTAAAGTAACACTGTGCTTCGTCAAATACAGACATTTGAAGGTCATAAGAGGCATAGAAGAAACAAATTTGCTCTTTATTTTCTGTTTTTTTTTATAATTGGAATTTTATCAGCTTCCACTGGCTGCATGTTGGGCAGGGATTGACTATAATAACTAGACTCTTTCAAAGAGTACTCATGAAGCCATTTTCATGACCCTCGAATCTGGGCTTCAGAGATTTCCTTTTTTTTTTACTTTTGATATTCATTCAGTGTTTTGCTCCAGAACAGTAGTCACCAGTCCTGGTTCTAGAGAGCTACTTCACTGAGAAGTCTCATTTCAGGCCCACTCCAGAACACCTGCTCTGGCTAATGAACTTTTTCAGAAGTCCTGGACATTATATTAGTGTTTGTTAAAACGCCGTCACACCCAAATGTAACTGGCGCCAGTGTGAGCATGTTGGAGAACCAACACCACTTTTAGACTGATTTCCTGCATCTATTTTTACTGAATTCAGATTTACTGATACACTCTAATAACCAGGAAAAGTGACATTGAAGCTACGTTCATGATCTCTGAATCTGGACTTTATTCTTTAATCCTCTATTCTTTCCTTTTTTGTTTAATTCTTGAAATATTTTCAGTCTTATGTTCCAGAATAGTGGTCATTAACCCTGGTCCGTGAGATCTACTTCCTTGAAAAGTCTAATTCTGGCAAGTGGCAACACCTGGCTAATTCACAGGTGGTGTGGGGTCAGTTGAGTTAGCAACATGTTGGTTGGAGCTAAACACAGCTTGAAAGCAGATCTTCAGCAGAAGGGATGGGGATCATTGCCCCAGAACAGGGGTAATTAAAAATGAAAAGGCTTAACATTCTCTCTTTAACTTGTAACGAATGATACTTCATAGACAAAAATGGTTCTGTCCAATACAACATATGGCTCTACAACAAGGACAAGTTGAAGAATCTCAAGGAGACATGGCTTTTATGGTTTCCCACAGAGTGCAGTCTCTCAGTCTAAACATGCTCACAGCACACATACATGTATTTTAAAGAGTGTGTGTACACTAGAGCCCTGTTTGGAGTATGCAGAGATGAGAGCCTTTGCTTTTTTGGAGGAAATCAAAACATTCTTCTGTTTCCTCTCACTTCTGCGTCGCTCTGCTTTCTTTCTTTCCCTAGATTCTCCTGATTCCCGGTTGCTGTGGAGCGAAATGATCCTTTTTCAGCAAGTAAATAAAAAAAGGGGAGTTACATAATCAATCTTTCATAAGACTTTGGGAAACGTAATATTGAGTCGAGATGTCAGCTGTGCCATTAGAGTGATTCATTCCTGCCGTTTCACATTTACAATCTCCCTACAAGAGCAACATTGATTCTCTCCCTGTGCCTCTGCTGCGATTTCCTCCCCATTTTCATCCATAATTTGAATGTGCAAAAAAAAAAGAGAGGGGGGGGGTATTCATTTTGCAGGAGCAGCACAGAAAGCCTTGATGCAGACAGGGAAAATAAATCTCTGGCATTATTGCGCACAACACCGTGTCACAGCCATTGTTCATCTCACAACATCATAATTAATTATGCTGCAAAACTATTCCATGCAGAATGAGGGGAAAAAGAAGAAAAAGCAGGAAAATGAGAAAGAGAGCCCCAGACACAACATCTTTACTCTTGTTAATTATGTAAGCTTCAGCAACAAAAAGTCTATATCCATGTTATTGTTTGGGGAAACAAGAAAGCAAATGGAAACCAAGGACAAAATGGTATCCATACCGATGACTTTTAGCCTGGCGGACAGAAAACGCAGTAACGCAGTAATGGTGGGATCATGTTGTGTTGGGGCTGTAGTTGATTAATATTGGGGGGGGGTTTGACTTCTCAACATTACCAGTATCATTCCAGTGTGGGACAGTAAATGCATGCTAATATTTACTCTTTAAATTTAAATACAGAAATACTGTAAATTAGATATCATTTATCAATGTAAGCATTCAATTTTTTTATTGGAGGAGCAATTTGAATACAGACCTTAACAGCCAACTTGGACTTTAACACTATTTAATATGATAGCTTATTAGCAGCCTTGCTAGCATCCTCAACTACAGTAGAAGTTTGTAGAGATACACAATATCTGAGCATTAAAAAAACATTTTTAATCTCCAATTATTTTCTTCCAATAATCTGGAAAATTACGAAGGAAATGCTGTTGTACCAGCTTAGCATTACCCACTAACATTCACTGTAACATCTATAATAAGTCTATGTTATATGCGAATACACCAAAGCACACAGTGTGAAAGGTTTAATCCACTAACCAAGTGAAGAAGTAGGCACCCAGGAAACACAGCGCCTGGGGAGCAGTGTGTGAGGATAGTTCCTTACTCAAGGGTACCTCAGAGATGACCTAGCAGTCCTGGGATTCAAACTCCAGTTTGTTTTCTGGTGGATTAATGTAGCATTGTGATATACCTGACATTTTCTAAAACCCCAGAATAGAAAGATGATGTTCTTAGCAGCCTAGTTAAAACTATGCGAGCCATTCACAGTCACAGCATTTGGGAATCAATTTAGAAGAACTGTTGGTACATGATGAGACATTATAAATGCTGTTTACTCATATTCCATTCTGTTCTACCCTCCTTCTACCATTCTTCTCAGGTTCCTCTTAAAGGATGCAAGGAAAGACGTGTGCCTGAGATCTCCTGTTCGAAAACAAGAACACTCGTTATGTAATACGATCAAATTTGCCTTCATGGCGGCTAGGCTAATGGACGGTGTTTGGCCATGGATGTGGTGTGAGGATGCAGAAATAGGCCAGTGAGTAAACAGGGAAAGGCCTGTGTGTCGGCGAGCTCGCTGCCTCTGTTTGCTTTGGCTGTGCTTAGCAACAAGAGCGAGTGAACGGGCTTCATACACACGGCACTGACGCCGAGCCAGCACCGAGCGTGAACGAAAAGGAAGGGAAAAAAATATTTTATAGCTTCTCTCTGCACAGAGCAGCAATTACACATTATGTGTAACGAAATGAGCACCTTGGACTGCTTCTCTCGCTTTGACATGTTAAGCTCATGTTGAGCCTGTTCTTTGCTACCGCAGCTGTGTGGACACTAAGTAGCTAGTCAGCCTGTGTTTACGTTCCTCTGATGAGAAAATCGCTTCTGTTGTGTGTTAGCTTCCTGCGTTTCAGAGCCTGTGGGGTCAGGGAAAGATGGAGGATGGTTTTGAGATCAGGGTTAGGGAGATATTTTTGTTTTATTTTATTTGTAATGGAAAATCTCTCTCTGTTGGTGTTGCTGGTGTTTGGTTTGGGCCAGAATGAAAAGAAGGAAACTGATCTGTCCTCCATAGACAAGCGTGTTTCAGACAGGGCTGAGGCCGAGTACCAACTGTTGGTATAGTTAATTTGTGTGTTAGTGTTGTAGTACTCGAGTCCGGTCTCGGACTCAAGACCGGTCTCGAGACCATTTTCTGCTTTCTCGGTCTCGTC
>JBBKCR010000038.1:13408516-13427671 GCA_037577295.1 Ladigesia roloffi
GATGAAGAGAGAGAGAGAGAGAGAGAGAGAGATTAGAGAGAGAGAGAGAGAGAGAGAGAGAGAGAGAGAGAGAGAAGGTTGATTTGATGAAGTACTTGTTTTCTCTGTCACGACTGATTACATCGGAAGTGAAATAAGTTGAGAAGATTTCATGTTGCACTAAAATGGCAGTAATCAGTTCACATTAAATTCACTTGTTTTTTTTTTCCTCTCCTGAATGATTTAATCAAAAATGAAATAAAGTGTAATGCTCCAGTTTTCTCAGATTTTTTGTTTGTTTGTGTTTTTTTGTTTTTGTCAAAATAATGGCAGGTGAGGGATTCAAAAAACGCAATCAAGATTTGAGAACTAATCAATCTTCCGTGATTTACAAAAATATGTTTTTAACAACACATCTCTACAGTCAACTTCCAACACTCCACAGTCACTGAAAGAGCAGTTTTTATTTAAAGCACCACTCAAACACCACAACCCCATTGGTCAAAATACACTGCTAACAGCAGATACAGCTTTTCTCACATTGAAAGCTCAATTTGTTACAGAATTGCTTCAGATTAATTACCTTACTTCCTCCAACATCAGATCCTGTATTTGTTTTTAATATTGCCCTAGAACAATTGGCATCAAAAACCAAGAATTCATCACTAGTTTATTCTCTACACACTCCAGGATTTTTTCATCTCAGGAATAACTGACAGCTTCATCCTGCATGACTTGACTGAGATTCTACTCCAACATTTTAATCCTTTATGTTTAATATGACTCACCATCAATACTTTGATTTAAGTGGTTCACTGATTATTATTAAACCAATGCTTGTAGTACTACTGGGATATTTTGAAACTTCAAGGCCAAGGTTTTGTTGGCTTATGTTTAAACTTTTTATTCTTAGAATTAATATTCTTAGAACAGGTTTGTCTTTTAATTAGGGATCCTCAGTATATAGAGACTATTTTTTGCTAAAATATTATCAGCTTACTGCTGAAATACTGGCTGATCATTAAAATTGACAAATTGTCAAACTGGTGTCCAGTTGTAGCATGCACTGAAAAATTTTCTAGACCTCCTGATACTCTTTCTAGACCTCACAGCAGCCCCTGATTATATTTTTCCATGTATCAGGTATCAAAGACCTTAATTTAGTGATATTCATACATACCTTAATCTTGAATAACGTCATAGCTCAAAAATACTTTCTGGGGAAAACATCACGATGTTCGTTAACAACATAAATCACTATATATCTTGTTGCAGTGGTACTTGTCAAGGGGTGGGATATTTTAGGCAGCAAGTGAATGGCCAATTTTTGAAACTGATGTGTTGAAAGCAATAGAAATGGGAAAACACAACCAAGCTGAGTGACTTTTACAAGGACAAAACTGTGATGGCTTGAGGTCTCACTAAATCATCTCCAAAATGGCAGATCTTGTAGGTGCCCAAGGCTAACTAATGCATGTAGGGCATGTAAGGCCAGCTTGTGTGGTCAATTCCCACAGAAGAGCTACTGAAACACAAAGATTCAGGATCTAATGGAACATACTGTGCATCATTGCGTCACAGCTTTCTGTGTTTGAGCTGCATAGATGCAGAGCCGTCAAAGTGCCCATGCTGACCCTGTCCACTACCAAATCATTTCCAATGAGTACATGAGCATCAGAACTGGAACACTGATGGAAGAAGATGGTCTAGTCTGATGAATTACATGTTCTTTCTCAATACTTGCACAACCAGGTCCATGGGCACTGCTTGGAAGAGCAGGATATATTGTGGGAAGAGCTGGCAGATGTAATGTGAAGCCCTGGACAAATGACCTGCTGGGAAACACTGAGTCCTGGCATTCATGGAAATGTTACTTTGACATTTACCACCAACCTAAACATTGTTGCAGACCAAGTTCTCCCCTTCATGGCAACAGTATTCCCTAACAGCAGTGGCCTCTTTCAGCAGGATATTGTTTCTTGCTATACTGCAAGAACAGTTCAGGAAAATATATTGAGGAACTCGACAAAGAGTTCAAAGTGTTGACTAGCTCTCCAAATTCACCAGATCTCACTCGAAACTAGAATTTGCTAGTCCAACGTATGAACCCATTTTACACCTTAAAGTACCTGATGCTAACAAATAACACTTTGAGAAATCATGTGGGGTCAATGCTTTAACAGGTCAGAGCTATTTTGGAGACATACAAAACATTTGGCTGGTGATTTTAAGGTCATTAGTGGATGCCCTATACACCCATGAGCAAAAATGTGGAGTCAATTCAGTGGAAGACTTGATGTATCAACACAAATGAACTTGCCAAATATAGGACATTCTCAGAGTTCAATTTATCCCATTGAAACTACTCTACCCACTAAACCTATTAAATGTAAATTTGTCTGGGAAACTCTATCCATCATGTGTATGCATATGTTTCTATCTGAGCTCGCCTTGCACTAACCTTTCCAAACGAAACACTGACTAGCTGTTTTGGAACAAAAACTGCCCTACAATTTCTTGCCAGGTTGAATGAGTTTTTTCACCTTAAGTTGGATAACTTGTAGGCTTAATTAATAGGATGTGTAAATGTTTATCTCAGATACAGACCGGTAAGTACACATAGGTCAGCAATGCACTGAAAGGGCACAACATGCTATGAAACACAACATACTTAAAATGAGCTTAATTTACCCCTGAAATTATGCCAAATACCTTAATGTGAAGTGGCCATTAAAATGTAAACAATCCTTTAATTTTATCTTGAAAAGTTTTAAGGTATAAGTGTGAAACCCCTTAATCCTAAATATAGGGCATTTTTTCAGGGGGTTCCGTTATTTAAGGAGCAATTTTTTTAATAGTAAGGGACTTTTCCCCCTTAATCAGCCTAAATCTGTGCACTTTTCATCCTAATTTTCCTATCTTTCCTGGAATTTAAGGTACAAATTAAGGTAATTTTAGTAGTAACACTAACTCACAATAGCAAAACCATGCACTAAGAGTGATGAGTGTTATATCTTGTATCTCATGGTAGACCAAGGAAGGAATGTAGAGATTATCTCTAGCCAAGAGGCAACCTTACATATACCGCAGCCATAAATTCACAAAGTCTCTATCTAATATTAGCAGTTAGGGCTGGTCAAGGCCAGCATTACAGAGAGAAAAGGGGGGAGGGGGAGACAAAGCGAAAGATCTATTTCGCTTTTATGTGTTGGGCATTGTGTGAATCATATTGCCTCGGTGGGCTGGCAAACATCATAACAACTTAAATGCTCCTGCATTGCCTAAAGCCATGGCAGCTGCATATAAAGCAGGGTTAAAAGGATCTGTGTTGAAAGCCATCAGCCTATCCAACACAGACCCAGTCACATTGTGCATCGCTGTTCTCAGCAATCAGATTCCTAATTACTACATATTCATTAGTATTTCCATTCAAATTGCTATTGTATCTGATCTGCCCTTTCGGGTGACTCTTAATTAAGCATATGTAGCCGGGCTGTCCCATTTCCCTGCACCCCTTTTCGCTCTGTGAAATGGAAAGGGTGATGAAAACAAAACCCCCAAAAAAAGGGAAAAAAAGAAAGGCACTTCTTCTTCCATTTGTCAGTCCATAAAAATGCAGCCTGTGCTTAGAATGGAAATGGCTCATGAAAGGAGAGAAGGATGGAGTGGGGGGATGGGTGCTGAACAAGGGAGAAGGAGGGGCTGAGAGGGAGGGGGAGGGGGAGGGGGAGGAGGAGGACAACGACGACGAGAGGAAAGGTTGTTTTCTGAACTGGGAGAAATGAACCTGGCAACCCCATCATTCAGTGTTTGAATAGAGCAGGCACTTCATTGCTTCTCAAATCAACACACACACCACCCCGAGCTACCAGTTCATTATACTGACCAAACATAACAACACATTTCGTCTCTCACTTCTCCTCAGCCCCTTTCGGGTTGCCCGTGTAAATGGAAATACAAGCATTTGGATTAATCAAGCTGGCTCCATCTGCAGTTTATTCACACGTTCATCGTGGTAAGAGGCAAGAGAAGGAAAGATTTCATTACAGCACACAATAACTATCACACCATACATTTTTATGTAAGCCAGCAATAGTAGGCACGATTTAATCTCACATTTGGAACACAACTAGACTTGGAGAAAGTGTGAAAAACTGGAGAGCGCAACACTGATCCCAAACAGGGGATCCATGTAAATATGCTGCTAACTATTCTAGCGCATGAGCATCAATCACAAGAAATTTGACAGCCTCTTTTGTTCCCCCCACACACAAAACAAACACAGCTGCTCACAGACAGGAGTGGTTCTCTGGCCTATCTCAGTCTTCCACCTGTCCTTAGTCTTAAGTCTGTCCCGAGCCATATCTTGCTGTTTCACCTGCCCTGCGCACTCCTCATACACAGCACAGAACACTTATTATCCTAATTACTCCCTGCTAGCCCAAGCTCTCTCTCTCTCAAACACACACACACACATTCACACTCACACGCACACACATACACACTCAACGACCAATTAAAAACAGTGCTAAATGAGCTCGAGCCAAAGGATGGCAGTGGAGAGGCAATTACACTGCTAAAGTATTTGATATATAAGGGGCTTAAGTATGCCTTTATTTCTGCACCACTAATGCCACATTTTTTAAATGGTACCGCACATCTGTGCTGTTTCGGCTGCAAATATTTATAGCTTTCAGTGTTTGGAGAGATTTAATGTTCATATAAAATAATATAATGCACTGGCCTAGACAGACCCTATATATAGACCCAAAGAAGCCAAAACACCCTCAGCTACATGGAATTTCACAAGCAAAGTGGATCCAGACATCTCAACATGAAATAAACATGCTGTGTAAATGGCTGTATGAATTCCAACAGCCTTCGTTTTCACTCTGCGCCGATGATTTAGGGCAACCAGACATTCACTTAGAAGGTTTCTCAGTGGTTCTTGGACTGGCCGTGTGATTCTGGGACAACATTGGTGCAGAACCTTTTAAGGCATATGAAGGTTCACTTTCAAAAAGAGATCTTTATAGAACCATTCATTTCAAGGTTCAAGGTTACTTTATTGTCAGCAGCAGCTGTGTCCATGTTCACAGTGTGATGAGATGTTTCTCCAAGGACCATGGTGCAACATATAGCAACATTCAGGAGAGAAATATTACAAACAGTGCAGTAAATAGGCACCATAACAATGTATAGCAATCTAACAGTATAGTGTGGACACTGCCTGGACCTTCCAGAGGGACTGGGTATTGCACAGGATGGTTCGTGCTCAGGAGGCATTAAGCAGCATTGAACAAGGGATGAGAGAAACAATACTATAAATAAGCAATATAGCGATGTGTCAGTATTAAAAGAATGGGATGAAAATCTGAAACAATGCAATAAATTGTAGCCTAGTGAATAGGGTGTTCCCTGCATTCAGGAGGTTGTGGGTTTGATTCCCATGACTGCTAAGCCCCTTTGAGATACCCTTGTGTAAGGTACCGTCCCCAAACACTGCTCCCCAGGCACCGTGCTCCTGGCTGGCCCCTGCTTGAATGGGTTAAATGCATGAAAGAATTTCGTGCTGTTCACACTGTGTGCTGTGGTGTGTTCCCTTATCACTTTCACTTAGCTAGACACTACAACAATAGACAATACTGCAATGTAACAGTAGTGCAAAAGGGAGGCAAACTTTTTTGCTTCACAAAAGCTTTGGGGTTTCATTTGGCACATTTGTTTATAAGAATGTGTTATAAAACAATGGTTTGACTCTATAGTTTTCCAGACTATGGCATGCTAGTTATTTGTTTATCAAACCTGTCTCTCTTTACATGCTGCATGGACTTAAGGAGTAATGAGGGCGATGGCCATGCACTTTCCATAGACAAGGTTAGTATAAGTGAGAATGTAGTAAGATGGGGGAAAGAAAACCTGTTTCAATGGAGGATAGATTATCTATTGCTTTATGATCCCTGCTCATAATCCTCAAGAACAAATTTGTCCTTCCAAGATCCTCAAAACAATCTCTTTTCAGGCAATAAAAAAAGTGTGTAAAGTTAGTGGTGAGAAGAGATATGACTGATTTTTCCTTAACAACAAACAGATTTTTTATCTGTAGACCTTTTTGGGATGAATGTCCTCCTCTTTTTCAGTTCTGTTCTGTGGACCTTCCTGGACCACAACCTTCCCCAGTCTCCCTTGGAATAACTTCCACTGCTGTGTGCTGACGTTCTCCTACATAAGACAATTAGGTTCTTGGCAAGATGGGAAATGGCGCATCACATTTTCCTTGGTTGTACTTCCATAAGTCATAAACGCATCCCACAAGATTATGTTTGACTGGCAACTCACCACCTTTGAAGACCCTGAACAAGCACTGTTGAACTCCGGTCTTCTGCTTCCTCCATCCAATTATGCCTTGTTCTAGTTTCGCTAATTTGCATAGTGCTGAGCCTCCTCTGTTGATATAGAAAATAATTGCTTCTGGCACCCACAACGTTTTCATGACAGCGTGGAATATGTTCTGCTCTGAATATGGTGTCTGTTAAAAAAAAATTGGAATCTATTTGGTTGCCCCTAGTGAGGGCCTGGTTTACAAAGTCTACTTGGCTTTCCATTTCTCTGGAACTACAAGTGCACACAAGGATTGGATTAGAGTTCATGCTTCCTGCACACTGGAAAGGAGATGAGTTTCTTAATGCAAATTCTTAGACTTAATATCTGGTTTACAAAGGACATTATACAACCCATTTATCCTTCTTTGGGGGTACTCGACTTCTTCTTGAAATTCCACTTATTCTTATGGTGTAACTTTCCAACATTCTGTCATATTACTCTATCTGTGCTAGGGCAAATTTATAGCTGATTCTTAAACCTGCATTTTGGTTCAAAACAAGTCCTTGCATGTCCTGAGCTCAGAATCAACTTTTAGGCCAATCTACCAGCCGGCTCCCGATCGACAACCTACTGTCTCATATACCTTTTTGAGTCCATATAAATTTACACAAAATTTGAGGACTCAAGATAATGATTTTCACACCTGAATATTCAAACCGTGATTTGGCTCATTTTTACTTTTTCTTCTTCCTGTAATTGATTCGAGAGCCTAAACCATCCAAAACAGTATTTTCACACTGCAAATGAATCAAACCATGGTTTGGTTAAATCTGAATCAAGGTCACCTCATTTGTTCTGATCTTTTATTCCAGGCATGGTCTGAGGCACCCCTCACACCTGCTATTTTGGTTCTGAAAACCTAAAGAGTCTAAAGGGTTGGACCAAATCAGTTTGGCATGAAAGTACATTAAGGCTCAAGGCACATTTAAGTAGCATGTCGACTAAGGATAATGGGATTTCCGAGTTAATGTTTCGGTTGTGTGCATGCATTACTACAATGTTGTTCAAGACAGAATGAAGTACTAGACCCAGTGAGTGCAATTTTTCAAGAAAGAAGAAAAACAATGTGTGCTAGCCTGTAGCTTGGACAGCCTTTATGCTAAACATCATTATGCTGAAGGTTTCTCTCATGAAAGACTTATTTGAAACCATGTCAATTCTGACAGGTTGGGACATATTTTTATACAATGTGATTTCTGCAGTTGATAATAAGTCTAAACTAAAATTCTCTGAACTAATACTTGACTCACCAACCCAGATACTCAACACTTGACTTGGAACTGCATCCCAGCCACTCAAGACTGTACTCGGACGTACATGGACATATGAACATCACTTGAAAATAGTTTGACTTTTTGAAGTACTTGGTGAGTGTCTTCTTCAGAACTTTGAACCAGCATGAGGCACTTTTGATGTGCTTTGCATTCATTTTGCTGTAACCACACTTAGCGCTGCGCTAAATCAATCTATTTTCATATGTAGCCACCAGATGGCAACACTTTGTCTAATCTAATGAATACTTTTCCCTAAAGAAAATAAAGCACTTCTAGCCTACATTTACACAGGAATTCCTTCTAACATAGATATTGATATTATAGGAACTAAAATCAGTAATCTACAAGCAAAACACAACACACAACACAACACAAATGTTTTTACATTACAAGTTAAGCGACCCATTCCCATGTGGTCATTGCTTTTTGATTTGTCAAAATGTAAACATAACATGGAAAGAGACAAACTAAAAACTGGGAAGTCTACAAATTACAAGCACTACACTTTGTTTGGCTTAAAGATATAATTCAGTGGTTTCTATGATGCTGAACATTTTAGATTTAATGCTAATATTAGCAATGTAGGTACCATTGCTAACAGGTTAGCTGGGCTAGGTTTTCATTGCATGACTAAAAATGCACAGGAACAAAACATTAACCAGAATACAAATAATAAATATCCACAATATCAAAAGCAGCTCTGACAGGAAAAACTGTCCGCTGGTTTGACTCCATGGATGTAGTTTTGAGACAATGACCGACCATAAACTGTGTGGAGAGAATTCCAGTGCTGCAAACGCCATAACAGGACAGAGATGCACTGAAAGATCAATGTGTGCTGCAAGGTTCATACCATCACAGTACAGTTTAGGGGAAGCATACTTAAGTGTCTGTAGAATACTATGTGCATATGTTTGTCTTTGGTTTGTTAACAGAACTGACACAATATCTTGATCATAGCCTTTGTCAATTGGCCATCATCACACTAAATATGATTATTTTCTAATGTAACAGATGTAACAAAACTACAAAAGAAAATGTTTTGTTTTAGATACTTACTTTTCTACTTCTGTATTTTTCAGCCTGGCTCCCACACAAACAGGGTTGTTTCAGAACCACATTGCTATGCCTTTTCTATGGAGAAATATATCTGTATCTGTCTTTTGTTGTTTCAGGCAGTGTTTGTGAGTATTTTTGCACCTCCTGAGAAACAGTTCTGAACAGGTCTGTTCTTACACCCACCTCCTTCTTTCATTCTCACCCCTGTGACCTGCTTTCATTGTGACCCGCATTACTTCACCTGGCATCGAAGCAGAGGAGCTTAAAAAAGTCCCCAGTCTTTTATTCTGCTTCACTTTACCGCAGTTATAATCGCACCCACTCTAAAAAACACACATACACACACTCAGCTTTTCTGAATTAATTTGCATGAGTTATCAAAAGATTGACGACGGCAGCTTTTAGAAGGGAACTGCTGATCATTTTAAACAATCTCTTTAAATTAGGGAAAGCCCAAGTTTATACTTACAGTTCTGCTCTTTCTGTCCTTCTATTTTTTTCTTATTAATTTCAGAATGCAGTTTTCAACTTGAGGTTGTAGAGAGTCAGGTCCAGAGTGACTTACATTCAGTAGTTACAGGGACAGTCAAACTGGAGACACTGAGGGTTAGGTGTCTTTCTATAGGACACAATAGTAGAAAGTGTGGTTTTGAACCCGTGACTTTGTGGGCATCGAGTTCCACTGGCAGTTTAATTTGCCATTAGTGGCTTTAGTAAATCGACCCTCTTTTTGTTTTTTAGAACCTAAATAAAATTGTCTTGTTGGGCATATCATTATTTTACACCATTATCAAGTGAAGATTTTCAGTAATACCAGTTATTAACACATCAGCTCAATGCATAAGACAAAAAAATTATGCAAATATTAGTTTCTTTTTTGTTTTTAAAATTTGTTTTATATTTCACAGTTTTGCACACTTTCTCCCAAAAAAAACAACAGAAACTAAATGAGATGAATGATCAAATCAAACAACCACTTTAATGAAGTTATACAACTCACTGTAAATATTGGTTATCTGTATGTGTATGACGTGACCAGTTGTCCGAACACTGTCCGTTAGTGTTTTCTGTTTATGCTACTATTGATGATCTATTAGCTATGCAGCCCTACAGAGCCACCATACACTCCAGACATTCCTCAGATGTTTCCAGCCTCATCTTCACTGCCCTAGATAAGCACTGGTAGCAATTCAATACATATCTTGATGTATTAGGTTCACTGTGTGTGGAAACCATTCCAGACCATTCTGAGACCTTGATGCTTCCACCTTTGCGTTTTACAGTTCTTTTAGTGCAGACTCGTTGGAACCTTTCTCCAGATGTTTTCCGTGAATACGGTCTACCATCAGTTAAGTCTTGCGCCAAAATGACTTTTCTCTGAAACTACTTTCAACATTTATTAAACATTTTAAGAAATAACCTAAACAGTTTCAGGTCTTATGAGTATCTATGGCAAAAAGAAGGTTAGACACTTTGTTGCGGCCAACTGGAAAAACAGGAGAACTGGAAAACGAATCCTTTAGACACCCATGAGAAAATCTATTTGGGGAACGTACTGCTTACAGAGAGCTGTGAACACTTGTCTTCAATCACATGCTCTGAGCTGGTGAGGTTTTGGCTCTCGTGTACTCCCTCATGCTTGCAGCTCGCGATTACAAAAGCAAAACGATCAACAGCTTTCACAAGACATTAAAGCGCTTTCTTAGTCCATTTCACTGACATCAGTGCGGGAGGCGAGTGAAGCCGGAGAGTGGTCGTTACAGAGAGGGAGAAAGTGTACCTTCTGGAGGTTTTGTTTTGTCAAGCATGATACATAAACACAGACCTTACCAGACAAGCCAGAGAATCGGGTGTAGACCCTCCTGGCACCCGTTTCTGCATGTCCACACAGCTAAATTGAGAGCAAACACACTGCAGGCACGGCTGCGTGCCCAGCAGGTAATAGAGGATGAGGCTGTTATATTGGTGCAAATATACACACACACACACACACAAACACACACACACACTTACATCCATATACTGATGTACCCACAAGCAAGAGCATAAATTTAACTATTGTTTCTTGTCTGGCTTTAGTAGCTTTCAGCTTCTGTATAATTCGGAATTCACATTCAGCAGCTCATTTTTACACTTTAATGGAATAATTAGCCAGAATATTCTATGAACAGTAGCTGTTACAGAGTGGGCCTAGACACAAGTATGGTACTGTGTTAACATCAGGCCAAGAATATCTCAAGAGAAACATCTAAGGAACCACTTGAATCGCTCACTTCAAATCATGCCAGCATTCATAATTTCATAATTCAAACAGAACGAGGCTAGGGAAAAAAGGCATGCAGGCAGAGCTGCACTGTGAAATCCACCGCTAACATGAATTCTGCTCCCTACCAGAAAAATGCAAGAGAATATCTGGAATTAGTATCGTCTCTAAAATTCGTGAGCAATTAAATGCTGAATGCCCCAAATAATTTGCTTAAACTTTTTGCACAGTACTGCACATTAAGTATTTGAGGGAAGACTTATGCTACTATATGCTAGTAGCATATATGCTACTATATGCTAATATGCTACTACTATATGCTAGTATTGGCTTTTGTTTGTATTTTTCTAACTATTTTATGACTATTTTGGAGGCACAGGATTTTACTACAGCAGCAAATGATTTAATGGCTTTGTTGTTCTGACTCTTTGAATATAAATGAGAACAATGCAGCTTTGAAAATGATGTTATCCTAACCTTCATGCCAGCAAAGTTTCCTTGAACTGAATTAAATAAACAGCAATAAGGAATCCGGAATTTTAAAAGCATGAGTCATCCATAGAAAAAGCGGCTTCCACATGACAGACTCTGTGACCTTCTATGCAGTGCATCTACGAATAAATAATGCTTTTATCAGAGATTTCTCTCTCTCTCACTCTCTCTCACTCTCTCTTTCTCTCTGTCCTCTCTCTCTCTTTGCTCTGCCTTTGTTTCCTTTTCATGTTCCCCATCTATCTCTCTCTCTCTGTCTCTCTCTCTCTGCTGGCATATGGTTGTTTAAATGGCTATTGCCATATGGACGCATATGGCAAGCACTGGAGAAATAATAAAGACAGACCAAATTTAGGGTCACTTCTGACAGCCGGAGAGAGATCTGGCTTTTGGAGGATAAAGGAAATCTGGGTAATTTGGCGACAGATTTCTGAGTGTAACAAATCTGTGATGGCACCCAAACAGACACAAGCAGATGCAGGCAGCTTGAACACAAACACTCGGGCAGGAAAACCCAGTTTTACAGCCCAGTACCCTACACCAGACAAAGTGTGGCTCTGGTCCTGATTTATTATAGGCATGGCAAAGCAAAACCTTTGTTCCAAATGTTTAGTCAAAGTAGGACTCGGACAGATGTGCTCAGACACAGCACAGAATGTCTGAAATTAATGTTTGATATACTATCGCCACTCCTAGGGCTGCAAACTGCACATAAACACCATTTACTATACTAACGGCATCTGTTTTTTAATAGTCAGGACCTATATGCTGCACACTCTTGTGTACTTGTGCAGTGCATGAACAGAATGCATCTACTTGTGCAAAAAAGTAGCCCTCAGCCTCCTCATGCAGATTCATGCTTTTAATAGCAGTTATGACACTATGAATTTGTTGAATTTTGACAGTTTTACAAGCCACCATCAACCTGCAAATATAAAGCAAATCTGACCTCTTGAACCAACTACCACTGCTTGGGACATCGCTCTGTCTCAATCCCAGTTATATATTTCTTGATAAATTACCCCAGCAATACCAAGATTAGCCTTAATAATAATATGCGTTGATGTTTGTGTAGTTTAGATGTGTGGTTTATTAATGTGAGCGGCACAGGTCTGTCCCTTTAGAGCAACAAATGATAAATCATCATAATATGGCAAAACTACTCCTTATATTGTAATTAAAAAATATGTAATATAATATTCACTACTAGGGTTTTAAAATGGTCTCAGATGCAAATGCCCATAAAGAACAAAAATGGCCAAATTGATTTTAGTGTAGGTCTTATAAACAAACAGATAAAAAAATACAAAATCTTTGAACCCTGGAGACCTCTCTGTATGGTCTCCACCGACAAGTGGGTGGAGAAAACCCACAGAGGGAGGGGGTCCAGAGAGCGGCCAAGTGGCTGGCGAGTAGAAGAGCAAAAACTGGTTTTAGACCAGTTTACACCATTTAAATTTGTTGAAATCAGTTTTTTACTAAAATGCTCTGAATTCTAAAGCTTTGTTACTGTAGTAACTGCAAGTGTAAACTTTCAGATTGGCACTAGTAAATATCTGGAGTCTTACAAGCCAAACTCTCACTGTCAGAGTCTGGTGGGTTAAATCATCCTGCGTCACTAATAACTGCCTACACTGATTAAATGGGGACAATTTGAAAATAAGGAAAAACACCATCCCACATCGTAGTATGATGCATGGGGCAGCCTGTTGCTGAGAAAGCCACAAGGACCAATATAGCATCCTTAGGTAACCATGTAAGAACATCTGTTTTACTGATTACTTCTGCAAAAATCTGTTATACAAAACTCTCACAAACACGTATATCTTTCTGGGAACGACTGTGGAAATGTTAAAGGTGAACGATCGTTATTAGAGACAGATCTTGGAAGAGCAAACGAGCTGGTCACTAGGACGAATAGATGGGAATTAAACAATAAAAAAGAGGATAGAAAAAACAACAACAAGACCACTGGCAAAGCCAGTCGCTCCCTTTCTCATGTTGAGTAACTGCAGGTGTGGAACAGAGAAGCCCGTGAAGTGGAGCCTGGGAAATGGGAACGTTTTGCATAATGCGCGCTCCCATGAGTGACTAGCGCAGAGAACTGGTATTCTTCAGCAGCTTTTGTAACTGAACCTGCTTTTGATAGGCCTTTTCTTTACCAAAAAAAAGCACTGCTCTGTGTTCCGTTCTCAGGGCTTTGTCAGTTACTTCGGCTCCGAAGCTCCGAAAACTAAGCAAAGACTCAACATGCTTTATTCTCTGTGGTGAGCTGGATATAGATGCCTGTATGTAGAGACACCTTGACTCATTTTCTCCGGGCGAAGTGTGTGTGTGTGCATGTTTGTACGCGTTTGTTTGTGCATCTTGTGTGCTCTCTCTCTCTCTCTCTCTCTCTCTCTCTCTCTCTGTCTCTCTCTCCCTCTCTCTCACTCTCCCATTCTCTCCCTCTCTCCCCATTACAGGGTACTGGTAGTGCTTGGGGCTTGAAACTCAATTTCTCAGCCCTTGAATGGGCAGCGATTGCACAGAGCTAACTCAATTGTGGAGAGAGGCCAGCACAGCCCCTTCAATAGATTGGGGCCTCGACTTTAATACAACATCAGTCATGTAACATGCAAACACATTGCTGTTCCATTTCAAACCACAATGCTCACAAATGGACGGCTTTAAAAGCAAGCTATACACTCATTATATTGTTGGGGGGGTGGGGGGGGAGCAAAAAAAAATCCCATGAATATGTTTAGTGAACAATTTATTTATTTATGTTACAGCCTCGCATTAAATCACAGGATGTTAGCTCAGAAGGTTTTTCTATTACTCTATTATTACAGTTTTTTTTTATCCCGCAGCAAAACAGACGACAGGGAGAAGAAAAAAATCAACCAATTGTAATAACCACAGAGCAAAACTGTGTGCAGAATATATTGTTTGTTACTGAGGAGACAGTAAATATTTTATGTTGATTCAAATTGTGCAGAGTTGGTGTGTGTGTGTGTGTGTAGAGGGGGGGGCTTGCCATGGCTGCATGGTGAAACGGGTCATTTATTTGCAATTACCAGCTCATTGTGAGTGCTGAGGAGTGTGTTGTTTGGCAAATGTCTCGCAGAGAGAGCGACCCCATTTCTTGTCTTACAGGTGCGTGTCGGCAAACAGAAAACAGAGCCCAACGCCCACTCACCCCACCCACAGCAGTACGGAGTTCATGCAGTTGCATCTGAATCACAATGCAGGTTCAGAATTGCCTTCTTATTCTCAATAAATGTTATAAGAAACATTTTTGGTTTCCATTCTGAGTCATTTTATCTAGAATAATAAAATCTGTGTTATTTAATCTGTGGAGTGGTGTTCTAAGGCAAGGCAAGGTAAGTATATTTGCATAGCACATTATAATACACATTCAAAGGTCATTTAGTGGGTTTTGCAAAAAAGATAAATAAGCAATAAAAATAAATATAATGCCTGTAAAATAAAATGTGATTTTATTTCCTGTCTTGAGGCCTCATATTTATGGCAGAAATATATGTAGGGCCCAAGATATGAGCAACTCTTCAATAATTAGCAACACTTTGAGCCCAGCCCTTGAAATTCTTTGCTTGAAAATAGTGTACTCTCTTTTCTTGGTTTTTGTTAGAACTCAGCAGCATTTTGAATGAGCTGTACCTATCTAATAGCTGTACTTTTCACAATGCCAGTGAGAAGACTATTGCATCGTCAATCTTGCAGAATACTGTATATAGACATTGGTGAGTTTCTCCAAGTCTTGCTTTGAAACAAAATCTCCAACCTTAGCTTCTTGAGAATCAAGATTCAGCCAGAAAGCTGATTTGACATCCATTATTACACCAAGTTTTTTTGCTTGAGTTGTGGTTTTATTGGCCTAGTTTCTAGATTGCAATGTTGCAACCTTCCTTCTTTGTTCCTGAGGGAAGGAAATGAAATGCTTGTGACATGAGCACAATAAGCCTATAGGCCTGAAGTCTTCAGAGAAGGAGCTAAATAGAAGAGTGTTGTCGGCATAGCTATGGCAAGTGTTCCATTGAAAAATATGCTTAAGTTGAACAAAAAGGGCCCTATTTAAGGAAAAGGTTGTAGCCTGCCACCAGACTCTGATATTTTTAGCAGTAATGCATTTTTCTTGTTTGATGTTTAGTGTAGGCTGAAGTCCAGTTACTCTCGCATTGCTGCTTCAATTTTGTATTATTTAGATGGTGAACTTGTTAATAACTAATGCCATTTGTTACAAGCAAAACATTTCAAAGATGCTACTTTTAAAAAGAAACAGAAATCTTCACCTTAATCTGTAGCCTTTTGCATGAGGCACAGTCCTGACACTGTCAGTAAATGGGCAGAACACACTGCTAAGACACATGTAGAAAAGTCAACAAGCAGCAATCTAACAAAAGTAATGAGAAAGTGGATAGCTACTGCTCCCCTTGAGAGCCTCCACTTGTATATATGAGAGCTGTATGCATGAGAGTGAAAAGCTACAGTCATGTAGAAACTGGATACATTGATTGTATCTGTGTTATTAATAACACTTTCAGCTCTAAATGCATGACCGTAATAAACATGGTAAACAAAATACAGTCTCTTTTTGTATTTTATGTGATTGTGAATTCTAGACCAACAATTAATTCCTCATCTGAGCTTCTTATCCATACCATGGTCATGGGGTGCAATCTGGACCAAATCGTAGCAAATTTCAACAAACAAGACAAATAGTGATTAGTCACCATTACAAAACAAATTATTGACAGCCCTAGTAGAAACTAGCCATGCTGTTCTCACGGAGCTCTTTACTTTAGATGAAACCTCTTGCTAAGTTATCTTAGAAGGAAGAGAAAACACTCATAAGAGCATGAGATGTGCAGTGACTTGGATTGTGCAGTACTCCTAGTGTAATAGTTGGAGAAATGGAAGTGAAAATAGCTTTTCATAAGTGAAATATGACTTTTCAGCAAGGCATTTCACAAGTCAGGACAGAGACTCTGCATTTCAGATGATGTCCCAAAGAATTATGGAACTTTTCTCCTCATGGCAAATCACCCTCAACTGTAATTTTCATTCTTGAGGATTGTGATTAAAACCCCTTAACATTCCAGGCTTTTAACATACCATTTACTCAGTAACTGAAATGAATACATTCAAAGTGCAGAATTTTAAAATGTAGTCAACCCTGGGATCCTTGGGTCTGGACCCTGTAATGGCACATGGCTTACAATTGATCTAAACACAAAAAATGAAGGCCTCAGTGCTATTGACCAGGAAAATGTTGGAAAAGTAGCTGGCAAGCAACCATGGTTTGATAGTGTGATGACTTTGGCGACTTTAATAGCTATGCACAATAAAATAAACTAAATAACTGAGACTAGGAAATGTTAACAATAAAGAAGTATCAATTGAACAAATACATAAATTAATATAGATAAATAAATAAGTCAGAAACAAAATAAAAAGCATTTGTCCCTCCTTTAAATGTCACTGAGAAAAGTCAACTATACAGCAACTGGTCTTAATATGGAACTAGTGGTAGGTGGACACATATATATATATAACACAAAACTTATGTCCAATATTCCACCAGTTACTGCCAGCTAAGTTACACACCTTAACAGACCCTGTCATAGAAAAGTCAGAGTCTAAAACATTAGTAAGAAAAGTTTATAGGGTAAGTGCATTTTTGCCTCGTATGTTTTTTTATAGATCATTTTTTACATGCATAGAAATATTATGAGGCAAATGTAGAACATTGAGATAATGGGAGACCAAAATACTGTCTCAGTTACTGAGCTAGAACCATAAATAACATTTTCTTGTCCTGGTTGTACAGCTTTCCAGTATTCAATCAAAAGATGCAGCTTTCTGTTATTAATGCAGACTGTTCTGACCCGATGACTGACAAGCAATGAGGTCGGGCACGTCATTCAGAGAATTCCCCAGTACACCCACCAGCCTCCATCCTGTACACCCCTGCTGTGAAGCGATGGCAGAATCGCTTTAACCCTTAAAAGTCACAGTTACACACAGCAATTAAAAAAAAAGTATGGTGGACTGCGGTATAAATTATGATCATTACTCATTAAAACAACCCCAGGAATTCAGTGAGAAGTGTAGGTTATAAACGCTCCTCAGCGGAAGATGTCAATTTATTGTTATTTGATTTAATTTGGCCATGCTTTTTATTTTTTCCTGACACTGAAACAAACTGAAACTATGCAGAATAATGTTGAACTGAAATCTGTGTAGTTAAATGTGTGATTACATGAAACCATAGCATACAGAAGCAGTAAAACAGTGAATGATGGGGAGTGTGCAAAAGGTAAATATTTCATTTTTGCCATTTAAAAAAGAATATTTTTATAGCACAGAAAACAAAAACAGTGTTACAAATGTGGCAGTTATTAGGAGCGGTGATGTGTAATCTTTTGCAGCATTTGCTTGCGCCGTAGGAATCCCAGTAGACGGAGAAGGTGGGATCAGATGGAATGTGGAAGTAGGCTGCTAAGGAGACAGGAGGAATCATGGGTGACGGTGAAGGGAAGATGACAGGCCATAAGTTAGAGCTGGCTTTCTGTTGTTCTACCTTGTTATTCTCTCCTAGCCCCCTCTGCGAGGCAAGAGCTACATTTCAAACTTAATTACCTTTCAGGTTGCCTCATCAAGTCAGAGGTTCGCCAAAGATGGATAGCAATTGCGGGCACACGAACACACACACACACACACACACACACACACATCACAACTGTTTCCTTCACAATACCTTCAAGTTACTTCTCAATGTTTAAAAAGAAAACTGCATTTTTACAGAAACATCTTTGGCACTATTCCTTTCAAACTCTGTTATTGCATCAGGCTCCTGAAATAACAGTAGTTGCTTGCCAGGTGCTATTCAGGTGATACTTGAGTGTGTTACTATAAAATGCAGGTTTGTGCCGAGGCTGTAATGGGCATTAGTTGTGTTTTATAGAGCTGTTCTCTGCGTATTATGGCCCGACCCTCAGATCCGCAGCACACAGCGAGCTGGAGATAAGCTCTCAGCATGAACTGCCGATTACTCCACACATTCCCGGTGACAGTGTATGAGTGCAGAGTGCAAGGCCCCCTCAGTCAAAATCAATATGATAAACGGTCACCTACGCTTAACAGATCTCTGGTTATATGATGACAAAAGGTGGCAAGAGGAAGAGAGCAAGTCAGCCGAGAAAGGGAGAGAGAAGCTCTGAAAGTGGCTAATTATTGAAAAGGTTTGCTCTCAAGTTACATTGAACCAGAAATGCTCTGTTCACTTGATTAATGCAAACGGGGAATGGAACGTTACTAACATAATTAGATCATGAGGGCCTACCTAAATATCTCATCAGTTACTCTACAGGCCCTGGGAGCAACATCATTATTTTATGTAATAATTCAGAATAGATTGTTTTTGTGATGTCACAAATTCCAGCTCATTTACATGAGCTCATGACACAAATAATAAGCAGGTTTTATTTCTTTTGCTTTCTTATCCCACCAATGATGAAAAATAACTGGTGTAAAACAGTCCAGAACCAGCATTTACACTCAGAACAGTACATCAGTAAACTCTGATTTCAGTAGGTTTAACCAGTGTAAAACAGTCTAGAAACGGTGTTTACCCTCAGAACTCAGAGTGTATCAGTAAACTCTGATTTCAGTAAATATAACCAGTGTAAAACAGTCTAG
>JBBKCR010000038.1:13435957-13446773 GCA_037577295.1 Ladigesia roloffi
TGACAAAAATGATATTTCAATGACTAAATATGACTAAGACTAAAAAGCACATTTCATCACAAGACTAAGACTAAGACAAAATTAAAAATAGGTGACAAAATTAACACTAGTTTGATTTCTATTAAAGTAGTGCTTGGAGATGCACACCTATTGGTTTTATTGGAGAGAAAGAAAAAAAACTACTGACACTGTGGATTCGAACCAGCAAGCTTCTAATTTTCTTCATTTGGTGCCCGGCTTCATATCACAGGACCACCAAGGGGGGGTGGGGGCTCTTACCAAGCCATTTATGGTTACAGGCAGATTCTAATTGTAAGTTCAGTTCCCAGGGATGCCATTGCCATGCATGACCAGGACAGGACAATTGGCCTTGGCCTCTCTGAGTGGCCCTCCCTTAGATTTAAAAGCGCACGGTATCCACATGGTATGTAAAATAGCCTGGGAACATAGACTGGGAACATGATCAAAACTTATTCAGAGAACATAAGGAACCATGCAGACCATCTAACATTATACAAATACTTAGGAACTCTGTAACTCTGAATGTTGCTAAAATGGTACATAGATTACAGTTATTTTGGCTGGAGTTTCATTTTTAGTTTAGTTTTTTTCTGTTCTGACGTCAATGTCTAGCAGAAACCTCTTATATGTGGTTTACTGTGGTTAGGTTAGTTCCTGATGTGGATTTGTTGTGCCCATCGAAAATAGTAGTCTACTGCTCATCCAAAACAACAGCCATATGAATGTGAGTGTCTTGAAAAGGTGATAAAGAGGATTACTGAAAGGAAGGTTAAGAATTTTCTGGAACCAAAAGTGTTCTTCTATGGCACTGTGCCTTTTTGGCATCTCTTTAAAAGGAGCCATGAATAGCAAAAGGCAGAAAACAAAATGACAAAGTCGTCACAGAGCAATTAAAAACATCTGGAACATAAATGTTTCTAAAATGTTAATGCATTACTACAAAAGCTTAACAGATGTTTATGTACTTGCACTGGAACTCATCCAGTGTTTGCTGCTAGTTTCATTTGCAGAGTGGTGTGAGTTTGTGGCAAATGCAAAGGATTGTTTCTACACATTGCGTCACGTTGTGGGATATAGTTATTGGCATAAACATCAGGGGGGTTTTTTGTTTTGTTTTGTTTTCCATACTTTCAGTCACACACTGCTCCTATTAAAATGATCCAAACACAACACACTCACCTTTTGATGAGGTAAATGTGGAGGGAGGGAATATTTAATATCAATATGAACTTGATAGTCCCTTTCAGCAAACACAGCAATGCTTAATTAAAGAAAAGATAAAGTAAAAAGTGAAGGCTTAAATAAATGCATCTCTTTATGTATAACTTCATGTGAGACTCTGTGTGTGTGTGTGTGTGTGTGTGTGTGTGTGTGTGTGTGTGTGGTGGGGGGCATTGAAGCTCAAGGACACAAATAAACTATAAAATATATCTGAAATACATTTGACGTGACAGTTTTTATGTTAATTCACCTTTAATTGGTTAATATTTCAATATTTCATCTGTGAAAGTGACCATTCTGTCATATGTGAACAAACCACAGCACACAGTGTGACATTTTTCCTCTGTATTTAATTCATTCACCAAGTGACGCAGGAGGCAGGCTGGAACACAGCTCCCGGGAAGGAGTGTGTGGGGACGATACCTTACTCAAGGGGACCTCGGGAGGTTCTTAGCAGTCTTGGAAATTATTCAGAATTCTAAGTTCTATTTCAGAACTAAAAAGGACTGCCAGTGTAACAATACATTTTTTTTATGCATGCAAAAAAATGTATGCACGGTTTTGTAATGTACATTTTGTTTATCACTTAATATAAATACAGCATCAAAGGTTGCCTGTATAATATCTACACACCCATACACACATCTATGATGAGCTGTAGTGATATATGCAGTCATGAGAGTATGACACTAACTCTAGACCTGACTGATCTTTTAAGCTGGCCGACAGATCTTCGAAGGTTCCATCTCTGCGGCTGCAGCAGTGGATATATTGCTGCTCATTACGTTCATGTTGAAATTGCTACAGCAGTTTAAATGCTTGACATGTTACACTGCGTGTCAAAGGTCTTTCTCTTGCCGAGGAAAAACAGAAAACCCATTTAGGCCGGAGGAGAGGACCAGAACGGGCCTGACAGGCAGGGGAAATAGACTTTCTTTTTTTAACCCATCGCTAGATATTGGATCATGCCAGAAAGAGGTCGCGCTGGTTAGTTCTCTGACTCCAGGTCCATTCGCCACAAAGAAAAAAAAGCGAACAAGGAGAAAAATGATATAGGGTGATATCAACCTTGTCTGATATAAAAATATATAGAAATATATTCCCTCGAAATGACTTTGAAGATTTTTTGTTTGCCGATGTATATCCTCCCCCCCATCACAACTCTATGGGGATTAATAGCGCAGTGCAGTGCAAGTTGTTTTATTGAACAGGCTGGACAGAGAAAGCTGAATGCCTTCTAGAAAAAAACTTACTTTGCTACATTTATTGCTTGCTTGGGATTTCTATTCCATTTCATTTTTTCCTTCCCACTTTCTCCCTCTTTCTGTCTCTCATGCCATTTTTATTATAAATCCCTTGTCAGCAGGCCACGTTTTCCCATTCCTCAAGTTCATTATCATCAATAAGTCAAATATGGTCTATCCTTCACAGCCACATCATACGCTGCAGCTGCAAAAGCTTTTTTTCCCTTTCTTTTTTTTTCCCTGTGCAATGTAAACCAATTTGCCTTCCTTTCTCCATTGCAGATAGTATTAAACAATGCCCTGTGAGTACGAGGCTGTCTGAAAGGGGATGATTTATTGCGGAGTGAGAAGTCTTTGCGTCGCTTTGCGAGTCTGTGCGGTGTAAAATAAGCTCATTTATATTCCATATTGCCATAGCTGCCTCACTTAATATTCTTGTCAGCCAATGCTGGCCAGTGGATTCACTCTGATTCAGATGTGGCATGAAAGAAGCCTCTTCCTGGCTTTGAGCAGCGTACAAACATTGTTAAAAACATTTCATTACATTTTGGGAATGTGAGGAAAAAACAGCTCCAATATAAAAGCCTGGGTTAAGAGAGACACTCGTTGCCTGAGATTTGACAATCTAGGAGTAGAGCTTCTATGAGCGGCGCTTTTCTCGCCATTGTCCTCTGATGCCGTCCCACTGCCGCGTTGAAAGACATCGGTAACAGCTTCAAGTCGTGCTGTTTAACGCAAGCTGAACAAACGAAAGAACAAACGAGCGCAAATGCTACACCTGACACACTCAAAAGCTCCCTTATGCTTTCATCACTGCTTACAATGAAAGTCTTTCGCATATTCACGCTTCGAGTAATTCAATAAACATGACAGATAATCTTACTTTCGTTCAAAATTACCGGCTCTTACATAAGCTCATATTTCAGTACGCACAATAATTTCCATACAGAATACCGTGACTAAAGAAAAGCATAGTTGTTCTGAAACACATAATATTGTAATTACTTGCTATATTAAAGAATAGATTAATGGAATATGTGGGTGCAAATCATATTCAGTGTTCACTTTGGTCGTCATTTGGATAATAACTCTAAACTCCCATTTTATACATTTATAATTTATACACACACATTTTTAGTGTGAGGGGGATGCGTGCGGGTGGGGTTTTGGGTGTGGTGGGCATGGTCTGTGGGGGGCGGGGTTTCTGCGTTCTTGCAAATCTTGTCCTTTTAGGGGGAGGGGGATTTAGGAAAATTTCCCGAAAGAATCCACTCCACTTAATGGACAGAAGAACACACACCACTGGAAATCAGCTCGGGTTTTCCTCAAGTGAAGTGACTCGTCAGTGCACAGACAGGCTGCTCGGATTTCCAGCGGTTTGTCAGTTTATTGGAGTGGATTCTTTCGCAAGTTATTAAAGATTCAACAGCACTGGTGAACTATTTATTTATTTTTAATGTGGGGGGGGGGTCCAAACGAATAATGTGGCGGACACATCTGCCTCTGGTTGAATGGTAATGATGCCCACGCATACAGTACTAGTAAAAACTTTGATACATACATTGTATATACTGATACTCAGCATTAAAAGCACTGACAGGTAAAAGGAAAAAACATTATGTTTTGTATTAAAATCATTACAGTGGCACCTGTCAAGGGGCTGGAATATATTATGCAGCGAGTGAACAGTCACTTAGTGAAGCTGATGTGAAAGCAGAAAAATGGGCAAGCGAAGGATCTGAGGGACTTTGACAAATAATGATGGCTAGCAGGAGCAGTGGAGGAAGGTGTCTTATTCGGGCGAATCAAATTTCCTTTCACATCATGTAGACATCCAAGTGCATCTCCTACCTGGGGAAGAAATTCCTGGGGAAGATATATGTGAATAAGGCAATATTTTGACGGTGTAAAAGTTGAATATTCTATCTCATGATGGAAAAAGTAGAGACGATTGTAGATGAAATTGAGGAGAGATTTAAACTTAGTTTTTATTTTATAGAAAAACATTTTAGTCTCGTCCTTTTTTATTCAACAATAACGCATGTTAATTTAGTCTTAGTCAGTATTTTTGGACACTGTTGCCATCTCATCATCGTCTCGTCCTAGTCATGGAAAAAATGGTTGTTGGCAAACATATTTTGTCTTGTCTCGTCTGACGAAATTAACAATAATGGAAACAGTATTTTGGCCTCCTTCGTTATATAATGTGTCATTGCTATAGTTTGGCCCCTAAATCTCATCACGATTAAGCATCTGTGCAATGCTCTGGGCAAACGCTCTCAGTTTATGAAAATCCCATCTCATCTTACTTGGTCAAAGCTGTTTTGGTGGTATGGGAGGGATTCTACACTATATTAGGTCGTAGTTTAATGGCTGAAAGATGTATATGTTCTACTATACATCTGGTGACTGGTTGTTCAGGAGTTGCCAAAGTAATACGAAGGTTGTGGGTTTAAATCCCAGGACTCCCAGTGGCACCACCGAGATATCCTTGAGCAAAGTATTGTCCCCCCACATCACGCTGCATCGCTTGCTCCTGACTGCTTCATTTGGTGAATCGGTCATATACAGTGGAGAATTTCCCTTTGTTTACCCTGTGTGCTGTTGTGTGTTCACACGTGACAGTAAAGGCCACTTTACTTTACCCATATAGGTGCAATTTGCTGAGTTATATGGACTAAAGCCCATCGGTTCCTTAGCAATTTGTAACCTGGTGTTGTGTAATACTGATATGAGCACATCAGGCATAGCAGCAATGCTACATAATTTACAAAGTACCCCTGTATGGTAGGTGATTGTGATACAGCAACCAGTCTTTGCACCTTTTAACCGCCAACTCAGTGTGTACCAGCAGTGTTGGAGAAAATAGACTCTTGCAAATGACCACATTTAGTTTCTGTGGTCCCAGGAGCAAAGTAATGCAGAAATGCCAATGTTTCAGACAAAGCATCAGCTAAAATGAAGTTGAAGTTTGTCATATGTACAAAGAACCGCATACAGAGCACAATGAAATGCTTACTTGAAAAACCCTCTTCGCAGACAGAACCTAAGACATTAGACATAAAAGACATTGAAGTAGTGCAGCAGCAATAAATAATTACAGGCTAAGTTGCATAATGAGAATGTGCCTAATGTGAAGAAGTCCATTGCCTAATGTTAAGTAAGTTGCATACTGTAGAGTGTAATGAGACAGTTGCTGTGTGCAGATATATTTAATATAAATATAATACTTCCTAAGAAATAAAGAGCCTGACAAAGTGTGACTGGAGGGAAGAGGAGCTCTCTTTCCATGGTTTCGTGTTAACATTGCAGAGCCCCTTCAGCCACCAGAAGTCAGAATCCAGTATTGAATAACCATACATAACAATGCCAGTCTTTCAATAAAGACTTCCAGATTAATGCTCCAAAATTAGAGGCTTAAAACAACTGGTTTATCTAATTGTGAAAGCCAAATCAATACAAGCCTCCACTGGAGGTAGCATTATTACCTGAAATGCTGAATTGGCATATTTACTCCACTTGCTTTTGTTCTAAATTGCCTATTTTTGTATATATTTTGTATATAAATAGCACATACTTGCCTCAAACTGTCTTCAAATCACACAAATTTGACTCCTAAACAGTAAAAGCCATTCTCACTCACTGACACCTTTTTGTAAGCTCAATGTGCCTTCAGCTCCAAAATCAGTGAAAAGATTAAGCGTATAGGAACTGGCGACCAGCCTATAGGACCTGGTCATTACATGCCCTTCATACGACTTCAAAAAAAAGTTACACATGCTGCTTTGCAGTGTGTCTAGCTGTATGGTACATTCCAGGGGGGATGCTATATGGACAATTAGGGTCCAATGTTCAGCCATCCTGATTGGTTGCATTGAGGCTCCAGTGAGCTCAGTTTTCCTTCATTGTGTTGTTGAGGGCGTCGGGATTTCTGGACTCTGAAAACTCTCCCTATCAGGTACAACCTTTAAAAACATTCTTTTTCATTTTCAAATAAAGTTTCTGATAATAAAGAAGCAAATGGACAAACACAGTCTGAGATACTTCATGCTAAACCTTTGTTAGCTTACCCTATGTAATGAGATGTCCAAAATATGCATGGCCAGTAGGTCTCCTCAGTGTAAGCAAACACATAATAGTTTAAATTAGAACATTGAATAAAATGATTAAGGTCCTAGTCTTAAATCATGGACAGGTCCTATTCCAACATCTCAGCAGGAGAATACAAGGTGCCACATTCATTAGACCGTTAGTCTGTTTCAATAATGATGATGAGCTCCATGAAGTAAAGCCAAGCTGTAAAGATATATTTGCTTTGTACCTTTATACATTAGGTCATCACTGGTAAATGTATTTGTTTCAAGCGATGCATCTACATTTGACAGGACTTGATGATGTATTCTAAAAAACCTCATTATGAAAATATATGCAACAAACCCACTGCACTATTTGAATGAAGGTCTGATGACAACTGATCATCTCAGCTCACAGGACATGCCATTGCAAAACCATAGGAATTTAAAAGTGACCCCCCCAACAACCCATTATTATTCTACACTGAAACTAAAGAGCCCAAAAAGATGAAAAACAACCCAGAATTATAATTCCTTCTTCACTAATCTTTACTGTGGGTATTTTGCATCGGAGTGTGTATTTGTCCATCAGACAGGCAAATAGTGAAGCATAATTCATCATTCCGGAAAACAATGTTTGAGAGTCTGTTCCTTACGCCACTTGCAGCTGACACTTTGAATTGCAGTTGCTCAGCCAAGAAAACCCATTTCATGAAACTCCTGATGCACAATGCTGATGTTTCTAGGGGTAGTTTTCCGCAGATAGTAGGGAAGTTTTAAGTGCTACACTCTATCACTCAAACCTTGGTTGAAGATAAGCAGCTCAGATAATGAATGATTGAATGAAAGAATGAATGAATGAGGCTGCAACCAGATCAATTAAAACTCTGGAAAACATCAGAATCCGAACATTAGATGTGTCTTTTGTACCTTATACATTTTTCTGTGGGAAAAATGCCACCTTTTTAAAAGCCCTTCACCATATTATCAGTTTTCTCATTGATTTCACATAAGAAAATACCAAAAATACTTGGATTAATCCCACCCAAAATTAAAACAGAGGGAACATTTATTTGAAAGTGTAATACCAAGTTTGTTTTAAGAGTTTCCCAGACCTCATTCCTGGTTGGTACTTAAACATGTCAAGAAAATAAATAGAAAGGAGTTAAAAGTATACTTCAGTGTCATGGTTTCTAACCTGCTAAGTATATTTTCTTATGTGCAAAAAAAAAAAAATATTTTCCCCTATCACCAGCTTTATCTTGTGTCTGGTTTCTGAAGGGGGGATGCCATTCAACCACTTTGATCTCAGTAATGTTTTTTGGGTGTTAGTATAGGCTGCATTCCAAATTTTATACTATCACAATAAAAAGCATGTTAAGATATTCCATTGCCGAAATATTTCCAGTAATGTACTATGTAAAGTTTAGAAGTGTGTGGTTAGATTCAAAGTTCAAAATCCCTTCCTAATGCTACAGGACAAACTAAAAAATTAGGCCACAAAACAGGCAAACAAGTTTAGATGGCATAACAGGAGTAAAGAGGGAAAACATGAAAGTGGAAATAATAAATAAATAATTAGTAAAACTAATGGACAAGGCTTTGTAAAGCAGCAGTATAAACACATACAAGTCCTAATAAAGACTGAGCCAAACAAAGGGATATTTATACACAACCCTCACAGGTACAGGTGTAGATGATCAGTACTTTGGAACAAGGAAACAACAGTGATTGGCTGTAGAGGTGCATGTGAGGGAGGGTGTGGCTTCTGCAGAGGAATCCTGGGAAATGTAGTCTAACAATATAGTAACAAAGGAAACTGCAGCAGACTTAACATATAGTATATATTAACACAACATCTTATATTTTTTTCAAAATATTGAATAAAGTAATAATATGTAAATGTAATAACTAATAATAGTAATGACTTGGAAGTGTGTCTGTATTTAATATTTTGGCAAATTCTGATCATGGACGTCAAAAGCACATCCAGACCTTTTGAAATGTCAAAGGCACAGCAAGACATTTTGAAATGTCTTTTTAAAATGATAATTGTTTTACTGCATTTTATTTAATAACTTATATTGTTGCATACGGGGCTTGTCTCCAGCAGAATATTGTATTGACCAATAGAAAACACTACACATTAAGGATATTATTACTTAAAGGCATACTATTAATTAACAAAATTAGTCATATTAATTATTTATAACTATTCAAATATGACTTCATTCTTTATGAATTTATGCACATTGTTATATCTGAATGCATTATCTCACTATATAAAAGCTGAGAATTAAATAGGTTTATTTCTCAATAATTAAAATAAATATTATTTACGTTTACATTTACATTTACATTTACATTTACGGCATTTACAGCACTTATTTATGGCTGTTATTTAAAATAACAAGGTTCCATAGCATCCAGGCCTTAAATACCAGAATGGGAAACTATTTCTTCCCTCGGGCTCTCAGACTCCTCAATCAGAACTGAGACATAACCTGTGCGCGCACACACACACACACACACACACACACAAACACACACACAAACACACACACACCTGAAATTAACTTCTTATATTTCATAAAATAATTGCATTCACAATGAATTTGTATGCTTTAAAAAAGTATTAACACCCCAAACTGCCTCTGTAAATACCCATTATTTATTATATACACTTCACATTCTCTGTCCTGCTGCTGATCTATTTGTGCATTTATTATCTATTGCTGTACACCTCCATTCTTCATTTTAGCACACCTAAAATCCTGCCAAAATACAGTATCTGTCATAATCAACTGCACTTAATATTGTTTTATCCAGTTGTTTTGATCCTCATGTTGCTGCATTTTCACTCATTTTGGCTCTTTTTGTTATGTCTGCTCTTAAGTAGTCTTTTGGAGTTTCTGTTATTGTTCTAGTGTTGCACCATGACCTTGGAGAAGCATTGTTTTGTTTCACTGTGTAATGTGTAATAAACATTCTTGACTTAATCCATGTTGAGTTTTCTCAATAAAGAGCATATATAACTGCCTCATCATACACTGAAATTAATTAGTTTGGCTCCCAATGTAGGCAAGATCAATTTCAAGTATTATTAGTTTAAGTATTATGAAGATGAATGGAAGGAGATTTTTCAGTTTTATTATATTTGTAGCATTAGTATGTTGTGATTATTTTAATGAAGCATACAAAAAAATAAGTATTAAGACTGACCGAGGTCATATTCTGATAATTCTGATACTCTATAGATATAAAACCCTAATTGGCATCAAAATGTAGTGCAATTAATGAACAAAAAACTGAGTTATCACACTTTACTAATACACAACTACAAGCATATTTATTTTTTACCTTGCAGATTTACTGTCATGTAGTAACAGAATGTAACAATACTGTTGAAGGGTACATATCATGCAAAAAGAACTCGCCTGCTCCTATAAACCCTCCAAATGTGAAAAAAAATGCATCCATTTTCTGTGAATCAATTGAAGGATTTTATTATCAAAAAATATATGCTTGTATGAGCAATTTCGATGGCTCCCTGATGTCAGCATAAAGAAAATTTGTGTAGAACCACCCCTCATCTGTCGAGCTGCCCCTAATTACATTCACAACTTTTGCAGCATGCATAAGACGTCGAGCACTATGGCTACAGGCAAAAAGAAGTCATACATGAAAGACTGGATAGCAACTCTGGGTTTTTTGCCATTTTCAGATGTGTAACACATGCAGCATAAGCATGGGATGTGTGGGTCATGGCCAGCAACAGCTTATTTTCATAAAAGTTAAAGAGCCCTTAAACGGCTCATTTTGATAGTGACTGAAACTGACAAGAATATAGCTGGTGATATCTGTGTGAGAGAGATTTCATGCAAAGAACTTCACAAACATGTTTTATAGCCCATAGACTTATTATAACTTAAAGAGCTATGCAAAATATGGCCCCCTCACAACCTTGTTCAGAATTTCATCATACATCAAACTATTTTACAAGGATACAGAAATCCTTAAATTGCAGTAAATTGCAAATAGGCATCAAAGCTTCATATAGCCTTACAGTACTATTGTTAGGGATGAGCCGGATACTCGGCTGAAACGAGTATCCGGTACAGATAAAGCACTTTGGCCGAGTACGAGTATCATACGATTAATATTAATTAATATCCAGTGCTGTTCATATTTCAGTGAACTTTGAACTGAACGCAACTTATTAGTAAATCAAGAACTTGAACGTGAACTTTATGTGTG
>JBBKCR010000038.1:13458058-13468748 GCA_037577295.1 Ladigesia roloffi
TATATATACACACATGTATGTATGAACAACACAACCACTGTACTACCTCAATATACTTTAAAACATATCTGCTGCTCTCTACCTCAAAGATGTCCTCATAAATTACTGTGTGTTGCAGCTACTTGTTAGCCTCGTTTGGCTCTCTGTCTCTCTACATGTGTTTTGTGCTGTCTGTACACCTGGAACTGTAAGAGATACTGTATATATGAATAGATAACAATAAAATGCCTACTTGACAATTTGCCTTGACACTGATTATATATACACAGGAACATATTAGAGTTTCCTTACATGTTAGTAATGTTTTCAAATATGTGTCAGAAATGTTAACATGGAAATGACTTCCTGAGCATGATCTTAAATTGGCCGCCAAACGGACAGCATTCCTATAAGACAGCGGTCAGAGACCTCCCTTCCTGCAGACTTTGGCAGCAACCCTAATTGCCCCCCTTATCCATCTAATTATTGCCTTCTTTAGCTGAATGAAGTGTCCTTGATTAGCTTAATGAGGTGTCAGATATGGATTGAAGGTGAACCCTGTGGGAAGGAAGATCTTCAAGAGGAGGCTTGGTGACCACTGCTGTGAGAACTATGATAATGCTCACATCATGCAAAGCTAGATAATTAACTGGTGCTTCTTAATGTCGTAGTTCTTTAACCACACACACACACACACACACACACACACACACACAAACACACACACACACACAAACACATATGCACACAAAGTCTCCATTGTGATTATCAGCAACGAAATGTAGTGTATTAACACTCATTACTGCAGCATTGGCAAAAGTGCTTTATTTTATGGATGTTATATTTTTTATTTCATACTTATGTTTATATCATGGAGATGTAGCTTGTATTGTCATTGTAATATATTTGCAATTCATTTACTTACATTTAAATAAATGATTAAGAGTGTAAACTTGGCATTCAATATCCTTATCATTTATTTATTAATTAAAACACCTTTGATTGATTTTATACCATATTTCTAGCATTATTCAAAACACTAATTACTGCAGCGTTAGCAAAATTGCTTGAAATATTTCACTAAGTTAGCTTTGTTATTCATATCCTGGAGATGCAGTCTGTAATATTACATAAAAAAAAAAACATTTTCAATATTGTTCATTAATTTTTATCAACTATAACATTTTTTGGTTTTACACTATATTTCTTGCATTGCCAGTGGCTGGGTGTGACCAAGCACTTTATTGCATCACTTTTTTATGGGTGTCTATCTTGCATTTCTGCAATCATAGGGTGTTTGTTTGATATGAAGAACTGCTGATACCTAAAGACAATGTGTAGTCACATAAAATGAAATGGAATTATTGATATCAGACATCTTAGGAATCACATTAATTCAAATGGAATGGAAAGGGGGATGGTGTTTTTTAAGGGGGGGTGGCTGCTGTCATTTTTTAAATGGGGGATGGGATCTCTTCACATTTCACATCAAATCAAGCCCTGGTTTATGCACTGGTAAATACATTCCTGTCATTTACAACTTGCCTAGTTTTGTTTAGCTACAATAACATCCCATCTTCATTAAAAAGATTAGTCTTTTCCACATTTCTACCAACATCAAGATTCACAACAAGAGATACAAAGACCTAAATCTGGAAAGGGCAATTTATTAATATGGAAATTATGTACATATTTTTATTAGGCAAAATCAGCACGGAAGTTGTTTTTCAGTACAGAATGTTTTATAGGTTTTATTGACCTCTGAATCATATTGTCGTTCCGTGATCAGCATTCTACCCATATTGGGAACTCCAGTTGTAAACTGGTTTTCTTGTAAGAAAAACCTAATCTCTGCTTTCACACTGTGTCTATTAAAATGTAAATAAAAGGCATTGTGCCTTGCAGAAGTTTTTCTCTTCAAATGGACCTGAATGTTCAGAGTTTTGACTTTGTTAAGGAGCCAAAATACAAATTCTGCTGCCTACGAGATAACGCAGCTGTGCGTGGAATTGATTAGACTGGTAACATCACCAAAACACCTCATACACACCCGTAAGCTGTGTCCAGAGTGGGAGTAAATTTGCTCTGGAGGCAGTTGCCTAAAGCTGGAGTAGTTAGAGCCATTACATAAGAGTGTTGAAGATTAAAAGTATATTTGCTCTATCATTTCATACCCAAAGCATTTTGTGAACATAGCATAGTAGTACTAAGCACTTTCTGCATCTATCTATCTATCTATCTATCTATCTATCTATCTATCTATCTATCTATCTATCTATCTATCTATCTATCTATCTACCAACCTACCCACCCAACCATCCATCCGCCTACATACCTACCTATTTATCTTTCTGTTTCCATCAGTCTATCAGTCTGTCTATCTATCTATCCATCTATCATACATATCTATATATAGTATTCAGAAAATATCTCTCTTGCTGAATGCAGCATTTTATTTTCATGACATTGTGTTTAGTACTAAGCATTTTCTGAATATTTCTGGAGTTTTTGATATTTAATACTATTATTGTTCTTGTCTATGCATCTTTGTGTCTTTTCTGGTTCTGATGCTAATTCTGTACTAGTATGTGTGTATATTCACACTAGTATATACTCAGACAGTATATACACAGACTATTATATACACAGGCCTTATTTAAATATTGAATTCTTAACTACTTTGGTTTAGAAAAAAGTAAACAGGACTATATTATATATCAGGTTTTGAACATTCTGTTCACTCCATGCCATGGCAACCATGAATTTTCAAACGTTTTTCTTATAGAGAAAGAGTTCTCAACAAGGCCTTAACATTAACTATGGAATGACAGCGTGCCATGACTTTGTACGAGACATACACATGTGTTAATCTGAATTTGGATTGGCTTTATGCTGTCAGGAATACAGGCATAACCAACTGTATGGAATCCAAAAGCAATGAGAATATTTTCAGCTCAAACACATTTCAAATATGGATATTTAACCTCAAAGCAGAAACTGATTTTCAGTTCAATGCCAGAGTTTCTACGGGTTTCTCGCCCCCACCGGAGCGAAAATTATGTTTAAACAAACAGAATTTGACTTCTTCTCGATCATACACGCCGAACCACAACTCATATTTACTTTAGCAGATCATACCTTTATGACAGAATGAATTATTAAGCATGCGAATCACATGAAGAAAATGCAACCCAGCAACTCTCTCTCTCTCCCTCTCTCTCTCTCTCTCTCTCTCTCTCCCTCTCTCTCTCTCTCACTCTCTTTTTTGCTGCTGAAATATTGATTTGAGGTTTAACCAACAAATCCGACCTCCTGCTGCAGCAGCTCAGCTCAGCACCGCGTTCCAAAAACAGATATTTTTTGACTTTGTGTTGTTTTTTTACTGCAGTGCTGTTCATTTTCCCTAATGAAGACAGTTATGCTTTGGACAAAAAAGAAAAAAGGAAAGAAGGCAAAAGTGCTACAGTCATTAAAACATGACACAGATGCAGTAGATTGATCTTGGAGAAAAGGAAAGGAGAAAAAAAAAACAGGAGACAAAGAGGTTTTAAATGAGATTCTGTTGTGTTATTCCAGACCCCATTAAAGTTTCAGCACCCAGCACATTTCCATGAATGGCATTATTCAAATTATGCAAAGTCACATCAGTCTGCCTTCTCTGCAATGCATGGTCCTTAACACAACAATGACATTGGTGAAATTCATTCTGAGTGAGAGCACTGTGCAGTATTAGGAATCTCCTTGTGCACCTATGTGACATTCAGCAATAGTTGCGGGGTTATTCCATAGCTGCACTCTAAAATCAGTACCGAAAATAATCCTTCTTATTCCCTACAGAACAAACACTATATAGACAAAAGTATTGGGACACCTAGCCATTACACCTACAGGGACTTTAAAGCCATTGCATTCAAATCCATAGATTTGAATATGGAGTTGGTTCCCCTTTGCAGCTAGAAAAGCTTACAATCTTCTTGGGAGTTTCTGTGAGAATGTGTGACCATTGATTCTGAAGAGCATTAATGAAGTCAAGACACTGATGTTAGATGAGAAGGTCTGGATACCAATCTCTGTTCCACTTCATCCCAAAGGTGCTGGATGGTGTTGAGGTCAGGACTCTGTATGGACCTGTCAAGTTCTTCCACACTGAACTCCTCCAGTCACGTCTTTATGGAGCTGCTCTCTGCACTTGAACACAGCCATGCTGGAACAGAAAAGGTTCCTCACTAAACTGGGTCCACAAAGCTGGATACATGGAGTTGTTCAAAGTGTCTTCACTGGAAGTGAGGAGCCCTAACCCAGAAAACAGAATGTCCCAACTTTTACATTTACGGCATTTATCAGATGCTTTCATCCAAAGTGACTTCCATCTTCTAACTACAGGGGGCAGTCTCACTGGAGCAACTTGGGGATAATGGTGTTGCTCAGGAACCCAGTGATGGTATATGGAAGGTAGGATTCGAACACATGACCTCTTGGTCAAGAGGCTGGTATTCTATCTACTCAGCTATCACCACATAGTGTATTTCCAGTACAGGTTTTACTGGCTATTACAAACAGACTTTTCTCAGGAATAAGCCATTGGAGCTCACGAGTTAATGAGTAGTCTGTTTTGGTTCACCCTGGCTGCGTGCGAAGGCATCTGTGAATACAACCAAATGCAGTTCATCTTAGATATAGCTTTAATATTGTAAAAGTATTTTCCCTACAGCAATAACATTTTGCACAAAAGCTATTTTAATACTGATCCTAAGTGAGACACAAAATAAACCATACACTGGATGACAATATCCTAAAATGACAATCAGCAACCTTTATTGATCACAGAGGAAATAGCGCATGTAACGAATGTGAAGACACACAGAGAAACCGAACAATATAAAATATGAAGTATAAAATAAAATAAAAAAACAGTAAGAAATAAGTAAGAAATAATATTGGTATAAAAATACACAACGCTATAATAACAAAGGATCTAGAAACACTGCGCATAAATAAGGCAAGACCAGACAATGGAATACTGAAATAAAGGAGCTACTTATACACAACATGACTAGAAACATCTGGGAGAGGAAGGGTAAACAACTGAGAACGATAATGAGAAGGCAAGAAGCCATCAAGTAGAAAATTGTAATTTACTACTAATTATTTCCATCTTCGGCATAAACTGATGAGTCAACACTGAAACCACTGACAGGTAAAGTGAAGAACATTGATGGTCTTATTACAGAGGCACCTGTCAAAGGCTGGGATGCATTAGAGAACAGTCAGTTCTGTGTTGGAAAATGGGAAAACGCGAGAATCTGAGTGATCCAGACAGTTTTGGTGAGACGACTCGGTCAGAGCACCTCCAAAACAGCAGGGTCAGTGGCATATTCACAGTGTTCAGTGGTTTGTATGTAGTAAAAGTGATCCAAGGAAGCAAAGGCAGTGAACTGGCAACCGGGTCAAGGGCCCCCAAAGCTCACTGATGCACAGAGGAAGCGAAGTCAAGCCGACGAATCACACAGAAGAGCTACTGTAGCGCAAACTGCTGAAAACATTAATGCTGGCTGTGATAGAAAGGTGTCAGAACACACAGTGCATCACAGCTCACTGCAGATGGGGCTGCGTAGCCGGAGACCAGTCCAAGTGCTCATGCTGAGCATCTGTGGGATGTGCTGTCCAATCCACCTCCAACTTACAGGACTTAAAGGATCTCTTGTTAACACCTTGTTGCCAGATACCACTGCACCTTCAAAGTCCTTGTGGAGGCCATATCTCGATGTGTCAGCGCTCTCAGAGGGGATGAGTGGGGCCTACATGCCATTAGGCAGGTGATTTTAATGAAGGATGAATGGTGTGTGTTAAATCCCAGAGCTGTTTCAGAAAAGCTAACAGTTACATTCCACAAAACAAGATATGGGCTATATTTCAAGGCAGCCAACAACATAATGCATTACATGGAAGACAGCATTAGAAGGAGTTAATATACTATTACATACTATTATATTAAACAGGACTTTGAGGAAGCACATTGTTATACTATATAGACAAAAATATTGGTATGCCTGGCCATTATACCCACAGGGACTTTAATGAAATTGAATTCAAATCCATAGGCTTTAATGTGGAGTTGGTCCCCCTTTGCAGCTACAACAGCTTCCACTCTTCTCAGAAGGCTTTCCACAAAATTTTGGAGTTTCTGTGGGAATTTGTCCCCATTCATTATGAAGAGCATTTATTAGGTCAGGTACTGATGTTGGATGAGAAGGTCTGGCTCATAATCTCCATTCCAGTTCATCCCAAAGGTGCTGGATGGGGTTGAGGTCAGGGCTCTGTGTGACCAGTCAAGTTCTTCCACACTGAACTCATCCAGCCATGTCGTTATGGATCTTGCTTGGTGCACTGGGACACAGTCATGCTGGAATAGAAAAGGTTCTTCCCCAAACTGGGTCCACAAATTTGAAAGCATGGCGTCCAAAATGTCTTGGTCTGCTGAAGCGTTAAGATTAAGCCCTTCCAGTGGAAGTAAGGGACCTAAACCAAATCCTGAAAATGAGGTGCATCCCAATACCTTTGTCCATATTGTGTATTTTACTGGTGCATCTTGACATTTGTAGACACCGGTACGAGCCCATCCTGTGCACTTGACCAAGCTTTTTACATTGAGATAACCAAGTGTGGTACTTGAGGTTGTGGGTACATCAAGAACTTCAGACACGTCCACATTTACATTTCATTTACTTTTCACTCCATTAACCAGAGAGTGAGTGAGTATGATAGTCCGGAAACCCCATTACCTGACCAGCTTTTATAATTCGGTATTTCGCTCTTTATTATTATTTGCATGAAAGGCTGTCCTTGGAGAAGAAGGTTGGAACACTTCTCCAATAATCTTTCTCTGGCCCTTTCTAAACAGTGAGGAAAAACGAATTTGCTAGCTTATCGTGGGCTGTTGTATGTGGATGGAGTGAGTATCTATTACTGACTGTTGTTAAGGCACATTAACTCAAGCATGTACTCAAGCTAGCTTCACTTTTACAGATCGTTTAGTTTGTGGTTGTAGTGAGTCATGTAGCCCTTAGCTGTTTGGTTGTGTGTTTGTAGAGCTGCTTCGTGTTAAATGCTGAGCAGATGATGTAACTGTGATGTGTGGGATCTGTGGCACATGGTTCGGAACAGTTTGTTATTCATTGTTCTTTCACTTTTTACAGCCACAATCTCTCTCTTGCGCTCACACGTGCCCTTATATTGACCTGCCTTGTCCTTGCACTGACCTGCCTTTGTGTAACAAATGCATACTTCTATCGCATCCCTGCATTCTGCACACCTCTCTAGGGTAAACCGCACCTAAAATACAAATAACAGCAGCCATATGCTGATATGACAATTGAAATGTTATATATGGGCTCTATTGGGTCATCAAGTCTTAGCCTGTTAAACTGTAGCCAAATTAAGGTAAACGAAAAAAAAAACAATTGATAGTGAAAATTATAAACAAATATGATTGTTGTAGGGGTTTTATGCTGTGAGAGCCCCTCTTAGTCCTAATTATCAAACTTGTCTGACAACAGAACTATCAAAAGTTCCACACTTTCAATAACAAACTCTCTCACATTCCCAATCAAACCTCACAGACACTATCAAATTCCCTCACATACACTATCGAAATCCCTCACTGATGCTGTCAAACTCCCTTACACTCACCCTAACACTGTAGAATCATTGTTTTCATCAGTAGCTCACATCAGATTAAAAACGCAAACTGAAACTGAAATACTAATGGACCATTATGACCAAAGCGTGGCTTGTGCTGACAGCTTACTGGACTTGGGAGCCTTTTGGTTATCCAGTTGTAACCCACTTGCATCTCTAACTCTTAGTACAATATGTTCTTCATTATAGTTATTTACAAAAGGCTTCTTTTTTTCTATAATTCTTCTGGCTGTTTAGTGGCTTCTATGCTTAGTATTGTGTGAGAGGGGGTTATGGTGTGTGTGAAAGGTTTAATGGTGTGTGAAATAGATTATGATGAAAGAAAGAGTGTATGATATTTTGTGTAAGCTGTTTGATAGTGTGTGGGACGCAGTATGACTGTATGAGAGTATGATGGTGTGTGTAAGTTTGTTATTCATTGCTCTCTCTTTTTTTACAGCCGTAAAATCTTTCTTGCACTCACACGTGTCCTTATATTGGCCTGCCTTGTCCTTGCTTTTTTGAGTAAAAAACACATTCTTCTATCTCACCCTGCATTCTGACCACTTCTCTAGAGAAAACCGCACCTAAAATACAGACCTTGCATGCCTCTCTTTGTTAGTTATCTATTCTTATTCTGTACATAGTGTTTGTTAGTGTATCATAAACATCGATCTCAATATCTTATGCATCATGCCACAGTGTGCATATGTGTAAGAGTAGGACCCAAAAAGTTGAAGACTTCAGAAGATTTAAGAACCGCCACATTAGAAAATAGCTCAATGCCCAGATAACCCATTACATATGGAACTCGCAGAAAGATTGAGACGCTGCCAATGAATAGCCTGCAACCAGACAGAAGCTGAAACAGTGCTTTGTTGGCGGGAGAGATTATTAGAGCCAGTCAAAGGTCTAGCACAATACCACCCTCTGAGTGAAATTACCGCCGAGATGGACATGTATTGTGTCTATAAGAACTATTCTGTTGCCAGGTTACATTATTTGATCCCCTGCCACTATGATTCTAATGAGGGAGTGCTAGCAGACCGGATTTCATTTGAACCAACTCAAAAGGTACCTCATCAGTGAAGCATCTACAACAATACTCCTGAATGTCAAAACCACTGGTTCAGGTGTGCATATTATGCAGCCACACGGTCTCCTGACGTATTTAAACATGGTTTCTTAAAACTCATTTGTGGACAAATTAAATACTAGGGCTGTTTTTCTAACCCTATATAAATGGGAGACAGCAGGATGTACATTTCGAGTTTATTTTCATTTTCCTCTTGATTGAGACTGTTAGGTCTTATTTGGCTGCCTTGTTTGCTAGTTGGTTTAACTTAGCAGCTGATTTATACACATACTCACAAAAATGTCTATATTCATGTAGATTCATGTGTAGTCCCAAACAACGCTTGCCTTTTTCATCTAAAGTATGAAAATACGAGCAAAATCTTTAGTATGAATGAGAATAGTGTTAGCATCCAAGGCAGCTTATATCCTTTTAGCAAACTAGTTTCTAAATTACAGAGTTATCTGTCAAAATGGCAACTTGTTGACCATCCCCTTCTGTACAATTTGCTAAATTGTCCCAGGCTTCCGCTCAGTGTTACCTCATGTACCATTAGGCCCCGTTGCTACCAGTCTTGAAGATGAACCAAGACCTGTAAAACTGAACCCTTCGGGACTGAGCCAATGAATACAAGCACATTTCCAGACCTTGAACGTCAAAGGTTCCGATACTTTACGCTGTGGAAAAGCACCCGAAGACTCTAACCATTCAAATCAATCATGCATAAAGTATTATATTGGATTTTTTTAAATAGGCCCATAATATGCAGCCAGCAAAGCACCAAGCTATGTGAGTTTGCGATTTTTTGCTCCTACCTAACATATTGTGGTTTGTGCACACCTCACATATTAATTTTCACATACATGTTAAAGGAATATGATAATTTGAGAAAAAATCATGTCATCAAATTTTCACAGAGGAAATAAAAAGTGTGGACGGAACCACCATACAAAATGTATCCGTTCTCAGCTATTATTTGGTTAAATAAAATATACAGTGGGCATATCCTGATATGATGGAAATGTTGTATGTATCCTCTACTGTTAAAATGTAGGCAAATTAAGCAAAATGAGAAAAGATAATTGATAGAATTATGTCAGAATTATGAACAAATATGATTGTTTTATGCTATGAGAGTCTTCCTTAGTCCTAATTATCAAACTTGTCAGACATTATTAACAAAGTACCACACTCTCACTACCAAACTCTCTCACATTCACAATCAAACCTCACAGACACTATCAAATTCCCTCACAGACACTATTGAGATTTCTCACAGATGCGGTCAAACTCCCTTACACTCACCCGAACCCTCAACTGCACACATCAGATTAAAAACACAAACTGAAACTGAAATACTAATGGACCATAGTGACCCAAAATGTGACTTGTGTAGACAGCTTACTTGACATTATTGGGTGCCTTTGTGTTATCCAGTTGTAACTCACTTGCATCTTTTACTGTTAGTACAATATGTTATTTATTATACTTATTTACAAAAGGCTTGTTGTGTCTGTTTTGTTTTTTTAGTGATTGCTATGTTTAGTATTGTGTGAGGGGGGTGATAGTGTGTGTGTGAAAGTTGTAATGACGTGTGCAAAAGATTAAGATGAAAGAGAGTTAGATAATGTGTGTGAGACAGTATGATAGTGACTGTATGAGAGTATGAGTATGTGTGTAAAGGTTTGGTAGCATGTGAGAGAGAATATTACAGTAAATGTAAGAGTATGCTAGTGTGCGTAGATTATGATAGTGGCTATGAGAGTATGACGGTGTGTAAAAGTTTTGAAAATTCATACTATATGGCCACAAGTGTTGGGACTAGGGATGAGCCGGATACTCGGCTGAAACGAGTATCCGGTACGGATAACGCACTTTTGATGAGTACGAGTATGATACGATTAATATTAGTAAATATCCGTGCTCGGATTGAATAAAAATTCTCATTGGGTAGCGGAC